>VZTA01002813.1:79372-96254 GCA_013398855.1 Mohoua ochrocephala
CCCGCCCGGCTCCCGCCGCCGGAGCCCGGAGCGGCTTCGCGGGGCCTGTGGCGCTCGGCCGGGGGCACCGTGTGAGCTCAGAGCCAGCACGGCCACCCGAGCCCCGGCCCCGGGGGTGTCACAGCCCGGCCCGGGGTATCACCCCCGCGAGTGCGGGAACTGCGAGAGGGCGTGACTGCAGTTGCCGGTCCTGATGTTATAATAAAGACCTGCAGAAAGGCCGCGTAGGACGGGTTCCTACAAGTCACGAAGGTTACTTCTACAGCTTCCGCTTTATTTAGTGGTGGCCATAGAGCGTGTCTTCTGTGAGGGGTGGCAGTGGGTGCCTCCAGGTTTCGTGGCGCTGGGCCGCGGCAGCGTTTGGCTCCTGTGCGGTCCCTGCCAGCGTGAGTCAGAGCTGTGCGCCGAGCTCTTGACTCCGAGACCTGAGCGATGTTTCATAACCTTGCTGCTGCTTCCATAAAAGTACAAATACGATGCGCAGTCCTCTCGGGCTCCTTACGGTTTGGAAGGAACTGACAGCCAAAGGGATTTTGTCCTGTGGCTGCAGTAAACGGGTGTAGTGTTTGTGTGTAACTTACTGAGGCCTGTCGGCTTATGAATCCGTTAGAACTTTTAATAATGACATAAGGAACATATCCCAGGTTCCAAGTGATCGGATGTGTCTGGCATAGATAATATGAGGAGGGAAGCATTTTAAAGCAGCATAAGAGAGTTTTCAAAAGACCGTGCAAGTGTCTGCAGTGTGGCAGATTTGAAACAATATGAAAGATTAGCTTGTTTCAATTTATTTTGCCCGAAAGTAATGCTTTATTAAAAGTTTTACCTAGTTCTATACCTAAATTAAAATTGAAGAGGTACGTCTTGTGCTCAATTCCTTTCTTCTCCAAGTTAACTCTTGTTGTAAAGTCTCAGTCAACAGCCTAGCCCTTAAATGCTGTGTCAATTCAAAAGTCTTGAATTTTCTTGTACCGATTTATTTGAACCTGCAATATGCCATTAAAAGTGGTCTTTCATGTTATTATTCCTTAATAAAAAGGAAAGAGGAGGATAACATAGGGTATACGCACAGCTCCCTTGGATCACAGTAGTTTGTGTGCAGGTTTTTTTCCCCCACAAAACTATTCAGCAGCCAAAATACTGAGCTGTTGTTCTTTTGTTTGTTTGTTTCAATAACCTGATTATAGCTAGTTATTTTTAGTAATAGTTTAAGTTAATATTTTTCAAAGTTATTTTTATGTAAAGCAAAATACATATAATTCAGGGATGGATGCATATTTTTTTCTGCTTCAGTAGCTAGAAGAACGGGATTTTTCCCAACTTAGAGTTTGTCAAAAGTCAGAAAGGAAAAGGAAGGAAAAAAGTTTGTGACAACTTACATGTTTAAAATATTTTTTGTAATGATCTGATGATCTTGTCTTTAGTTATAAAAATATTCTTGGGTAATAATCAGAAGAAAACCTGAACTGTGCTGTGGTTCAAATGTTTTTATCTTTTGGGCAGGCTGTTAAAGAGATAGATTGTGCGGCAGCTAAAGTTGTAATTGAAATGTTTTTCAAAGCATTTAATGAAGAAAATACTAGTTTCCTATGTTTCCTCAACCCATTTGTGAGTGAGAATAGCAGAACTAGCAATGACAGGGAGAGCATGTGATGAGATATTTCTGACTTTCTCACATGAAGCCTTAGAAATTTGTAGTGATTGTCATACATATGTTTTTGATGTACAGGTTCAAGGATTATGTTGTGCTAGGTGGAAGGAGTGTTCTTCATCAGTGACTTGGAGTGTTTCGAGCATTTTTATGTGCACAGGTAAAACATTTATAGAAATGGTTTAATGTTTTAAATGTCTGTATGAAACTGGTGATGGTTTGATGTATTTATTTGTACCCAAGGAGGCAGGTGGTGTCAGGTCAAGGTGAAGCAGCCAAATGTTGAATGTAGAACTTTGATTGGAAGCTGACTGAAAATATTACTGCAGTTGCAATTAAAGAAACTTTGGAGTTTTAAAAGTGCATGGTAAAATCAGAAACGTGTGAACTTTTATCAGTTATTTTAGCAATATTTATTCAAATATTTATTGCTGTAATCTCTAGTCTAAAGTCCTGTTAACGTGTGGTAGGCCTCAGAGGAGATGCTGTTGTATTGTGGGTAAACATGTTTTAGTAGAATTCTTGTTTATTTACCACTTCCTAAAGTGTGTATCTCTTCTATTAAATACGATTTTCTGTCCTTTGCTAAATATATTTCCTGAGATATTGGAACTTTCTGTTGTTTTTGTTTGTTTGTTTTTCATTTCCTTGAAATAAGAGTTAAGATGGATGAAATGTTTCATCGGCAGTAGCAGCAGCAGGGTGTATAAGGTGTGTATGTTGAAAGATTACAGTTAATATCCTTGCAGAGTGTTTTAGATTTTGATTCTGTGTCTGTCTGAACGCAAAGACAGTTTTTGCCTCTGTGTTTGAGTTGCTGTTTATTTTTTCATTTAAAATTCTTTAAGGTCATTGAGGGTGTACTCCATTGGGCTTGTACTCAAGTGAGACTAATTGTTTTCATAATTTCCATAAAAAATATTAGTGGTTCAGCAGCAGGAAAATATGTTTTGATGCTCATCCTTATTTGCACTCAAGACAAGACATTGGCCTTATTTGCTAAGACTTAATGCTTCATGTTGGCATTTTTTCACTTACACAGATCCAGAACATGCTTTTACTTAAAAAGATTTTTAAAAATAAATTTAAAACATTAACATATGTTTTTACAAGACTAACATTGGCAAATAAGAGAACAGTGATGCTTGAGTAATAATTGAGCCCTTTCTCATGGAGCCTATTTGTATGTTGTTGTTATCAAAGTTGAGTGAATTACAGACTTCTTCACAATGTAATCACCATTAAATTATTTGACACAGATCTTTTTATTTTAATTTCAAAAATAAAAAGTTGTGGGTTTTTTAAAAGTCATTCTTTCTTGTGCCGGTGTAACAAAGAGATTCTTACTGCCAGCATAAAATCGCATTTGGAGAATGCTGTTGTCTTTGTATTGTATTTGCTCTATCACTGTTGGTCTTGTCACCTCGTGAAACCACAGAACAACTGGGTAGAAACCATCCTATTCAAATATCACAAAGTGTGATATTTGCTAATTAACTGTGTCTTTGACTTACTGTATTCTAATACTGTGCTTGCTGGTGTTGGTTTGTCCTTAATTGGCCGTTTAAACCTAGTGTCAGGAGTATTCAAGCATTACTTTTTTAAAGGACTGATTTCATGGGTATTTATAGCATAATTGAATGTTGTAGGAAATGTTAGCATAGTTTGTGTAGCAATACATTGTAATCTGATCATTCTTCCAATTAATATCAAGAATGTAATCAAAACACCATAAACCTACCTGTGGTAGAACTGTACTGTGTATTGAACAAGGATGTGAAAGGGCATAAATTAAGGGGAGACTATCTTTGGTTTGTCGCTTCAGTCTTTTACCATTTTAGGAAAGAATAATTTCCTCACCTAAACTGTGAACTGCTCTTTTTATCTTTGGTTCTTTCTGGCATCTTTTTGAAGGCCGTACCATACTGAAAGGCTTGCTTGAAGGGAGGCTGGCTAGTGTCCTCATACCAGAAGAGGCTTAGTAGTGAGCTGTCAGTACACCTTGAATTGTTGCACAAATGGAAAGAATGTAATCAGTAGCTCAGTGCATGCTTCAGAATTGTAATGCCTTGTGGTCAGTTCATTTGTGGTGAAGCTTTTTTTTTATTTTTTGCAGAGTGATGAGATTTTTTTTCATGGAGTCATAAAAAGAGTAAAATTATGGAGTATTGAATAATAAACGTGCATTTTTTTTTAAAAAGTGTAACTTTTACTTTTAGAGGCTGCTATAGGATGTTAATTTCTGTGTGTGCATTGTGTTGTTTCATTCTGTGGCTTAGCCCTTTATTGTTTTTCAGAAAGTCTAAACCCAAGATTGTTGGTTTAGGAAAAGTGTCACGGTTAATGCCAGGAAGAGGTCATGTGGTGAGCTTCAGAGCTGGACTGTCTCAGCCCTGCTGAAGAGCCTCTGTCGCAGCAAGTCACTGGGGAGACAGGAGTATTCTTGTGGCTCACTTGGGTATTTGCCAGGAGGAGCAGGTGCTAAAGAGATGGAAAAGCAGCTTGGAAAATTTGTTTGATAGGAAAAGGAGTTGTGGGGGAAAGAAACTACTTCTGGCAGACTTACTAGGATCTGTGACTGAAATTGGTGTGGGATATTAGGCTGGTTATAAGTTACAGTTCCAGGGAGAATTTTTGCTCTTCAGGTTTGGGTGGCAGAGCAGTCAGAGCTGTGTTTCCATACTCTGTCTTCTTCATGAAGCCCTATGTTACCAGTGGCTGAATGCTGAAATGTCTGTAGGAAGTATTTGTTTTATGTGACCCCAAAGCAGAAACCGAACCAAAAAACCCCTCAAAGGTGCATTGTCTTAATTTTTGGTGCTTTATTCAGCTGTTAAGGACAATTGCAAGGGACTGCATCTCTTTTTCAAAGGATTTTTTCTGTTTGGGCCAACGCTCTGAAAATGATGCGTGGTGACAAATTACAGCTTAGACTGATGTCATTTCTGTTGTACCTGTGCTTCTCTGCCACTTCACATTTCTTATATGTATGTTTGTGGTTATTTGGGATGGCCTGTAGAAAATAGGGATTTTACAAAAATGTTACTAATTTTTATAGTTTTGAGCACACTTTGGTCTTCTGCTGAATGACACAGAACTTAATTTTGGTGGGTTTTTGGCCTTGACTAGTTGGCCTCCCTACGTGAGACTACAGTCTGCTGATTGTGGGTGTGTGTACTCTCAGATTTATATCAGGCTGCCCTTTTCAAAGAGTGCTACATACACCAAGACATGAGGTTCTGACAGTTCCTGCTCTCCTTGAGCTCAATCAAAATGGAATTGCTGGTGAAGAAATAAGGTAGATCCATGTTTTTAGGAAGCAGGGCAGTAAAGTCGAACTACTTAGCATTAGTCTCTGCTAATTATGTGCACTGTCCTAAAGATAAAACTATAGGACCCCCCAAAATACTGTTAGGGAATTTAAAAGGATCATTCTATAGAAACCTGCATAGTCCTGTTGTGTAATTGTACTACTCTGTGTATGATGAATCAAGCACTTAGAACTTACCAGCCTGCCAGTAAAATAATATGGATGTTCAGTGGGTTGTGTTGCTTGTGTCATCAACAGATTTTGAGGCTTTACTGAAGCAGTAACACAAATCAGTATTGGATTTAGAAAGAAGGAACTGTTCTATATTACAGGACTCAAACAGAGACCACCCAAATGCCTTCAGCTGGTTTTTGTTATTTTCACAAATAGTTTGTTCTTTTAGCAGAGTGTTTAAGAACAGAGAGTCGGGTCAATCACTCTATTATGTTTTTCCCTAAACAGCAATATTAAGCAAACTTTGCAGTATTGTTCATCATTGAAGAAAAAAAAATTCTTATAGCTTCTCTTGGATTTTTTAGCTTCCAGAGAAAAATAATGATAGGCTGTTGTGATTTCAAATCCTCAAATTATAAATTTCATGTCCTATGTTTTTGGAAACTTTTTTCTAGTTTTGGCTGGATTGTACCTCTTAAGGGTCAATATAGTATCTATTGTATTTTATGATATTTAGTAAGTTAATTCAGAGATGTTATATATTTCCCGTAGTTCTGGTGGAATAAGTAGGATGCAGAATATTCTTGCCCTCCATTTAGTATGAGTTATCTTTTTTATTATAGTCTTAATTTTTCAAAGGGCAGGCCTGCTCTACATTTGGGCAGGCCTGCTGTACATTTTTACTGACTTGCTCTTGTGCCAAAGCACACTTGGTGCCTCATTGAAGACCTAAAAGCAAAAAGTCCTGGGCGGTTACCTTTGCTTGTGTTTGTGTGTGTTTGTGTTCTCCTGCAAACCAGTGATTTTCTTTCTGGGCAGATACCCTGATTTGCAGACTGTAATGGGTGAGATACGAGGAAGAAGTTATGCTGAAGGACAAAATAGCAAGGACTACCTGGCCCCAAATGATGTCTTGACATGCTATTAATGCCACACACTCAAAGTAGGGGACTGTGTGTTAAGAATCTTGTTTCTGGGAGCTCTCTTAACTTCTGATACCTGTGTTTGTACTTGGAATTGAAGTAAGCAAAGTGTGATGGAGTATAAAATGCTATGGTGAAAATCAGTATCTTACTGTCACACAGCATGCCATCGCAGTGGATGTGGTGCTGGATGCCCCTAAAAAGGATATAGAGAAAAGGGGAATCAGGGAAGAGTCTAAAAGAGGAATCTGGGTGGATGGAAATTTGCTTTTACAAAGAGAAATTGGAAAAAAAGAGATGGTTTAGCCTTTGAAAGGCAGTGAATATGGAGAAGTATAACACAAGTAGCAGAATGATGAATTGTTTGGGAGAAGTAACTCAAAGCTTTTGTTTTGTTGGTTCATGCTATAAGAGTAAGGGGACATTCTGTGAAACTAGGATGGCAAAGTGGGAAAGGCAACTTGAGAAAGGATATATTTCTTAAACTGACAGGACTGAGCTCTGCAGTCTAGGGATAATTTTGATTTAGAAAATTTCTAATAGAAATTGGATAAGTTAGAGTGCAAGAGTATTTCCACAGGCACAAGTTACCTTTTCTCCTGAAAGAATATAATCTTTTTGTCACTTGCAAAATTATTTTTTCCATCATGATTTTTAATAAAGCTCATCTAAAAGCTACGTGTTGATGGTGTGAGTAAAGGAATTAAGTCTATCCCTAGTTTGTTTATGGGAGAAATAGCTACAGCATCTCACTAATTTGTTTACTCTTTCCCCATATTGGATTAAATCTAGGTGAGATACCCACTAGGTAATATGTCTAGTTCCCTTGGTAGGATCCACTGATGTACTTTGTTTTTCTTGTAGGTGGGGACATTGGAGAAGAGGTTTTGGGGATTAACATCAGGGTCCTCATCAAATTGGAAAGAATTTACATAGGCCAGTTGTTTTTGTGACTTGTCACTCGTGAGGCACTGTCCTGTTCAGCTTTGATTTTTCTATTGCCTGGGCTCGTGCGTTAAGTTGGTGTTCCTGCAGTAATTTAATTCAAGTCGGTACACAAGTTTGTTCTGTACCTAGAGCGATGGAATATTTTGGGAGGATGAAATGAGCTAACGCTGGCCTTCTGTGTCACCCTGCCAACTCCCAGCAAGTATGTAAAAAGTCATAAAAATAGCAGTGGGGGTATCTTAATTAAATGAGCATGCTTGTCGCTCTGCCAGTCTTTTCTCTTGGCATGGTTCAAGTCCTAGAAACTGTTTGCGTTCAGTCTCTATCAAACTCAAATATAAAACTCTGATAAAAGCATCAGAAGTGGTGTTCAGCAGGAAAAGACTGCAGAATCGGCTTTTGCTCATTCCCACTGAAATGTCCTTTTCTCTCCGTTTAACGGAGGCTGCAGTTTTTACTTTTGGTGTGTTTAGCAGCAGATTGAGTTAAATTTGTTGTATTTGGCTCCAGAGCAGCAAAGAGCAGATGTCAGGGAGGTGCCGTGACAGGAATAAAAAAATTCAGAAGGCTTGTGGGAATTTGGGGGTGAGAGGGAAGTCTTCCTCCTATTTTTTCCATGCTAGAATCCGTATTATAACATTTAGAGCTGGCATTCAGTTCAAAACTTGCCGTGCTGCAAGGGTTGATGCATTGACGCAGACATTCTTTCCCACAGCTCAAATTGTGGAAACAGAGTTTATTTATAAAATAAAATATGCCTGTGAAATTATAATTGATACCTTAATTATGGAGAACTTGCTTGAAAGATGGTAACTTAGCGATCCGTGGGACATTTTCCTGGCTTAGAATAGCCACGATTTATACTGAAACATTTTCCCTGCATGAATCCTAGAAATGGAATTCCCCTGTCAAGGCAGAAAAACTTCAGTAACTGAGAGGTACTCTGCCAGGGATGATAAGTCTAAAGTAATGGTCAACTTTTAAACATTATTTAGGGTTGGAACATCTGAAAAGTAAGCTTTGCTGTTTGGAATTGTCACTATTTGAAAAATATGCATTTAAAAGCCACCACTACATGTTTTCAGTCTCCACATAATCAGGTGGGTCCCAGATGTATGTGGGATCCTGGAAAAGTGTGTTGCTTTGGATTATTTCTTTTCACTTTTGTAAGTGAACAGAATGCTCCAAAAGTCAGTGGTGGCTTTTTTTTTTTTTCTTTAAATCTTATCTTATTGTGGGCCATGTCTGAAAACACCTGGCGTAGTTTGTTAGTTAGTAGACTGATTACTTGTTTGTTTATCTTTCTTTCTCACATCTTTGTTTTTCATTCATCATCTACTTGCACTACAAGAGTATATATTGCCACAGTATAGTTTATAGAAACATAAATACAATGTAATTTACATCATATTTACATAATTTTGATTACAGGTTGCTGTATTTGAAAATTGTGCCAATTCTCTGTTGTTGTATGTGTAGAATGATGTACTTCATAATTCCTGGAGGAATTTGTCTTTTTCTGTGATGAAAAAGTTTTATTTATACAGTGATCTGGAGGGGAGGACAGTAATAAATCTACTTTTCCTTGAGATGGTGCTCATTAGTCTTGTATTAGTGTTTTAGTCAACCACGTTGACTCCTGCTTTGGGTCTTCTATTCTGGTGGTGAAGCTGGGCTCTTGCCTAGCTCTGGTAGTCGCTCTTATCATTTGCTGGGGAGATCGGATTTGAAATAAAAGGAATGTATGTTATTGTGCATTTAGTGAGAATATAAAGTCTGACTTCGTTGTTCAAAAGCAATTAGTACAGTGGGGTGAGTTGACAAGAGCATGGGATGTGTAAGGTATGTAATGTACGTGCTCTGTTCTCCTCTTCAAAGTCCTGAGCGGAGTGTGCTGCTCAGGTTTGAGAACAAATCTTCCCTTTTGCTGATAAAAAATGTCAATGCGCTGCTAAAAGAAAACAGGACAAACTAAATTGCCTGTTGGCTGTAGCATGTTGAGTTTCTTGGTTAGACAGCTAATTTCAGTGACTTGGAAGTGACAGGCCTGGAGATAGTTGTGATCAGAGCTGCTCCAAGAGGATTGAGTGAAGCCTTTTTGATTTCCTAAATGATAAGGAAGCCAGGTTTGATCAACAGCTGCTGAGAGGGCTATTCAGGCACTGAGTTAGTCTAGTCCAGTGCAGGATTTTTCACCTGTGACCAGTTTAGGGCATGTTCTGCCTAAGGTGAGCTGGTGAAACTGACAGTTCTGGTGTGTTTGATTAGCATCTTTTATGTTTGCCCTGAACTTAATTTCTTACAGGTATTTTTCATCTGGCTGTCAAATTCTTTGTTGTGTCAGAAAGACTTTGTGACCACATTAAAAAAGTTAGAAAAATGGTTAAGTTGTGGATTTTGTATTTAAAGACTGTGTTCTAGATCATTTAAGTAATTAAGTATTTGTAAGGTTTTTTTTACATGATAAGATTTTGCTTCAAAAGAAGCATGAAACTGTAGAGTCTGTTTAGGCTAGATCAAGGTTGTAACTGTTTTATTTCTTTTTTCATGATTTCATGCAAATGTCAAACCTACATTTATGTACTAGCATGCTTTGAAGATAGCTGTGTATTGTGAGGAGAACTGGTCTAGGGTGTTATTAGGGTATAATTGATCTAATTCACTGTAAAAATTTTGAAACCTTTTTTGAAGGTGTTTTTTGCATCTAAAAATCTTCAAATATTTGGCATAAAATATCGATGTTCATTCGAAAGTGAAATTTCTGTTCAATTTTGAGACAAAAAAACTTGTTCATGTTCAAGATTAAAGCAGACCAAACTCTTGCTTTTCTTTTTCAATTTTAAAATGATTCTACACTTACAGAAATGCAGATACCTTTGAAAGAAATGCAGATACATTTTTCTTCTTTTGAGAAGAAGAAAAATTCCTTAGATTAAGAATAATGCTAACAAAATTGATGGAAACTCCTGAATATTTAACTGGTTTGTTCTCCTTAAGTCTCTTCCTGTTCCAGGAAGCTGTTCATTTTGGAAAAGCAAAAAATCAAGAGCTATGAAATCTTGATTACAGACGTTGTGGAATAATGGGTTTTAATTTGACCATCAAAAATGCAAGTCAAAGAAAAAGAGTATTGTCTTGATGGTAATATCTAATAATTTGCAAAGCATCTTCCCACTAGAAAACAAGAAGTAAAAAATAATTTGTAAAGTGGACTGTACCTGTATACTATTGCAACTATGAGGGAAATAGGACAGGCTAAGGATCCTGGGTCTTACTTAACCCTGAGGGATTTCACTGATGAGAGACTTAATAAACTTGGGCATGCTGGCCTTTTTTTGTCTAAGTGGAATTATGTTTTAAAGAGTGTGCTGTTCAGTAATGGAAACAATTTATTTGAATTGTCTCTTTATAACATTTCATACGTGAAACACTAGAAAGACCATTTCCAAAATGTTGATTAATAATTGCAAAATTAATAGATAAACTTAAAGAATTCGTAGAGGTTAGTACTGGTTGAGAGAGAATAACCATGCTTGCCTTTTTGGAGGATATTTGCAGAGAACATTTTCAGGTTTTCTTTAGTGGCCTCTCTCTCCAACACTTGTCTGTGAATGGTGTAGTTCAGTCTTTGGCAATTATCTTTAGAAAGCTGCTCTGTATTAGGAAGGAGAAAATGTTTAATGTGTATACTTGCAGTGAGGAAGGCACTGGGTGGCAATATTAACTCGTGTTAGGTTGACTGATTGTAGATGTCCCCAAAAGAGGAAGTTTTAAGTTTCTACTGAAATCTAGCCATATTACAAATAACTGTATTTAGAAGCATAGTAATTTTCAAAACTAGTATCTTTGGAATTCACTTTTTCATTATAAAGTGGTTTCACAGGCCCAGAATATGACTTTTTTTTACTTTTAAGGTTTTTTAAGTTAATTAAATTTCTTTCTAGAAATAAGATGAATGCCAGTAACCTCCCAATTAAAAAGCATTACTTGTAGCGGTACACTGGAATTGTGGAATATCCTGAGTTGGAAGGGGCCCACGAGGATCACTGAGTTCAACTCCTACTAGTTTTCAGATAGAAATTCCAAAGAGGTTTCACAAAGAGCAGATGTGGTCAGGTGGAAAATGTCGATTTGCAGAGGAATACTGTGCAGTGCCTGCTGTTGCGAGCCAGTGCTGCTTCAGGGTGCAGCAGATGAGTTGGTTACAAATTCCTGTATTGAAAGGAATGCTCAGTTTCCGATGTGTTGCCTACACTTGGGAGGTACAGGGAACCCTTCCCGGGGCTGTTGCCACCAACTCATTTGCACAGTAATAGCCCTTGTAGGTAGCTCTTGGCTTCTGACAGACTTCAGCCAGTTCACCTGGCTGAAAATAGGCTGAGGTTTTAAGCGCATTGAACTGAAAAAACCATACAGTATCGCTGGGAGTATTTTTGCTTTACGTGTACAAGTACTTTGAAAACAGAATATCTGGCAACAATATTGAAATATTTTTTTCTGACCAACCAACAAACACTGTTACGTGCTGTGGATAGATTTGTGTTGCATTCATAGCTGCTGAAGAACTGTGGCTCATCCACTATTGCAGTTTTTTTGGCTAACATCTTGTATGAATATTGTACTGCTGAATCTGTAATCTGCTGCGGAGACAGACAAATTTAGGAGAAGTGACTTTAATCTTTGAAGAACGTGTGTTGACTGGGAGAGCCAGTTCAGTTTATTTTTGCAAATCACCAACCCTTAGAAGTGGAATTAAGTTTAGCGCAGGAGAAAATGGAACTTTCCCTTTGTCTCCAGAGTGGGGTCATGGTGCTTGTCTCTCTTTTCAGCCTCCATCTCAGTAAAATAATAGAAAATATAATTATTTCATGTTTCAGTTTTATCTCCTGAAGAATGAGAGTTACAGTTACTCGTGTAGGCCGTAATGTCAGCAATTACTTTTTGTCCTTGTTACTTCTTTACTGTACGGTCTCTGCCCTGTTTGCATGCCTCTGTTTGAAATTCTCGTGTGCTGCTTTTGTATTTTGGGTTTTTTTGCCCCTCGATTTTATTTATTTAGAGATTCCACTGAGCAGGTAGCTGAGTAGACTTCAGCCACGCAGGAATTGTTTGTGCATGTGGCTTTAGCGATGCAAAATCCCACCCACCTTAGATGTGAAGGCAAGGAAAAGGAAACAAAACAGAATCCAACAGAAGAGATGAGAAAAGAAAGGCTTTGGTAGTAAAGGAAGGTAGAGGGGAACACCTGAGTGACAAGGTTGGAAGAAAAGAAGCTAAAGTGATGGTATGGTACACTGATTTTGGCAATGCAATGTGTGATGATGCTGTTCTGATTTGTAATTTTAAGAACAGCTAAAGAAGCGTGTTGCTTAAATAAGATTATTCACTGATTCATTTTTTAAATTTTAAAAGTATCTTTTTATCTCATTTTTCAGTAGAGCAGAGACACACTAGCACTTGTTTTAGGGGAGCTTATTTTTGTTTAATGAGACTATATTCGTGGTAGTTTTAATCAATAAATTAATAAAAACACTAATGCTTGGTTGCTTTATTGCTCATATCTTGTCTGTCTGGGGTTATGTGCAGCATTCTGTCTTGGTAGGTTTAAAGGAATGCAATTTTCCTTAGTGAGGAGCTTAAAAAAATCTCGTCTCACTAAAATGGGTCCCAGTTCTGTGTGAAGAACAGGCATGTGATCACTGTTCACTTTCCAAAATGACACTTGAAGGCTTTCTAACTAGAGTGAGCTACAGTCAGATCACTCAAATTCCCCCATGTCCCTAGAGAATGGAGATTGTTTCACCAGCAAATACATGGAGTACTTTGAGCCCATTTTGCTGAATTATGGGGTTTATTTCAGAATTTGGGAGATTCATTTTTATGGAATAGATAACAGAGAGTTAGCATTCTTGCTTGAATAATGCACTACGTATTTTGGATAGAAGTTTTCCATGACTAAATAAGAACAAGATGTTTGACCATCTTCTAGAGGGAACACTGTTTGGTCAGCATAAATTTGAAAGAAAAAGTCCAGAAGAGACAACTGACCATTCTTGTGTGGTGTTTGCAACTTTTTCATGTTTCTTCTGGGCTTTAATTACACTGCATATACATGGCAAGAAGAAAGACCAGGGGTTTTGTTCTTTTCATGGAGGTGTAGCTTTATCACATCGTTGGGAATTTATAGCCTAGTAATATATAGTGTTTTTTCCATTCCTGCATTATGCAATTGGTTTGTACAGCCTTATAGTCTGGCAGCTGAGAGCTCACTTCTTCATGATTTTTTTTGGCATGAAAGGGTTACTGTTCACATTTCCTGTGTAATTCCTTCTGATCTTGCTGGGCTGTAATTACTTTCTTGATGTTAAACATTCCCAGGCTCCTATAACCTTCTAGCCTGCTTGCACTGGCCAAGTTTGTCCCAGGTGATCATGTGGGCGAACCTCCTGTTTTTAAGGATAAAAATCTCTCCTTCCTGTGTAAGATAGGCTACACACTCATTCCTTTGCTCTGCAATCCCAAGAGAAATCTTTTAAAAAATAATAATAAGGTAGCACATCACTCTTTTAGAGTCAGACTTAGCAGCCAAAATACATGACAAATCAAGTGTGTGGGTTTAGAATTTGCTGAATCTTGGTTGAATGACTGCAAGTTCACATTAAAGATTATTTTTTCTTAATACATTTGGAAAATAGGTTATGATATAAAAAAGACAGATTTTGACTATAGCTTCTTACTTTTGACCATATAATTGGCAAATCTTTTTAAGCTTGTTTGAATGTAGAACTGCTTAGCTGAGCCTTCAGGATTCTTTTTTCTTTTAAATTCTTTGCAGTAGCTGCATAGCTTAAAAAATAAAAAAAAAAAAGAAGAAGGAAAAATACCCAGGATCTTGCTCAGTTGTGTCTTTCCTACATAGTTCAATTTTCCTGTATTTCTTCTGATTTTCAATTTTGGTATATAAACAGTAAACTCGAGGTATTATTTTCTTTTTAAATAGAAGTGACTATACTGCTCAAAAATGTTGACTTCAGAGGTGTGGGAACCGAAGTGTTCTGTTGCAAAGGCACCAAAAGGTTCTCTGTGGTGCTCTTCAGCTGTAATGGGGAGGAGACACCTGTAAGAATGTGAGTGAAGTTTGTTTTCCATGACCTTTATGCTGTTTTCTCACAGTGCCAAGAAAGATGAAAGGTTGTGATGGCAGGGTTTTTTTAGGGTGGGAGGAGTTGTAATGTGCTGATACATTGACATTGGTGGGTGTTGGGGTTTTTTTTTGGTTACTGACAATGTCAGAGAAAGTAGTTGGAGGTTCTGTGCTCTATTGGTTCAAGAAGCCTGAATTTTGATACTTGGTTAAGAGCAATCTCATTATTATCCTGTTATAGGTAACTTTTTTGGTCATAATCCTAGTCTTATTGACTTGTGCATTTAATTGGCTGCTTTGTGAAATTCTCTGGCTGCAAGTCCTTCTATTTTGTTTAGCTGTATTGTTGTACTTGCAACACAGATACTCCGAAGTCTTCCTAGTAACTGACTGACTGAAGTCTTGTGAATGTGTAGCTGTGAGCTCAGTGAGATTATATGATTATACCTGGAAGAAAATGGTTTGTAGTTAATAAATTGTAGCAGTTTGAGCCCTTTTCTTAGTTTAATTCTCATGCATTCCGATGCCTGTGCTTCACTATATAAATAGAAATTAAAACAGTTGGTGTGTGTGTTGTTGACTGTGCTGCTACGCTAGTGAAGGATAGGAAGAATATATTTTAATGAAAATGTCTTCTTTTCAGGAAGCCTTGAATTTGATGGCTTAGTTATAATTGGAATGCAGTCAGTATGCTGCCCAGTTCTTAATTGCATACTCCATCATGTAACTGGGAACATGGCTGTCAGATATGTCTATTTTTGTTGTTGAACCCAGATGTTCTTATGGGGTATTATTCAACACGGAGAAATCCAGTCCTGGCATGAAGTATTTATACAGTAGTTTTGTGAAAAAACCATGAAGCACTAAGTGAGTATAACTGGACAGAAAAAGATACTTCTTATAATTTCCAATTAGACTGTCATTTTATCGTGGCCTGCATGTCATCTTCAGATACCTGAGATTTGTTAGGAAACTTCATATGAAGAGGGTTTACCTTTGCATAGCCACTTGGGTGTGTGTTAAACATGTTGCAAGCATGATAGGCTTCCTGTGCAGCAGGGTAATACTTTGGTTAAAGCTTTTTTTTTTTTCCAAAACAGCTTGCTTTTGACTATATATTATGAAAACACTGATGAATTTAGAGTTAGTTGAGAGGCAAACTCTATTGAAGCCTGTTTTCCATCTAATAGGATGTATAGTTCATCTTGCCATTCTCTTGACCTCAGATGAAGACAGAGAAGAATTACTCGTTATTTTGTAATTAAAGGTAACCTGTTTTGAATTTATTTGTAAAATGCTTAGAATGTAACCGACCAGACCCTCCATTATGAATTTCACCTTTACGGTGGAAAGTGCCCTAAGATGTAATGAATGTTCTTCTATGAAAAATCTGTGGTGTCAGGGTCTATGCGAGTTGCCTCTTGCTTTTTGTGTAGAAGTCATGTTACAGGATGTAAGCTGGTTCTGTCGATCCTCCGTGTGTGTGCATGTTGATCTTCTAGCGATTTAAGTTAAAACTCTTTTGGACTTAGATGTCTGTAATGTACTAAAGGCAAGGTGATGCATGTAGCTCTGATGCAAGGAAGAATTGGACCTCACTTTAAGTTTATTTTGTGCAGAGAAAGAAGCTGTTTGGTTTTAACCAGCTGCTATAGAAATAAGGAATGATTTGAATTAGGTGAGCTTTTAAGCTTTCAGACAATGTAGTCAACTGTATTTTTATATTCGGTGTTGTACTGTCGTACAAGTTCTCTCTTAGGGAGGACATGTAAATTACTGTTGTGACAAAATGCATAAATGTGTCTAGGATTTGATAGTAATTAATTCATTTTACTTATCTAAGGAAAGATTAAATGCCTCAGTTTGAAACTGGCTACAAAAAGTAGCATGTAAACAAATTTAACACACATCCGGTGTAATGGCACATTTGGTAGAACTGAAGGCACTTTGTTTTCAAGTGCAGTGGTTTCTCGCTTTCAGTGTTCACAAGCTGTTTAGTCACAGAGTGCCTCTTGACTAGATTTTTAAGGATAGTTTTTCTCTCCATGGCTTTCTTGACTTGAACTATATGTAATAGAGTCTTAAGTACTGCTAAAATGTTGTTTACCATTGGTGCGCAGAAAGAATCACAGAATATCCTGAGTTGGAAGGGACCCACAAGGATCATCAAGTCCAGCTCCTGGGCCTTCACAGGGCAGCCCCAAAAGTCACACCCTGTGCCTGAGAGCATTGTCCAAATGCTTCTTGAACTCTGTCAGGCTTGGTGCTGTGACCATTTCCCTGGGGAGCCTGTTCCAGTGCCCAACCACCCTCTGGATGAAGAATCATTTCTTAATATCCAACCTAAACCTTCCCTGACACAACTTCAGGCCATTCCCTAAGGTTCTGTCACTGGGGCACCAGAGAGAAGAGATCAATGTCTGCCCCTCCTCTTCCTGTCATGAGGAAGCTGTAGACTGCAATGAGGTTTCCCCTCAGTCTCCTCCAGACCAAGTGACCTCAGCCGCTCCTCATTCGGCTTCTCCTCAAGGCCTTTCACCGTCTTTGTAGCGCTCCTTTTTAAGCTTTCTAACAGCTTTATATCTTTCTTATATTGTGGCACCCAAAACTGCACGCAAGGAGAGGCCGCCCCAGTGCAGAGCAGAGCGGGACAATCCCCTCCCTTGCCCGGCTGGCGATGCTGGGCCTGATGCACCTCAGGGAGGCCCAGCAGAGAGATCTCGACAAATTAG
>VZTA01002814.1:113-58727 GCA_013398855.1 Mohoua ochrocephala
GGAGTCAGAGCATACTGTGCCTTGAGGAGCAGTAGAACAGGAAACCTGTCTGGAGAGGGCTCTTTCCCTTAACACAGCAGCTGCTTCTGTCCAGTGTGTTTGTTCAACCTCAGTCAGATCTGGTCATTTAAGATGTTGCGTCTTACTATGCTAACGGGTCCAATGGCATATTGTCGTGGTTTGACCCCAGCCAGCAGCCAAGCCCCACAAACAGCTGCTCACTCACTCCCCCACCAGCAGGATCAGGGAGAGAATCAGAAGAGTAAAAGCTAGAAAACTCGTGGGTTGAGATAAAGACAGTTTAATAGGGAAGAAAAAGCTGTGTATACAAAGGAAAGAAAAACAAGGAAATAATTCACCGCTTCCCAGGGGCACCCAGGTGTTCAGCCGTCTCCAGGAGAGCAGGGCTCCCTCATGTGCAACCATTACTTGGGAAGACAAGCCCCATCACTCCAAAAGTACCCCCTTTCTCCTTCTTCCCCCAGCTTTATGTAGAATATTGTCTAGAATATCTGTTCAGTTGGTTGGGGTAACCTGTCCCAGCTGTGTCTCTTCCCAATTTCCCATGCATCCCCAGTCTACTCACCAGCATGGCAGTCTGAAAAGAAGAAAAAGCCTTGGCTCTGTGTGAGCACTGCTCAGCAACAACAACAAAAAAATCTGTATTATCATCAAATCTGTATTATTATCTGTTTAAAATTGCGCCTGCAGGTTCTGGTGCTGAGTGGGACAAGCTGCTGCGTGTTCCTCAAAGCCCCTGCACGGGGTCTCGGGCGAGGCCAGACCTCTGCTAGCTAGCTGTCCCCACTCATAGCCGCCGTGGGCCTTGCACCTCCCTGCGAATGATGGTAAGGCGCCCCAGAGGTGGAGAGGTGGCCCTCGGGCTGGCCGCCATAGGTTTTATTCCGTAGACCCCCCCGGGAAAGGAGAGAGCCCACATGGCGAACCCAGGAACCGAGAGGGTGGACTTCTGCTTGGCTCGGGGTTATAAGGGACACCCGAAGGGGTGAGGTGATACAGAACAGCCAATGGGGAAAGAGGGAGAGAGGGGCGGGTGTTACAAACCAACCAATGGGAGCAAGGGGGCAGGCATGAGGGATTTGGTTACAGCTTGCAGAGTACATGAATATGCATGAGTGGATGGGCCAGGCTTCCCCCAGCAAACCAAGAAGGGGTTTTTCTTTGGACCAAATCATGGCCTAATATCTTTTTTGACCTCCCCTTCCCAGCTCACCGCAACAATTATCAGTATGTTCTGCACAAACCCAAAACACAGCCCCATACCAGCGACTCGGAGGAGAATGAGCTATCCCACAGCCATTTAGAGAATGGTACACATATTCAAATTCCTCTCTGAAAACATACAGATTTTGAGTGAAATCACTCATTAACTCTGTATAATGCCGCTCTCTGACCTAATAACTTTGTCTGCTCTTTTTTTTTCTCTACTGCTTCCCCAGCTTTCTTTTCCTTGTCTTGTTCCGTCTTCCACTAATATAACTGAAGAATCCTTCATCCATCACATTTTTTCAGCAATAAGTGACTCATTTCTTCAATGAAATGACCCATTTCTAACATTCAGTTCTCGTATTTGTTTTACAGATATCCTTCAGTGATACCAGATCTCCCAGTGACCAAAACAATCTGCATCTGCCCCTGTAGTTCCAGTTGCCTTTTCACCACATTTAATGAACTCTCAGAACCTTTTTTCCTCTCCACCTCTGTGATCATTCTGCACTAGGTATAATAATAGCATTGATCTTTTCCTATTTTATGTAGGTAGATGTTTTTCTATCCCATTTCTGTCTATTACAAGAGTCCGGCAGGGGCATAAGATTCTTTTCTCCCTTAGGAAGCCTAATCTATGAACTCACCATCCAACTCCATGCCAAGAAGTCATATATCCTATGTGTTTTGTCTAAACTGCAGTCATTCTGCCATCTGCTAGCATATACATACCTAGCACTAGGCCAGTAATATGGAGAAGTTCCACGGCTACCACAATATTTTCAATATCAGATTGCAAAATATCTTATTTCTTACTAAGCCAAAATAACATACCAATTGTACCCAGTTAGTAGCCACCAAAGAAAACGTTGGCCCTCTTCTAACTGAGCTGGGGAGCACACCTGTTTTGCTCTGAATGTCCACTTCTCACCTGAGAGCTGCTCTTACCTCAGTGTTCTTGTTTAGGCTGGAAGAGTTTTAAACCTCTGCTCCCAGGCATCAAAATTCATTTTTGTTGATTTACATCACCTGCATGTACCTAGCAAGCAAGGTTTTTTCCTGGGACTTTAAAAGGAACCACGTGCTTCCTTTTGTCTGCCAGTCAGGTTCAATAAAGTTAAGGGAAACAATACCCAATACTCTGTGATTGCTGTGGAGGCAATCAGCTGCTCCTTGACTTAAGTTGCAGTTTGTACTGGACACTCCCTCTCAAGATCATATCTAACTTTAATGTGTTATTTGTATGACAGTTCTAATAGGCTTTCAAAATTAGCCAGACAGCCAAAAAGTCATTCAAGCGCTCTCTTTGGTTATTATAATTTTCTTCTCTCTAGCCTTGACAAATAACCCATAGTACCATCACAACTTTTGGGGATACCTTGTTATGATAACCTGTTTTAATTAATCCCTTTGAGTTCAACAACTCCTCTATGGGGTTGCTCACTTTTATTTTATATATGAGAAAAGAATATTTACCTTCACTTTCACAACCATCATACCCTACTTCCAGCCTACTTACACATCTCTTTCACCACTAAATTGAGCCCTTCAGCAGTACGCAATTGTAATCTCATCAGGTGGGTACATTTTTAAGCAAATAATTCTATGCTTTCTCCCAGAAACAGCAAAATTTTGCCTCCCTCCCCCCATAAAGATACCTCAGAGTCTTTCCTCAAAGCCCTTCTTTTCTGGGATGGCTCCCAGAAGTGACCATGTAGCTGGACCTCATTTACTGTTGTCTTGCAGTTGGACTGTGAGCTCTTTAGGGCAGGGAGAAAGATGGGGACTCCTCACATAATGTGTCATACTCATCGTTCCTAATTGCTTTGGTAACACAAATACTTATCCAAAATAGCAGCTGAAATCACAGCAAAGAGCTGCAGCTGTCTAATTTATTTAAAACATTAAAGGATTTTTCAATAAGGCTTTTCCAGTTGTGAAATTCATCATGAGTCACCACATCATGAGTCTCTTACTGTTCTGGTCACACAACAAAACCGATTGATCAGCTGGGTTTTAGAAAGCCAGATGTGTTGATAGGATGGCTTTATAGTCAGGTGGTTTGACAAGTTATGAACAATTAGTCTCATTTGCCTATTTTTATCTTAAGTGTATGATATGTTCATAAATGGCTCAACCTTGACTAGATCAGGCATTTTTCACTTTAAAAGAAAGCATAAACGTGACTCTACATGTGGGAATGACTAGAAGCAGTGATTCTCCAATATTCATTTGAGGAAGAAATGAACAAAAATTCCAAGCTGTTTTTTTAAATAAAGGTGGAATAAAAGCCACAAGCCAGTAAATCTATAAGGTATCACCCTGCCTGCAACCCACATCACCTCCAAACCTACCACTTTTTCCAACTCCAAGGAGAAAGAGTTGCTTCCTGAAAATGAATTTGTCTTTCCTCGAAGCTAATGTGTCACCTGCTGCCTACATCCTCCAGGGACTTATAGTGCAACAAGCTCAGGAAAGCGACTGTGACTGGTGTTCACACAGGCTGAGCAGGCAGATTCAGCCTCCTCCTCACAGCTGCATCTGCTGCTGGGGACAAGAGTATCTGTCACAGTCCATTTGGATCTCTCAGATTTACAGGACAACTTATTGTGTGAATAGAAATAATGAATATATACTTTATGAATGATTTCTTATTGTTTAGGCAGAAGACTGCTGCCTGACAGAACTTTGAGTCAGTAAGTCATATTTTACATTGCTTTTCCTCTCATTTTGGAAACTAAGCAGAAGTTTGAATAGTAACAATTGAAGCAACAATGTGATGAAAAGTATTATCCACTTTAGATCTACTTAAACTTGTCACATTCAGTAAACACTGTGCAGAAAGAACAGATAGGAAATTTATATGGCTTTGCAGTAAATTTATATTAATCCAAACTGCCTTTTCAAATGAGGTCAGTAGGGTGCATTTTCCATTTAAGAGAGTCATCCAGACTTAACAGAAGACATTTTGCACATGTTGGATCTTTCAAAGAAGAAAAAAACATGGTTGGCAGGCAATTTAAACAAATACTAGGTTGTCAGTTAATCCCTATAACTTCATGGCAGATATTTATTGTAAAGTAGGGTTCCCATTGTTTAGACCTGATTTGATATTAATGTTTTAAATACCAAGGTAGCACTGGAACATAGACTGAAGTGTATACGTAGTACTTATCTAAGTATCTAAGCCTCTGTGCCAATTTTTGGGGTAGGAAATATGCCACCACTTCCATTCTGCTGTGAACTGTGGGTGGTCAAACAAAAGGCTTGGTGGTATTAATGCATTTAAAATTAAACTGTGGCTAACAATCACTAATAAACATGTAAAGTCAAGATCCTTGCCCTCGCACTGGTGTAAATTTGGAACAGCTCCGTAGGTTTAAGTGCATGGCTCAAACTCGCGGCGCTAGAAAGGGAAGCTAAATGCAGTCCTGGTCTTATCATAAGTAAATGAAGAATCTCTTGCTTACCTTCTCCCTGCCAGCAAGCATTCCCAAATAATATCCCCCGGGATCTTAGAAATGAAAATTTAAGCTGTCTACTCTCCTGTCATAGCTGGACCATGTGCTACAATTGCCCTTTCCTCTATGGCGTTGGAGGGTTGCAGGCAGTGAGAACAATTTTATTGAGCAGTGCAAAGTGGAATACCAAAATGGAGAAGCAGGCAGAGGTGATCACCTCTGAATTGGCAGAGTACATGAACAGTACCCAAAGTAGGTGTTATAGGAAGAAGAAGTCCAGGGAACGTGTGTTTTTCCTCTCTGTGTATTTTTAGACATGCCCTGTGTGAGTGTTGGGGGGAGGAATGAGGATGGACGGTACTGCTGGGGCAGAGGGCTGCAGGAGATAATGGGGAAGAGCAAGGTTATGTCCTGGGGCTGCCTGCAGCACTTTCCAGCCCCTGAACAACCAAAGAATATCTCACAGTGCAAGAATTTAAAAGGAAGGAATTTTAGCATGTACAGCTCAGTAATTCGGCAAGTTGTCCTCAGTTCACAAGATTTCCTCTGGGGCTCTGCGGGTCTTCCTTTTGTGGGGCAGCTGCTAATTGCTGCCTCTTCTCCGTCTTCCTGCCCTTTATACGTGAAGGGTTTTCTAACCATGTTTAATCCCATCTTGTGTTAAACAGAGGAATGAAAAGTTATGTGAATTGTGCTTCCACAGGAATTCCCACAGTGAGGGAGTGATCAGTGCTGCATAGCTGTCCTTTCATGCTTTATTAATAGATATTTATATTCCATAAATACCATCTCATACTCTGCCCCTTGCCTACAATGCCACCACTTTACTGGGAAACCTAAAGCCCCATTGGTCTTTAACTCCCTTTTTACTCTGAATCTAAAGTAAATAGCATTGCATTGAGAAAGATTGTTTGAAAGATTAGGTTACTCAATTAGAGGGATTTATTCTACCTTACCAACTTCCTTATAAACATTTTCATTTGAATTTTCAAGGGCAGGAGTCCATTCTCATAACAGGCATGGGCCAGGCTCCACATACCATCTGACATTTCTTCATGTGGTTTTTCTTAATCAAAATTGAAAGCGTCTTTTATCAAGTCACATGTTCGCATCACCGTGGACCACGCAGGCCACCACGGAAAGCTCAGAGAACTGAGGTCTCTGTCAACACATTTAGACATCAGCTAGTGCTCTGCATGAATGGGAAGAGTGGATGCTGCTCTTATCCAGGGAGGTGATAGATAAGTGTTGCTACTCAGAGGCTAAGACACAAGAACAGTGACATGAGCATCACAGAGTCACTTACTAAATTTCCTCCTGGGAGATGGCCATCACGCCCTGGGAACAGCAGTGTTCAAAGCTCAATAGCTCTGACCCACACAGAACTGTGCATACAGAGTTCCCTACACTGGTTAAGACTCCTCATGATGTTAGGAGGGGTTTCTTTATGAGTTTCACAGATTCATAGATTTCAAAGACAAAAGGAATCCAGCTTCCTATACAATGTGGGCTACCAACCTCCCCTGAAATGATTAACTGGAGCAAGTGGAAGTAACAGAATCTCTGTTTGCACAGTTAGGACTCAATAAACAATAAAATGCAATACCTACAGTAGATGATGCAGGAAACCAGGAGATCTGAGCTCTATCACCCTCCCCCTGCTGTGACCCTCCTAAATGCCCACCGTGTTCAGTTCTTTGGCTCTCTCTGCCACAGGACACTGCAGTGTTACCCCCTATTACAGGACCCTTGCATACTGGCAAATTGCACCTCAGAAAGAAGACACCAGGGAGACACAGAGCACTCATTTTCAAATGGTGTGCTTTTCAGCCACATTCAACAGGCTTCCAGTGAAAAACTAGAACCTCAGGAAGAAACAGTGTACTCTGATTTAAATTATGGCACTTTCTAGTCGCTTGCATACAACTGCAATGTAGGGTAGCCAGTCATAGCAATGGATATTTTTCCCATTCAAATAAAGATTGTGCATTCAGATTGCCTTTTACCTTTTTATTTTCCTTATTCCTTTCCCAATAACACATTCACTGACCTTTATTTTTTTACAATGTACATCGTATCAAGCCTGCAGATCCTTGGAAAGGACCGAGTAATATTTTACAGAGCAGTGCCAAAATATTCATGAATGTGTCGATGCGAGTTTCTAGTGTGAAATGTGCTGTCTTTTGCCCAGAAGTTTCCACCCTCATAAGAATCAGCTACAGAAGAGGCTTTATGAAAAGTACAAATATTGTATTATTGTGTGACAAAGGGACTGAATAGATCCAAGCAAGGAAATATCATGAATAACCACATTTTTCTGCAGTTCTCTAGAAAGAATGGCAAAAATCAGCAGGAGCTCTGTGTATTCTAGGGTCCTGCCTAATCCAGAGGTCTGAAACTTCATGGATTTGTTACAGTGCATCTGGGAAAGAAAACACACAGAGAGACAGACAGAAAAGACACACAATAAGAAAATGGAAAATAAAATAAAATTCTTTTGCATTGCTAACCGGCCCAATAGTTAAACAAAGTTTTCCTTTGCACCCCCAAAATCCTTTTTGTTTTATCAATCAAAAATAAATAACATTATTTGAGTTCACACTTGGTTGGCATTGACACAGTACTGCTGCTCCAGTATTAACTATCCTGGAGCTGCTAATAAGTGATTAGAAAGGTTTGTAGTAGATTTCTTAGTCACTGAAAGGCTGTTGCATAATGGCCATCCATGTGTGAGATGTGTCCGCTTTATTCAAAGTTGAAAGGGAAGCAGCGGACAGCATATCAACACAGCACAGGAAAAAAAAGATACATGGCTCTTGAGGGAGCACTCATATGATTGAAGGTGAGCATGTGTATAACATTTGCATAGTCAGAAGCTTACAGAGGGAAAACAATTATTTTAAAGTTCAGATTGGCCACCCACTCAAGGTTAAGCTTACCTGTCACAAGGGAAAAATAATTTGTATGCTATTTTTGGGATAGCATTTTTCTCCATGACAGCATGTCCATTTTTGCTTATTCACCAAAAATACCTTTTTAAAATTGCAATTTGTTTTGCATTTTATGTTCATGACCTGTTTCAAAGATTCATTCTTACACCCCGTCTCCTTCACAGAAGACTTTCTCTGTTTTTTGCACCAAAAGTCCACTTGAGCCTAGCACTGAGTCTTCAGCGGCATTGGTTACAATAGGGAAGAATGTATAATACAAGTTTCAGGAAGCAATCTATCCCTCAGTACATTTTCATAATTTACTGGAAATAACAGTTTAGGAGTTTTCCGAGTCTGCCTTTAAACATGAACAATTGTAGCTGGACCTATCCTCTCAGAACTTGTCTAGTCCATTTGTGAGCCAGTTCAGGTCTTTGGCCTTCTCAACATTCTGTCCCAACAAGTTCCATAATTTAACTCTGTGTTAGTTCAAAACATTCCTCCTTTGATTTTCTCGAAATGCAGTGCCTAATAATTGCATTGAGTGCATTGTTATTATAGAAAATAATCATCCTCTGTTTGCTTCTCAACACTATTTGTTAATCTTACAGACCTCTATCAGACTCTCCTATCATATTTTATGGGAATTCAGAGACAACTTTTTTCCCAGAAGAAGCTCCTACCCTACTTTGCCTCTCACTTCATGGAAACTTCATGGTGTATGTTCCTAGCCACCCTTGTTTATTTCAATAGGGTGCCAGAACGCAGAGGGTATTCAAAAGAGGGGAACATCAAGCTTTGGCATAATTGTGTTCCTTGTTTCAAATTCTGTCTCCGCAGTTGTTAATATTATATGGTTTTAAGACCAGTCCTGGACATTAAGCTGGTCAATTCATCTAGCAAATGATGACTCCCAAACTTCTCTCTTGACTGGTCAGATCTAATCTGGAGCTTTTGCGTGGGACCATTCAGGTTGTCTTGTTTGGATACAGACAGTCTTTGAAATGTTTTGGTTTTCTCATCAGCCTTGCTATCAAGAATAAGATCAAGATGAAGGATTGAGGTGTTACCACTATAGGAGCTGGGACAGCAACTCAGAAAGGGAAGATGGGAAAAAGCCTTTGCCTCAAGCAAAGAGGATATAGGATAACCACCTGACTGATCTGCTCTTTTTGAGACCTAAGATGAAACATCATTTTGAAAACACTGTGAGATATCAGAATGGGCCTCAATGACACATCTGTCCCGGTCTCTCCATAGAGAGTGCCAATAGAATGCCATTCTATTGCCAAGTACATGTGCCAAGACACACCACACCTTTTTCCTGCAAAGATTACATACTTGGGCTAGCTGTCAAGGCTGCTGATCTTTGGGACACACTATAAGCCTACTTCATTCCTCAGTCATTTGTGGTTTTCTAGGGAGCTGAGAGCAGTTAGAATGGTAGGAATGAGGAGTATTAGTGGGTTGCCTGCTGTATTTTGTAATGTGGATCTTCAAACGGTATTTTTGTTATTTTTTTGCTGTTCATAGGGGTGATATTTGAAAATGTCTAAATCGCTTGGAACCTCACCCTAGCAATTATTTTAGGCTACAATAGTAGAAATAAACAAATAACGTAATCTAGCCTGCTGCTTCCCTCCTTTTTCTGACACCTATGGTTGGAGTCAGCAGGGACCACACCAGTGCCTGGTCACGCTGACCATCCTGATGCCACCAGAGCCAGCAAGTTGTTTCAGGGCCTGAGCCAGTAGAACTGGCATCAGGCACCATTTGCAATCTCTGCTCTGCCACATCCCTGAGGGGTTCCTGACAGAGTCCAAAAGTACAGTACTTTAGTAATACATCATCATGGTGATGAATGTAAAGTCTTTCTTCACTTGAACAATTCCCTATTATCTAAAAGCTCCATGTTAAAAAGAAATATTTGTCTTGAAGGAAAAACATTTTACTGTTCCTCATCTGTTTTTACAAATCCACACTTAGTCTGGCAAAGAGATCCACTGTCATTTTAAATGAAAACTGACTGAATGTTACATCAGTTTAAAATTAACTCATACTGCAGTTAGAATTTATTGTAAGGCAGCTGTTTTTTATTCCAATTTTTTGAAGAGAACATATGGATTATGACAGAACCTATTAAATATCTCTGGAGTGTATCTGGGAAGCTGTGTCATTTTACTCTGAGCTCCATCATTGAATTTCTGTCTGAACATCTTAGTCTCCTGTAGGCTCCCATCAAGTTACAAGAAGATAGAAACCAGAAGAGCATTTCGTAAGCATGCCTGAAAATAAAACTGGGTGAATGGCAGTTTTCTTTCTAAAGCTTTGTCTTACTTGCCCAGTTGACATTTGAAATTAGTCCAGGCTGTTCCATTTCTTGCCCAGAAATGCTAAATCTTGCTAAAACAGATGAAATGTGCTCACTTGAAAGTGTGAACTGGGGATCATCAACTTTTCGCCTCAAATCTGCGTTATCTGGTATGATGGATAACCTGTTACGCAGCAGTATCTTTCGTAGAGATTAATGGCCTGGTTTACCAATGCTTTTATTAGCTTACTTGCTATTTCCTAAACTTTATGGCAAATATATTCCTGTCACTTTGTTCATTTTATTGTGTTATGGTAGCAGTGTTTTCATATTCAACAAAGCAAGAGAGCATTAAGACAGAACACAGCTGTCAGCCCATGCCTGCAACGCCCTCCAGCAGTTTCAGTGAGAGGGTGAGTGGAAATAGCTTACTCAGTGGAAGCTGGAGGGGAGATTTCTAGGCAGGCAATTACCTGGCTGGGAATTTGTGGAGGAAACTGTGGTTAATGCCCCACCTCTCCTGAAAAGTGCATGGGATCTTTAGCAACCACAATGGTCAAGATTTCAGGGTTTAGTTTAATTATGGGGAGACGCTCTGTACCATTAACATGGAGGGGAAAGGAGGGGTAGACCTCGGTGTGTAGAGTATGTGTGTTTTAAATGCCATTTGATAGCCTTTAAAAGCTCTATGCTGGAGCAGCTCAGATGCTTTCTTGTTTAGAAAACTTATGAAGCAGAAATTCTGTTGAAAAAAACTTCACTAGAATACATTAAGATCTTTCATTTGTTGGCAGCTGACATGAATCTTACTGGTGTTTACAAAGAAGAAAATGTAATGTTTCATTTTATTAAATTGCAGAATTAGTCTTACTTGTTGCACTGTTGCAAACTTCTCAAGTGTTTCGCTCTGCTTTGTTTTAAAGTATGCCTTGTGTTACTACCTGGTAATTAAGGCACTGATTCTGTAAACAATATCCCTGTGAGTTGCCGCTGCCTTCCTTGTCTGTGCATTTTAAACACAACATCTGCTGACACTAAAGGCAAATATTCATTATTATAAACTGTATGGGTTTTGACTTACAAGAATTTATAGAATCCTTTGTGTATGAGAGACAAAAGCAGAGTTTGACCATTATGTTCGAAGCTGTTTTCAAAACTGGCAGTAAAAAGCGTTTTCAGGCTTAACAAGAGAAGCACTTTTATTTCATGTTTCCGAAAATAAATGCAACATTTCTGAAGAAAAAAGCATTTTTCCAGCATTGATTTTCAGCAGAAGAAATCACCAATTCATCTTTAGAAAAGAGATAATTAAAGAAATACAAAGCAGTCAGAAGGAAATGAGATTATTTGAATACATGAAGTTTCTCTGAAGGCGAAATATTAGTGAAAAATTTCATCGCGCTGACCTATCAACCACCACTTTTAGCACTGATCACACATTTCTGACTTGAACTGGAGACATAAATCAGCCTACTGCTGACAAATCCAATTAATTTTGTGATCACAGAAAAGCAGCACGTCTTTCTGGCACAATTTGAGCTTGCAAACAAGAAGGCAGAGAACCAGCATGTCTGGAAACTTTGGAAATACAGCAACATGCTGCTGCAGATCTACAGAGTAGGAATAATTCTTAAATTTGCCTGAAGAATAGCTGTAGAAAAAGCTTTCCAAGGGAAAAAAAGAACGATTGTAGGAATGATAGTCTAGGAAACTGGTGTGCTAAAAAGGCATAAGGCTCCAGTGCACTAACCAATCCGTAGTCAGTGAAATTTATGTGGTGGGATGAAGTCTGTAAATTGCACTATTCACTTTTAAGGTTATACAGTTCAGAGTACTGTTCATATTGTTTCAATATTTAACTGTGGTGAAGATAACTTTTCTTTGTTTTATCTGCATAGGAAGCTTATTTTCCGCAGAGATTCCAAAAGTCAGTTTTGTCCTTAAAATATTTCCTACTGTGCATCTTTTTTTTCTCCAATATAAGTGATTCAGTGGTTTGAATAAAGGCCCAACAGACTGAGTTTCACCATGAATACAGCAGTCGATGATCCCCTCCCCACATGACCAGGAGATGGAAAAGGATCAAAACATCTATAATTATAAATCATATGGCCTCTCTGGAGAGGCAAGGCAGCCACTGCATGAGATACAAGAGGGTAAAGGAAGTGCTTCACTTTGCATTTTGCAGTGCTACAAACACATTCTGTGCTGTCCACAATAGAACATCTGCTCTCCCACCACCTTCAGTAACAGACCAATTTCCTCTCAAATCAGTCCCGCTGTAGTGGAAAGACAAAGACTCTTTGTAGTGGAAAAAAAAAATAAAAGGTAACATGTTTCAGGAGTTATGCTTTTAATAAATCCAAAAGAGCTAAAATATTTCAGTAGAACACCATCAAGTATTCCAGCCACTAAATGCATCTCCAGTCCAAGACCACTTGGGCTTCTTGCAGTCAGCTCACCTTGTTCTCTCTTTCATGAGTAGAGCATTCTCCACTGAGTGAGGGTGACGGAAACTTCAGAAAAACAAGGCGAAAAATGTACCATTGCTCTCTTGAGCTGCCTTTGGACCAGTGAGAAACAGTTTTGAAAAATTCCTTTATTTCATCCAAGTATATAGTCCAGTCGTAGTCTTGGCCATTCTTTGCCACTTGTCTTCCATAAGTCTTTTAATGCATAGGAATGTAAAGAGAGAAATAGAAAAAGATTGGATGGATATCCATTAGAATATGAACAAAGGAACATTTTATTTCTCCAGTGAAAGTAAACTCATTCTCATAGAATCATGGAATGGTTTGGGTTCTCAGGGACCTTAAAGATCATCTAGTTCCAACTCCTTACCAGGGGCAGGGACATCTTTCACTAGACCAGGTTGCTCAGAGCTCCATTCAGCGTGGTCTTGAACACTTCCAGGGATGGGGCATCCACCATTTAAAGCTAATTTAAAGCCACTGTCTTTCAGTTTGAAGCCGTCCCCACCTTGTCCTGTCACTATGGCCTGGTAAAAAGTCCCTCTCCATCTTTCTTGCAGGCTCCCTTTCAGGTACTGGAAGGCCCCATTTAGGCCACCTCAAAGCCTTCTCTTCTTCAGGCCGAACAATCCCAATTCCCTCAGCTTTTCCTCATATGAGAGGTGCTTCATCCCTCTGATCACCTTGGTGTCCCTCCTCTGGACTTGCTACAGCAAGTCCATGTCCTTCCTGTGCTGAGGACCCCAGAGCTGGACACAGCGCTCCAGCTGGGGTCTCATGAGGGCAGAGTAGAGAGGCAGAATCCCCTGCCTTGACCTGCTGGCCACGCTGCTTCTGATGAAGCCCAGGACACGGCTGGCCTTTCTGGGCTGTGAGTGCACATGGCCAGCTCCTGTCCAGTCTCTCACCCACCAGCACCCCCAAGGGCTGCTCTTGATCTGTTCACCCCCCAGTCTGTATTGAGACCAGGGGCTGCCTTGACCCAAATGCGGCACTTTGCACTTGGTCTTTTTAAACCTCATGAGATTCCCATGGGCCCACTTCTCAAGCTCGTCCAGCTCCCTCTGGATGGCATCTCATCCTTCAGGTATGTTCTCTTTAATTACTCTTGAAATTGTTTTAACCCACCACTTTACAATGCAGTTTTGGGGAAATCGGTATTAGTGTACAGACATATTTTAATTTTTTTTTTGTTTGGCAGCTGTGAATGAGATGAGAATACAACTGTGCAAGGCAGACAGACACGTGTGACTATCAGTTTCTGAGGTTGTTTTTCATTTTCTCCTTAATAAAATGTTTTCTTAGAAAGACGCTGAATGAAATTCAGCCTTTGTGTGGCAACTGGAATTACACAAGTGCCGAAATGAACACCTTGAGCTGCAGATGATAATTGTTCTATTTGTGGGTCCCTATGTATCTGCTGTGTTTGGGTTTCCCTTCCCCACTGCAGCTTTAGAGCTATAGTTGGTATTCTCCTGATGGTGGTGTGCTTATTAGATGCAGTCTGTCTCATAGACTGTCTTCCCTACGTGTAGATTATTGTGGATCTCAGGAATTTCTCTGAATAGTGGTTGTGGATAGGGAAAACAGATATTTTGTTTGCAGACTGTATTACACAAATTATTCTCTTTTTTAGGCACGGAGGATGTGTAAAAAGGGTATCAATAGGCCTCTTAGGAGTTTTCATCTCAATCCAATGCTAAGCTTAGCTGTTGTACTTGCTAATTCTCAGGGCAAAATCTCATTTGTTCCACAAGACTCTTTTTCTTGTTTGACATGTATCCTCCAGTGGGAATTCCATCACCCTTTGATTTAATTCTTCCAGATGTTTCATGCATCCTATTAAGAGCCTCTTCAAAGAAAGAACGGTCACTGGTCTAGAAAGCAGTTGCATTTTCATTGTTCCAGGGAAGGCAATAATTTTATGCTAGGAAACAGGAGCAAAAAAGTGTATGGGCAGTTGAACATATATGTGTCTATATGTATATGTATAAATCAGTAACGAAGAACTCCCTAAAATCTTGTCAGTTACACCCAATGGAAATATACTACATTTAAGCAGTAAATACATACATAAAAAAATACATTCTATCTGAAGGTAACAGTATCCTTGGGAATGGAAGATTTAGGGCTTTTAACTTCTCCCCTTTCCACATAATGATTTGCTTTGTGTTTATAAAGGGGTGTTGTTACAAAGAGGGGTAGTTTATTGCACCTGAAAGCCATAATGCCCTCATGAAAGACTGTAACTAAATAGACACTTGTAGAACAGATTTTAAATTTTGGCATTTAAAGTGTTGTTACACTTCAAATAAGAAAAGTCAAAAGCATGGCTGAATCGTTGTGCTCACTCAGAACTCAAAGGTTGCTCCTATAGTAATTATTTTGTGAATTTTTCCATATTGGTTATTTGTATCACTTCCTATAAGCAAATTCACTGCACACATCATTCCACTTTTATCTTTATGCTCTTTCATCATTGCCATAAAACTATTCTTTAGGGATCATTACCTTTTTCTAATTCATTCATGACTTCTAGGTTTGGGTCTAAGGGTTAATTAGCTTTTTTTCAGCATCTTTGACATCATGTTGTGCCTTTTCTGTTGCTCCAAAGAAAAATCACATCCTAATTTCTCTTCTAAATGTTATACAGTACATCCAACTAACACCCTTTCATAATTCACTGGCCTACACAAGCTCAAATCATTGGGTTATCAATTAATCTTTTTCAAGAACCTCTTCAGTTCCAGCTACTCTTCCTTTCAAGTATCCTGGAAAGGCACAAATGTCAGCAAATACCAACATTTCTGGCAGAATTTTATGTAATGAAAAACAGTCTGAAAAGTACTTTTCTTTTGTCTCAAAAAAAAAAAAAGCACCACCAAACAGGGTAAATATTTGTTATCATAAGCTGTGTCACCAAATCCTGCACCTTTCCAGTTTCAGCTCTTTATCGCCAGATAATACAGGGCATAATAATATGTCCTATATAATAGGACAGATTTTGCTGTCCTGGAGCTTCACCAATAACTCGGGCGAAATTGCACTGATCGCATGAGATTACAATTAGTCTTTGGTTCAGCATTCCTTGTGACCTGACTATTCTGAAGGCAGAAAATGTTTCCTTCACTTACACATGGTGCTGTGAGAGGGACCTGACCTGTAGTGACTGTAGGAAGGATGTGCTGGAACAGCTGTGCTCAGCTTCCATGCTGCCATCCACAGGTCACCTGGATCATGTCCCCTGGGTTGCAAGGAGGACCCACCTTTCCACAGCCACGTAAGAAGGTCTAGAGCTGAGAGTGCTGAGTATTCTATAGCAGAAGAATCACCCTCAAGCCCAAAATATCTGTGGAAGAATACCAGAGCCACACTTTTTTTTTTTTAACTTTACTGCCATAAATGTGTTTAAAATTGAACTTGATAATTTTTGCTCAAAGTGATCTAAAATACATTTATCAACATTTCTGTGAGCTTCATATTATGAATACTGATCTTTCTGAAAGGCAGTATACGTGCCAGGCATATATTTGTCCCTGTAGAAATATAGCAGAAAGAAACATTTGGCTTTAACTAACTTGAAAGAGTCTTCCCAAAACAGCAGCTGGACACAGCATCTTCAGACAATGTCATCTAAGACAATGCTCCCAGGTCTCACAGAAACTTCAGCAGCAACTGACCCTACTAGCATCAGCATTTTTTCCACCTTAGTTGCTGAAAGAAAGATCTCAAGTTTCTTTGCCCTTAACAATTTCTTTTTTGACAAGAGTGGAAATATTTTAGAAAATCTGAGTGGGTCCACTCAGTGTCAGCAACAAGTCAAGGTTTTGGTTTGACAATTACTGACTTAGGTACAGAAGGAGACGACTGAAACCTTCCATGTGTGACTGGCAGTCAGGTTGTTATGGATTATTAGGCTCACAAAAGCAACTAGATCACAATCTGTAATTACTTGCACGTGGCAATAGGGACCTTTTTGGTCTCCAATACTAGAACATAATGCAATCCAATGGCTACAGGTGGGACTAAAATTACTTTTTAAGTGTATAATTGTTCCCCGAAGCAAAATAATTCCTTATGGCCTTTGTCACTTGAAGCCTTTCAGCTGAACATCTTTCTTCTTCATTCACAAGTTACTGAGTTTGATAACATTCACTAATTTTGCTGTTGATCTAATCACTGTCAATAAGGGTGACGCAAAGGAAATTAGTTTTTCACAGAAAAGAATGAAAGCCTGTGATTTGGAGAGAGCTTCCAAATAGGCTGAGTTAATGAAATAGACCCTCCTGAATGTGAAATTTATGAATGCAACCCATATTCCCATTGGCTTATCTGAAGTCCAGTTTGCCCTTGAGTCTCTTAAAATATATCCTATGTTCACTGGACACGTGTGTTTGTGTAAGTGTGTTTATCTCCTCATGTTGAAAGAGGAGTAAGATTCTGCATTAGAATAAATAATATCAATCTTTAGTTCTGATGTTTTTATCTCTTTTTCAACATGTGAAGGTTGATAGTGATTAGTGGTGGTGTAGCTGTGAGGATCCAAGTATTTTATTGGGGTAAAGTCTGTAATCAGTTCTTCTTATTAACTTTGCTTCACATTCACCCTTCAAGTCTTGCCTGTAATGATGCTGTTATTATTTAGCTCTTAGCAAAATAATGTGATACACTTTGGAACACAACCATCTCTGAATTATTTGAAATATTATTACTTACAGCTTAGCCATGTCCTGGGGGCCACACCATATTTGGGTTCCACTTTAACAGAATAGAACTTTTCTTAAAGAGGGTTGTGATAGGCTAAATGTTGATTGAGTGTAACACGCACTGGTAGGGTAAGATGGGAGAGAGGAGCACCTAGGAGGAGAATGTTCCTAGGCAGAAACGAAGGAAGCTGCCTCTCTTATATGAATGAGGGGTTTCTTTCTTGTGAAGGAAGAGCAAATCAGTAGCAGTGGTCCCCAGTCATCACCTGCACCACGTGCACTCAAGGCAGTGACTCCTGATTACTCTTTTTGTGTTAACAGAGGTTTTGCTCCAGCTTGGAAAGAAGAGGGATGACCCAGTGTGAACTGAGTAGGGGGTAAAATGAGTGACAGAAGGATTCAGCAGTAATTCTGCATTTCCTTGATTTTGTCAGTTTAAAGTTGACCTCTTAACATTAATGTAGGTTTTGTCATTTATTTTTTATGCCTGGTGTATCTGCCTTAATACAGGGACAACAGTTCATGCTGAGTGTTTTATACATAATTTATATCCAATACTAAAACCCTTTGTACTGCTTTAAGGGGTTATAAATTCAGTACAGCCTAGAGGATATGTTAATGCAAAACTCCTGGCCTACACATTTTACTTGATGTGAATTGCCTATGATTTTCCACCCTGGACATTTTGCCAGCAATATACATTAAAAAAAGAGTTACAGAATGTATCCATGAGCAATAATAAAAGCTACCTTTTTGGGAATATTCATATCTCTAATAATAATTATCCAACAAAGTTTGGATCAGATATTCACTGTTCACATTATTTTATTATCCACAAAGCAGTGCTATTTCCAAGACTTGTACACCATCCAAACTTGTGGTTGTAGAGAAGTGTAACAACACTATATCCAATTTTATTGCACTCCATTCATATCAAGTTAATGACATACTGAGCGTTCTATTTTTTCTTGTTTGTTTACACTTTGGCTAAGATGAGATAAACCCACTATTATGATACTTAAAAGTCTTCCTAAGTGTATTACATTGTGTTCTGTGAAATTAATACTACAAAATACATCCACTTCATCCTTACTGCTCTATTTATTATTGGCCCTCCTATCTCTGCACAATGACATTAGTGGTTACGATGCTTCCTCGATGTGACAAGCATGGTCCGGTCCCACAAGAACTTGCACTTCTTGGGAGCTATTCTACAGATCGGGCCCCTTACAGGCTTTGGGTTTCGGCAGCTTTCGGGACTAAACATTAAATTATGATGTGACATAACAAAATAGGGAAAGAAAAGTAGAAAAAAGCCAACATGCAGAGCCAAGACGGAGCAGTGTGTGCAATTTAAAGGAGCTGTATTTGCAAGTTTGGAGTTCTAGTGCGGGTGTTGGCACACATCAGCGTGCATGGATAGAAAATACCGTGTCCACCATGGGATCGATATTAAAAGGAAAGCACAGCAAGGCTGGGTGTTTGTTTGGAACCCTCTGGTACTTCTCTCCTTTGTATGTGTGCAAACATGGTCCCTCCGTCACCTAGAGGCTTTCTCCTCCGTCACCTAGAGGCTTTCTCCTCCTGCAGTCTCCATTCTTTGCACGTCTCCAATGGGGCCTCTTCACGAAGAACTTTCCAGGCGGAGACACAATCGTGCTGTCAAGTTGGTGTGGGAGCAGACAGGCAGATACCAAATGTAGGCTGTGGTAAGAGCAATTAAAGAGGTAGGAAATGAAGCTGGGCTCCATGTAGCCATTTTGGTTGCATTAGAGTCCCCTTTTGCAGCAGGAACTGGAGGAGACCTCCTGCTGCTCTGGCTCTGCTGTAGCTAAACAGAAGAGGATCAGAATGCTGCCATTAAATCTCTGGGTCCACCAGTTTCCCCTCCCTTCAATAGCTGCTCAATGATGCATAGGATCATGGCCTCTCTGAGCCCAAGCAAGGATGGCTTTCTCCCCACCAAAACCCCAGGGGCATCCATTCTGTACCGCAGAGCCAGCTTTCATCTCCTGGAGAGGGAAAAGTAATGAATCCAAGAAAACTGGAAGGGAAATTCAGGAAGCCAGAGCATCATTATTGATGTTATAGCTTCTCATGAAAGGCTGTAAGGGATCTTTAAGGTTTAAAATAAGCTTTCAAAGCTTCGGTTTTACGTTCAAATAAAATAAAACAAAAATTAAATGAAAAAGGGATTTCCTTATGGACACAGCTTCTCTCGAAACCACACGGGAGCTTTGATCAAACACAGAGCCTTGAGAAAGTGTATTGTATTATGTACAACATTTCCAAGAGCCCCCAAACTTCTCTTTGCAGCCTCTCATCCAGGTGCTTAATCAAACCAAACATGTCTTTATTTCATCCAGTCCTGCAGCCTCTCCGCCCTGTTAGGAGTACAAGCCCTTAAGAAATATATAAATTTACTCTGTGAGTCCTATGGAAACGTGTCCAATGTGCCTTGTAGTGATATGTACAGAGAAAACTGTCATCCCATGTAGAGTTAAAACAATACTTGATGCTTTAAGTTAAGCCTTTCTTGTTTGCCAGGGAAATTGTTTGTTTGTTTTCCTGAAGGGGAGCACAATTGTTCAGGCTGTTGTAAACTGAGTCAAAAGACATTTCAGCAAAGAGTTACATTGCATTGAATTATTCGTGACAGCTCTGATTAATTGCAGATGTGCTAATCAGATTTTTTCAATTTCTTATTAACTACAGTACCTTTTTTTTTTTCGGGACCTGATTTTCCTTCTTTGCTGGCGATAATGTAAACCTGACTTGAAGGCTGGCTTTGGTCCAGCCTTGGCAGCTTTCAGTCACCGCACAGAGGAACAGGTAGCCTCTGGCTCTTTGTTTGTTTTAAAGTTTCTGTGATGATTATGATCTGGCAGAAAGAAGACAGATCCAGGTCTTGTTTTAAACAATTGTTTTAACAGGGAAGTTTTGTAAAATCCGTTAAAGCCAGTGATGAAAACAGGACAATGCTCCTCTGTCATTACACTCCACCAAATGTCAAAGATCAGAATCTGTCCTGTGTATTTAGGAAGAACTCCCCCTGAAAATTAATTAAGACCTAGGGTTTTAAAATGTCACACATATATATATATATTTAAGAGATAAAAGGAAAAAAATACTTTGAGGTTACAATCAACACTTAAATTTATATAAGTCAATTTTGTTTATTTTAATTACAGGCAGCAAGCAGTATCAGATTTCAACACATCACACACCTGCATCTTCAGGGTTTGTTTGCTTTCTGTACCATAACTGCCTTCAGTAGACAGCAGCAACAGTCAGTAAAAGCACAAGATTTTCTAGGCTAAAGTGAATGAAAATCCACATCTGAGTTTCTAGAGTTTAAGTAAACATTAGAGATGATGGGGGAAATTTGGGATATTGCAAACAGCCCGTAGTTGTGCCCTCAGGTTGCACAGAAACCACATCAGTTAACACCGAGGCATGATCAGTAAGTGCTGATGTTTGCCACTGGGCTGCTGCTACAAGTCAAGTTGTCACCTTTAGGAGTTTGTGTACTCCTACTTCAACATGGAATTAGGGGAAAATTCTAATTTTTTTTCAAGGGCACAAAAATGTCAGCAAGGACTAATAGGTTTTTGTTTCTCTTTCCTCAAATTGCTTATATATGAGTCTTGACCTCCTGAAGTCAGTAAAAGGACTTTGTTTTTGTGAAGCTTTGGGTCTGATCGTTAAGTGTACAAGGGCTTTTGAACATGAGTGCAGAGCACAAAGGTCCACACGTGTGGACATCTCTACAGCAGTCTGTCTGTGTGTACATGCAGGGGGCTCAGAGGGAGAATGCAGAAATGCTCTTGGCTTTTGTTTTCTTTTTTTTTTATTCAAGGAGAGGGAACTGCCCAAATGTAATTCCTCAGTTCAACTTTTAGAAAAAAGTTACGTAAGGAATGATGAAGGTTGTGATAAAAAATGTTAGCTCTTCAATGCGTCTTTTATTTGTAAGTAATTGAGGTCTACTGGGAGGAGACTTTCCTCTATTTATCTTCCCTTTTTAACTTGAGGTTAAGAACCTAATAAATCTCTCCAAGTAGTGCCCCTTCACCCCACAGACATTTTGAGCAGTACCACTGAGTTTCTGTGGCATGCAATTAGAAACTACCACCCATTACAGCTACTTCATAAAATTACCTGCGTGCTGTTGGTCTGCTTTTACGGTTTTTCCCTTAAATTGGTCGAAATATGTAAAAAAAAGCTCGAAATAGAAAGAGAAGGTGTGGTAAAAATGCAGACTATTAGACTGTAAGGAGCTCCCAAGGTACTGGAAAGAGTTTTCAGAAAAATACATAGGAAGCACCCCCTCTTGGGATTTTTTTAAAATGTCTTTAAGCTGGGGACTTTAAGATGAGTGTCTTCTTAAAAGGAAAAGTTTTGTTTTCTTGGCAAGAAGGGCAGGAGAGCAAGTCCTCTAACACCCATGAAGTTCAGGGATCAGTAGGGCAAAGCAGCTCAAAACCTCCGCTGGCCTCCACATGAAAAGCTGCTTGATTTCAGCAGCTGAAGTCCCTGACTGTCGGTACCGAGGCGCTCTCCGGAGAGATGTTGCCACCAGCTTGGAATAGGAGCTGGTATTCCTGTCAATTGTCTGAAATACGCCATTGGGGCTTCCTGCTACTCCTGCTCTAAAATATTCCTTCTTCTCCCTTTGTCAGGCTCTTTGCTTTGTGGGGTTGCTATCAAGCATCTTGGAAGAGGATGCATCTTCAAGAGCAATCCCTCCCACATCTCCTCCTGTGATGGGTGTTCAAAGCTTTCCTTTTCCTCCAACTCTCATGCATTCATCAGTCCATGAATGTAAGGGTCAGGAGGAGAATACAATTACACAGACGTGAACTTCAAAAGCAGAATTGCTAAACTATTTTTTTTTTCTATATGAACTTGTCATGATTTATATGGAAGATATTTTCATTTCAAAATGAAAACAAGAACAAGAGACAAGAGGAACAGCTGTAGTGGAAACATACAGATCATTTTCTTATAGACAACCTGTGACTGCCTTTCTGTAAAATTGAAGCATTTGAGAGGCTCATGTTTTCTGTCTCTCTTTTTCTTTCTCTCTTTGATTCTCCTTTTCTGAGCCCCTTTATTTTTTAAATTTTCTTTTGCCAATTTCATTGCTGGAATTTAGCATTTCTTTTCCAGACAATCTTTCCTGTATCCAAGAACACTCTCTCCTCCTCCCCACTTTGTCATGATGAAGCATCTGTGAGATCAGATCTGGCTCCTTATTGCTAACACCACCTGTTGCTACCAAGAAACCTGGGGACCTTCCCGGTGAGATGTGGCAGATTTCAGCATTGTACTTTAGATACTGAATCCAGCACAAGTTTAGACCCTGCTGATGCTCAAAATGGAAAGTTGGAGAGGACTATTTATCTAAACAAGAAATAATTACAATATTCAAATGGAGGATTTTGTTTTAGTCGTCCCCACTTGAAAGTTTTGAGCTGGTAGCAGGAAGAATCTGGTCCTTCCTTAATCCTTCTTCTTTTGTATTTTACCTATGGCAGTAGAGAAAAATAGACATTTTGAACTTCTTCTCACACCACAGTTAAATTTCTCATGTTGAAAATTTGGCTGACAGGTCATGTGGGAAGATGTGAAAAAAAAAAGAATAACCTGGATGATGGAGGATGCTAAAACTATTCATGTCTGTAGACATGAAATATGTCTGAAATGTCTGAAAACAGACAATTTTTCTTGTTGCCTGTAAAATACTTGATTACCACTTGGTTATTAGTCTTTTGTTTTATTCTGAGATCACCTGAATGTTTTAGTACCATCAATGATGGATGATATTTTCTGAATCTCTTCTGCCACTTCTATGCGGTGAAGTTCAGCCACTCTGTACAAAGGTTAGACCCAGTTAAAACACGCTGTTAATTATTTATGAGACAGCAAGAAGACCAATGGGACTTCCACTTGTCCTTCTGGAGAAATAATGAGACCATTACAGCCTATTTAACACCATGAAAAAAAATATCCACAGGTGACCTTTCAGAATCATTGCCAAGTTGGATTTATGGCCATCATGTACTCTCATCAAGTAAGAATATCAAAGAGGGGCTTAAAGTTAAATTGGCATTTCAATTGGTAACAGCGTCCTGAGGTTTGATAATAATAAAATCTCTTCATTTTCCTTGATTTTATTTAAGGGAGAGAATGTATCTCACAGACAGAATCTGATAGCTGGTGCTGTTTCTTTTAAGTTCTGGGAGCCTACTGATTACTTTGGGCATGTGCTGTGATATGACACAATGACAGTGCTGAGATATTGCTGTGTCTGATCAAATAGTCGAAACATCTGTATGTGGAGAAAAACCTCAGCACTCCATTCCTTCAGCCACACAGTCCCTGAAAACAATGCTGGATACTGAAAGACTAAAACCTTTTTGAGTAGTGCTCGGGACACCGATATACAAAAGCTGAATATCACCATCACCTCCCAGGGATGAGAATTAACTTAAAAATAAAAAATACAAAAAACTTTGTTTTTAATTACTAACTAAATCAAACGAAAAATATGGTTTGCCTGTCCTTTATGTTAGCAAATTATACTGAGGTAGATACAATTTCAATCCTGATCCCTAGGTGGGCTTGAAGAGACACGTACATCTATCAGAATGGTGGGTGTAGAAAGAAATAAAGACTTAATCTAAATGCTGTCACTGAACAAAACAGCAGTGTGTAGGACACATGCAGCTGTGAAACTGCAGATGGAATAACAAGGAAACAGAAGCTAAATGCATGTCTTGAAACAGATGTGAAGCAGAAGGGGCATGTTACAAGCAGCTGATTAAAAAAAAAAAAAGCTGCATTGAATGAATTATTGTAATTGATTGCTTATCTAAAAAAAAAAAAAAAATTGGTGATACACAGTTTCAAGAGACAGGCTCAGTCGTTGTCTAAAGGACTGCACAACAGCATGGCTGCAGCTTCTTCACGAGACACAAGAGTGTGAGCCACAAGTGCCAGTGCCATGGGAACTGACAGGGAAGCCAAGCCTGGCACTCAAGGAAAGCTGAATACAGGCAGAAGGCACAAAAGTAACAAGATGTTTATTCATCTTCTGTCATGAGCATCACAAGCAGGGTCAAAGAGGTAACACCTTCCACCTTCTGTCTCGTCTGTCTCTTTTTCACCAAAGGAGTGATAGGAATTTTCTCCTCCCCTACAGCAAGGGAGCAGCAAGATAGTAGTTTTCTTCATTATAAGGATCTGCTTAACTCCTTTGGTCGTAATCCATTTCTACACGTTGTCTCAGACTTCAGACACTGAAGAACAACACTGACTCTTTTGTGGAGCTCTACCCAAGCAGTCTCCTCCTCTGTGTCCAATAATCCATCTGCCTCTGCAGCCGCACAGCCCCAGCTGTCCTTGCTGCTGCTGCTGGCCATTGTGTTCCCAACTTGTCTCCCTAATTCCCTGCTACACCACCACCTACCTCTGCCTCCAAACAGTCCCTCTGAGCCTGTCAGAAAGGGTTGCAAAACTTAACCATGTGTCTTCTCACTAGTGCCAGAGCCCTGGCCAGCTCCACAAATTCCTGTTTGTGCTGCCTAATGCTGTAATACTAATGGACGTATCATCTGTAAATAATGATGCAAAACTTCCAAATCTGAAGTGACTGCAGATTCAGCAGAAATTTTTGTGACTTTTTTCATATTGAGTAATTTCAAGACCCTCACACCTTCTGGAAAGGAGTGGTTTATTGAACTCCTAGTCAGAAGGTGCTTCACAAGGAGCATTCTGAGGGTAGATTTACCAGATTTTGCTTTAGGGCAACAGAACCTGTATTCCTACTTGCCTTTCACAGTTCAGAAGCTAGAACAACTGCATATCCTCCTATAACTCATTAGCAGTAAGGAAATTGTAGGATTAAGCGTAGTGTAACCTTCTCCTTCCTCTACTTACTTTTAAAATCCTTGAATTTTGTAATCTGGACTTCTTTTGTTTTGTTTTGTTTCATTTTGTTTTGTTCTGTTTTTCTTTTTTCTTTCTTCTTTTTTTTTTTTAATCCCACAATAAATTAAGTGGAGACTATTCACAAGTCAAATATTAAATGCTCTTATATCCAAGATCACCTAAATCCCAGGAACAATGTTGGCTGCTTTCCAATTCAAAGGCCTATAATCTGTATATTTTTTTCCTGTTCACTCTCAGAGCTCTATTTAATTCGGTGTATTTAATTCAGTGTGGTGGTCTTCTGCGACTCAGTATTTTAAAAAGTCTAAAGATATCTTTGAAAAGAAACCCAAACAAAATGAAAATTAGGAGGTAAAAAAAAAAAGCCTATTATTTTGGGGTTTTTTTTTTGCATGAGCATTGTATTTGCTGTCTGCTCTTGAAGCCCTCCCAGATTCATCCTCTCCTTTCCACCCCCTTGAAGAACCTGATACACCATGTCAAAAGCAGAGCCAATGTTTGCGGAATAGAGTATCTGTCCACATGGTTTCATCTGAGTTTTCACTTTGGGTCTGTAGAGTACCTGCTGACAGGGAGCAGATTCCTCATTTCCTGCTGTTCTACATACAACTGCATTGTAAAAGGAGCTCTTGACATTGCCTCTACTGCCAAAACCGGGCAGCATCCTCCCATCAAGTGATCTCTTCCTCAAGTGCTCATTTATCACTTTCACATTCTACTTTGAAAGAAACCAAAGTTCCAGGGAGCAAAGTACCAGAAGACAACCATTGGGAGAGGATGTTTGGGGAGCAAAGTATCCACACAGACCACCAAGCTTTGTCTATTCACTTTTATAGATTCAAGAGAAATCCTGATCAAAGACTGCTTACTCCCTACCCAAAACCCCCAAACTACAGTAGAAACAATTTATAAGCAGAAATTGATTTTTGGAAGATTCTGCTGTTTATTTTAAAGGGACCACCATGATGTGTAAGTTCTTCAGAGGCCACTCTTCTTCAAGGCAAGTTGCTGCCTTGCTTTTCCAAAGCAGTGTTCTCACCAAAATAAAATACTGTATATTCTTGATCTGCCAGAGTTTGCTTCCAAAGCACAGGGAGCTGTTCTGAGCAGCAGCAGTCACCCTTTCTTCCTGACTAGCAGACACATGCTTTTGGTAATTGAATGCAGCTGTTCTCCTCTCTGCCCCTTCTTAAGCTTTTGAAGGAAATCCTACTTAGAGAGCTGACTGTGCCTCCAGCAGGGATCCAGAACACGAGGGAACAGCGAATGGAAAGACTACATTTGCAAAGGGCAGGTACCAGGTGACCCCATTCTTAAACCTCTGCAGCGAATTTGGGATGTGTGATGTCACAGGAGAGCATAATTTTAACTACCTGTATTTTAGATTCTAAGCAGATAGCCGGTATTTCTTTAAAAGAATTCCACAAGTGAGATAGCCTTCTGGTGTCTTGAATGGAGGTGGCAAATTACTTTTGCAGTGAGATAATGAACACGAAAAAAGACTTCTGTAGGCATCTACAGACACCTCATCTATTACCTATTTGCACAGCTGCACTCAGAGAGAGGTCTAGGAAGTAGAAGTAGGAGAGTTCTCAGTGGTGGAACCTTGGGTCTCCATGACCTCACCCATAGTATCATGAAATTATTGATGCAGGTGAGCCAAAAATGCAGCCATAAAAGGAAAGGACTGAAATGAACTTTAAAACATTTTGTTTGTTATTTGTAATGTCACCAGCAAATTTTTATAAAACCATAAACAATTTTATGTTTATACCTTTACACGTAGATGAGACTCCAACGAGGACTTCGGACTTTCACGTGTAAACACATATTTCAGCACTGCAGATTTTGGAAACGGGCTTTTAGAACAAAAGATAAATTTTCTATAAATACAAATGAATATACTGTGACAGCTAATGGAAAGCACAAAATTAATATCAGAAATTAAGTCTCGGGAGAGGTAATAATAACAATAGCAAGACCTCAATAAAATAATAGCTTTATTTAAATTATGCAGTTCTTCAGAGATGTGCCAATGGAAGCATGAGTGACAAGGGCAGTGGAAGTGCTGCAAGTTCTTAAAATGGATTTTAAATTAGGCAGAGAGTTTCATTGTCTCAGGCTACAGACACAGGATCCAGCAGATAATGCTCAAGGCATAAGCCCAGATCAAATCTTGCTGCAGCAGCAGTATAAAAAGGAGCACAGAAAAAGCAGTCAAAAGCCTGCTGGCCATCCGTTGAAGCGAAGGCAGTTAAAAGCCCCTATTTGCTTTTGTTTCAGCCAGGGTTACAGTTCTCAGTGTATGGGTCACGCAAAAATAACTCTTGAGGATTGTGTCAAGCATCCATCCACAGCATTTTAAATAAAATGGGCTGATGTTTTAGAGATTAACTGCATTTTAAGCATGTCTGCAGCACTCTGTGGAGTGAGGTGCAGTGTTTCCTGAGGCAGAGTTAAAATGTCCTTACTGCTGCAAAATGGCATATCAGCCAAACTAGTGAACAACGATGCCCAAAGCGCCAGCAAAACTTCAGCTCCGGACATGAGGAGAGCAGGCTTCAGGCTGCTCAGGGAATTAGTGAGTAAAGTCCCCTGTGAAAATGTTTTTGCAGATGTTGGGGTCCATCAGTGCTGGTCCCTTTTTAAACATCACCTCCTAAGGGTACAGGAGCAGGCAATTCCCAAATTGAGAAGTCAAGCAGGTGAGGCAGAAGGCCGGCTTGGTTAAACAGGAATCTTCTCTTGGAAATAAGGTGAAAAAGGAAGGTGTATGCCCAGCAGGGAGCAAAGTCAAGTGACATGGGAAGAATACAGAGATGCTGCTCACCACTGCAGGGAGAAAATTCATGTGGCCAAAGGTCAACTGGAGTTGAAGCTGGCCAGAAATGTGGGGGACAATAAAAAGAGTTTTTTCAAATATACTAATGGCAAAAGGCAGTGTAGAAACAGCACCTTCCCATGACAACATGAGGACAGTCTTCTCACAAACAGGGACAGAAACAATGCAGAGGTGTTTAATGCATTTTTTTCTTTTATGTTCAAGAAGAATGACAGACCAAAGGGGTCTCAGTGCCCTGAGCTGGATGACTATGACTGTGAGAACGACCAACTCCCAGCCAGCCCTGAAATTGTGTGAGATCTGCTGCTCCAACTGGATCCCTACAAATCTGTGGGGCCTGGTGGGGTTCACCCAAGAATCCTCAAAGAGATGGCTGATGTCATTCTAAAGCCTTTCTTGATGATATTTGAGCTGTCTTGGGATTCCGGAGAGGTCCCAGCTGACTGGAAGCTGGTTAACATTGTCCCAGTTTTCAAGAAGGAGCAAGAAGGGCAAGGGCACTGGAACAGGCTCCCCAGGGAAGTGGTCACAGCACAAGCCTGACAGAATTCAAGAAGAGTTTGGAAAATGCCCTCGGGCACAGGGTGTGACCCTTGGGATGTGCTGTGTAGGGCCAGGAGCTGGGCTCAGTGATCCTGATGGGACCCTTCCAGTTCAGCATATTCCGTGATTCTATGAGTTTTATAACACAGAGACAGGACTGGCTCAGGCACACCTACATCACCTCAAAATGTGTTAGCTGCTCTACACGAGCGACATGTGCCCATAGTCCTGAAGAAAAATTCTTCCACAGGTAGTTCCTGATAGTTTTACTAGGTTAAAAAATCAGTCACGGTGCTTCACATTGCGCTGGCTGAATTTTGCCCTCTGACTCTGGTAGCAAACTCTTCTGTAATTAGAAATCCAGGAAGAATTAGGGCAGCCTCCGAAGTATGAGCACTTTTCACAGGAACTGCTCTCGTGATTTTATGAATATCAGTGAGACAGCACAGCTCTCTCTAGGTGAGGATAGATCACAGCTCCTGAATACTTTTTTATGGGAAGAGAGGGAGAATCTGTTAATATAACGGCAGTTCTTGGCCTACACTAAAACAAATGTTCTCAAAAGCTGAGAAAAATGCCAAATTGCAGAAGCCAGAATTTCTTGAGGGGAAATAAACATTTTTCCACTGTCTTTTTTTTTCTTCTTAATTTTGTTTTTTGACAACCTTTGAGAATCTTTTGGCTGCAGCAGCAAAACTGTCTTCAAGAAAAAAAAATAAATTACTGATTCCTTCAGTTAACACTCTGGCATAAACTTTTTAAACCTTGACTGTCTTTATAGCATTCTGAATTAAAGCAATTCTGCTGAATGTGGTGATTTATTTATATTTTTGTTGTTTCTGTTGGCATTTTATGTTCATATATTTTTTGAAGTACTTAATATAAAATAAACTCACATGCTGTCAACTTTGGATCAGTGCAGTACTTTTAAAACCACATGTTTACAATAAAACAGTGAGAGCTTTGAAATCGAAGTTAAGCTCAGGATGAAACTAGGAAAAATGTTAGAAAGGTTTCTGTGCTCATGAGTTTGATTCTGCCTGAGTTGGGCCAAAATTCTTTTCTCATCAAAAATTACTCAACTCTGGACTTTCCCCAGTAAGTCAATGAAGATACTTCACATATGCTCCTTTCAATGAAAGCAGAACTGGGGCTTCTGTTTCCCCTTTTGGTTTAGGTAATGAATAATCTGAAAAGCTGAAGAAATTGCTCCATGTGAATAAAAGACTGCCTTATAAGCCCCAAGGTTGTCATTCTTTCACTCAAAACGTGAGTTTTGCTCCCTCTAGTCTTGATTTTTGTATGCTCTGACTTTGTATCCTTTTACAAAGGGATTTTGAAAGTTGGGGGGAGTTTTAAATAAAAGTCTCTTGTAGCTGCATTAAAAGTGTGAAATACATTGTATCACATCAACTCTGACCTGATACGGAACAACATTTTTCATCCTTACATTTCTGGCAGATTTGTATTGTGTTTTGATGGTGGGAAAGAGACTAATAAATGGTAAAGACAAAAACATCACTCACTGGTAGTCAGACCTTTTCTGGGAAAATATAAACTAAATTAATGTCCTCTGAAGATTTCATCTTGCTTTAATTATAACTTAATAATGTTCTGGCAACTTAGTTTGAGAAAGGTAAGAAAAGTTAGGCATGTATCAGCTTCAAAGATGCCCCATACTTTTAAAACTCTAATTTTATAACTAGGAAAAGGCATTTTTGGTGTGCAGTTTGCCTCATTTTTAGTTACTGGTGTCTGGTTCATTGAATTTCAAACTCTGTGACTGGAAGCTTGGCCTGTGCTTTCTGTTCTGACCACTTGAGGGAATCATTCTGTAGCTCTGGTCCATAATTTTTGTTTTTACACTAAGGAAGTAAGAAAAATTATATTTGCTGCGGAAAGTTTTCCAACTTTACTTCAACATGAAAGACATCACAAGGCACCGGCTCAGAAATAAATTACTCCCTACGTACTAAATATCCAGGAAGGGAAAAAAATGTTGATAAATGAGAGTCTTGGGAGTTGCTAAGTGAGGTCCCTGCACACAATTTATGATCATGCACTCTTGGACTTCAGAATGATTAATACAGCTAATTCTCAGTAGAGTAAGAGCTGTTTTAGCCCAGGAGAGAACTGTATGCTATTGTTTATAGAAGCAGATAACATCAAAGTGGCCCACTGCTTGTGTTAAGCAAATAGAGAATTCTGGGTCAGTGCAAATTAATCCTAAAGGAGTAAGAAAAAGTTCTTAATGACTGTTAGATCAGTGTGTTATCACTTTTCATACAACCAAAAATGGTAGAACTGTTAATGAGAATTACAAATGGCCTCGCTGGCCGCAGCGCGCTGGCAGCTGTCTGTGAGCGTGGTGACCATTAAGTCCTCTGGCTATCTGTACGTATGACATTTGCTAACAGAGTGAAGAAGATTTAGGCAACTTTCTGAGATAATAAGTGATTTCAAAATGGTCTTTGGCAACAAATACGCAAAGTGTTTTACTCTGTAATTAGCAGAGTGGTCCAAAAGCCTTAAAACCTTTATCTTCTATTCATATAATAAGATCCAGTTTACAGAAATAAATTAATTGAATTTATGTGTGAAGTAACTGTAGGGAGAAAAGAAAGTCTTGTTGGTTGTGTCTATTAAGATGTGTTTTCACGCAAAGGCAAGTGAAGCACACACTTCATATTTGTTTAGAAGGCATAGGTTGCATTTCACAGACTGACAGTACTGCAAAGTCAACTACAAACTGCCTTAGAGGAATTTTTTTGTTCCCTTGAAGCACAGTTTAACAGCTTGACCACAAGAAGGTCTAGAAAATAAACATCCTTTTTTTGTTTTTGTGAGATGGTTTGAGTTGGTAATGATTTCGGAGTCTCTGAACATACCCCAACACCCTGTAATTCTCTTCCAGTCCTTCTGACGTGATCTACGCACCGCAGTATGGGATGGAGCAGGGCTGTTGACAGGAAAGGAGTGGGAATGGGATGTAAGGGTACACTGGCCTTGTAAGCTGTGGGCTCCTGAGCTGTGCTGGCAGAGCAGAAGGGCAAAAGTCTCCTCAATTCCTGTTGGCAGGTCCATGCTTCTTTACAAAACATCATAAAACAGAATAAATACTTACTCTGTGGACGATTTAACTCTCCCAGTATTGCCACCAGGATATTATTTGTCTTTTAAATTTGTTTTGAAATAAATGGCCTTATTTCGCACAGGATCATTACACCTAGAAACTACTTACATAACTCTTAGGTCCTCTGATATATTGCCCTCTGGTGCCGTGGTTGTCACTCAGCAAAATTCACGCACGCATTTCAGCGCTTCACAGAATATTTGACCCATAAAACGAACCCTTTTCAGAATGCAGTAACAGAAAAATAGGTTTCCCCCCTTAACTTACAGCTTTCCTTTCTACCGCTTCACATCTGGGGTGCATCTTTGCATATGGAGATATTTTCTAATGTAAGCCAAGGATGTGAAACAGCCCTGTGTGGATACCCAGAGGGAAAATGTCCTGCATAGGACACCAGACCTTTTTTTCCCCCCTCACATTGATACTCCTACATGGGAGAGTTCTTTGTTCAGGGGATGCAACAGAGCAGAGCTGTATCAGTCTTGTTTTATTCTAGTATCAAACTTCCCTGAAGACCTCTAAGCTCTTTTGTACATATCTGGATGGGGAGGTAACAGAGATCCCTATGTATGCTGTGTGGAGTAAATGAATCAACTTTTATCAACACACAGAGGGACTCGGATATTTGCTAAAAAACTATGGTTGATGGGAAAAGTTTCTGACTTGCAAAATTAATAGCCTCCCACGGGAGACTTTCTTTAGAAGTGACAAAAATCTCCCCTATTCAAAATGAAAATTCATCTTCTCTTCCTCTCTTTAGCCCTTCTGACTTAGCTTGAGGAAGGTAAGTAGCTTTCCCTCTCCTCCATGGTGCATCAGTCATCTAAGCAGGAGGCAAAGATTGCAGAGTCTGTCATCTTTGTCCTAGGGAAAATGACTGTGGGTATCTCTCATGCCACTGTCCCGTCATTGCTTAACCAAACCATTCGTATTTAATTTTTCTAATCTTCTCACAGGAGTCTGTACCTCCTGCCCTTTAATCAGCCTTGATGATTCTCTCTGAACTTGCTCCAGTGCATCTACATTTTTTGCTGGTATGTATCGAGAACTAAACAAAGCGTAATGAGTGTAGAACAGAGCTGCAGTGTAACGGGCACACAGAAAAAAAAACAGAAAAAAACAACCTGTCTTTCGGACTTGGGTAACCACTGTCTCGCAGTTAATTTGCAAAGTTTATGTCTGAAAAGGCAAAATAAGTTATTTTTCATGTGCAGGTAAACTTCTGAAATCTTCCACCTTCTCTCTAATTCCTAGAAAAGAGAGGAACAAAAGGAAAACATCTGCTTGTGATTAATCTCTATCTGCCTCACAGAACTCTGAGCACAGACCCCTTAAAATACTCTTCAAACTTTCTTGGTGCCTGGCTTGTCCTGTTCACCCTTTCCAGCATCATCTGAGAAATACACTGTGCAACTGGCCAGTCCGACAGCTTTCACGATGCTGAAGTTTATGGCAACTGTAAATCTATTAAGCCACAATTTGCACTTAATAAAATGAAACAGCAAGTAGTTAAATGAAAGCTCAATCCTAAACTGGACAACATTTTTCAGGAAAAGTCATTGAGCCTGCTGTTGCTACTGCTGCCTTCCTTTGAGAAATTCAATCGTGCTGATTGAGGAAACCTGGAGAGAGCTGGCTATTCCTTCCTTTGGTTTGTAATTGCTCCGTAGACCATTTAATCATCTGTAGATGAAACAAAGCCTGTGCTGTGGAGTCCCGGAAGGCCAGGCATGCACTTATCAACTCCTTCCTACCCACCAAGCAGAGCTGGGAGCTCATCCCGATGCTCTGAGCAGCCCTGCGGTCGAAGCAAGGAGCTGAGAGCAGATGGGTTCTTCCTGCTGTCACTGTGCTGGCCTTCCTGCCTGCCTTGATTTCATTACGGCAAAGTCTGTGCAAGCCAATTTTTCAGGAGCAGGATTTGGAGCACAGAATGAAGGTCTTTCTGCCTGAGAAGGCAGGCAGATACTGAGACACCCATCAGGACAGGAGCTGCTTGATGCTGTCTTGATGAGAAGAGATAAGCACTGAAATTTAAATAAGATGAGCAAGGATTTACTGGCTTCTGTAAACCACATTCCTCTGTCAACCTTAAAATGTCTTTCTTCATACCCCCGAGTCTGAATGTGCTCCATATTGCATCACTGCTGAGTGACCAAGTGGATGGCCCTGTTCCACAGATGAATAGTCTGGTCAGAAACCATATGCCCAGTTTCATTAACTTGAAGAAAAAATAAGGCCTGGCCAGGGAAGGCACTGAGAGTGGGCTCAAAAACCAAAAACCTCATCCATCATGCTAATTGGTTTGGAATATTAGCCTTTATTTGAGATTTGAAATCCATTTCCTCCTGAATATAGGTAATTTGCCTAACAGCTCAGGCACTCCTCATAACCAGGTAAAGCTTGACGCTGCCCTCTGCTCCTAGCTCATATTTTCTGTAATACACTGAGAGAATGCAGCACTTAAAATTAGAGTTACAGGAACTGGCTGCTTCTGGGAGGGCATCTCTGGGCACATATCTTCCCTCTTTCCAAAACTTTTGTCAGAAAGGATTCTTATGAGGATTTTTAATTCACAAAAAACACTCAGTGCTGACTAATGCTTGCCAATTAAGTTCAGCCCATTGAATCAACAGTTTCCTGTTACCTGTTCCTTCAGGTAGAACAGCGGCTGATACCCCTGCCCTTTCCCAGGCTTCTGTGCAGGGACCTTTCCTGCCTGAAAACAGTGGGGACACCTGTTTTCTGAGCTCGGAAGGCCAGCACCTGAAATCCTAGGAATGGGCCTGCTATTGAGTAAAGGGTGCTTGATAAGGCAGCCACTGTGATAGGCAGCGGAAATTTGATGATGAAAGGAGATGCCTAATAGATTAATCTGGTGTGATTTGCCAAAACACAGGGTTTTCTGGAAGATTATCCACACTCGCAATAGGAAGCCCTTTGTTTGGTAAAAGTCCCCACTTATCATGGTATTCTTTATCTCAACAAGAAACATAATGGTTTACTTGTTTACATGCATGGCAGATATATTCAGAGCTGGGCTTAGGAACTGTGAACTCCTTTTCATTTGAAATGCTTCCAGCAGGCAGGTTATTAGCTGAGGGGGAACAAGCAGTTGGACACACATAAAATTTAAATCTGCCTTGCTTAGATTGGCAAAAATGAATGTTATTTCATCCACTGGGAAAATGTTTTACTTCCTGCTCAGATACTTTTGGAAGAAAATCACAAGCTCATTTGTAGCCATCATATATGTATGTATATATTTTTTTAGAGTTAAGTGGTATGTCTACAGAAACGTATTTGTTACTTTATACCAGTTATTTTCCACTAATATTAATTATTTTATTAGCTTGTCTTTACTTCTTCAATTTTACTTTGCTTACTATAAAATGTGACTGATGGTTTTACATTATTTATACTGAATGTGTGGCTGGAATCTAGCCCTTGATGTACCTTGGATAGAACTGCTTTGGTTTCTGGAATTGATTTTTAAATACCTTACACATCCGGAACTGCAGAACTACCAAAGCGCTGTGTTCTTGAACTCTGAAAATAAACAAAAACTACCGTGTCACAAAACTGCTTTATTAAAGCCTTTTTTAGCAATCCTATGTCAACAAGGTCTTTCATAGCGTGCAGTATTAAGCTTGCTGGATACACAATGCACATGCTGCACAAAGAGTGTGCGTTGCATTAAAGGGGCTGGAGCGCGGCAGTCCGAGGGAGTTATTTTTCTGTGCTCCTTGGCAGTAACGCACTGTGTGTACCACATAGGATCTAAATTTACTGCAGAGGCAGCCAGTTTCCATATCATACGAAGTACAAGGTGGGGGGTCACTTCAAACAGGACTAAAAGAAAGAGAAGGCGAGCAAGGGGACTGCTCACCCCGATGCCACGGGATTAGTGGTGTGGACCTACCTCAGCAATCCGCTGCAGCCAGCAAAAGAGTGAGGAAGGAGCAGAAATTGTTACGATGGGGAAAATGGGTCTGGAAATCTGGTAAATCCACCAAAAGAATAGATGTCCAAAGATTTGTCTGTCTAGACCGGTGGACAGCTACAAAACGGAATTAGTGGCTCATGCAAATGGATACAGTGCAATGAAACATTATGATGGAGTAATGTTTGGCATAGACAGAGGATTTTATTTTACTTTTAGGACATATTTTATGGTTTGTGAAGATATTGGAAATCTACTTTCTGTTTTCTTCTTCCTTGTTCATAATTTACATTACTTATTTTACAATGTGTTCAGGCACACACTGTACTTTTTATCTGTCTGCTCCAAACTTTCCTATAGCTCAAGCTGAGCTTAAATCCAAGTCCTGAAATTCAGCCTAGTCAGTGCACAGCTAAAACTGAGGAGCGCAGGGAAGGCCCTCAGAATTTGTTTGAAGTAAGTGCAAAATCATAACAATCTTTGCAAAATTTCTTCTTTGGGCTCATGGTGTCCATACATCATCCGTAAAAAAGCCCTCAAAAAACCCAACTTTCTAATGTCATTTCCCATTGTCAAGTTTTGCACTATTTTCACAAAAGTGTCTGAATAAAGTCACATGCTGGAAAATAACAGCATCTTCTGTCCACAATCAATGGGATGCTTTCAGAGGAAAGCCCTCAGCCAAGGCAGTGTGGCAGCCATACTGAACTGTAGCAGTACATACAAAAAACAATTTTTAATGTGTTTCTTGGCACTTAGTTCTTTCTTCACATCTATCCAAACAATTGTACTTCCAATACTTTCTATATTTTTTATTTAGGCTGGTGATTAAAACATTCTAGTAAAGTTGAGATGATTAAACATTTTAGCCTTTTAAAGCACATTGCTTCCACTAAAAAATGAAAACATCTCTCATTAGGCTAAGTATGGTCAGCCTTACTTTTGATACCACTCCCTCATCTTGAACTTTTTTGTGTAGGCTTCCAAAAGATTCCTTGATTTTTTGTCAGGGGATGGGGGCATTGGTTTTTTTTTGATTGGTTTATTTGTTGGTTTGGAGGTTTGGTCTTGTTTTGTTTTGTTTTGTTTTAGCAAATGCACCACACCCATTTGTTTGCTATTAAAAGTTTATGGTTACATCACCAGACACTAAAAATAGAATATATTTGTATAGATAGTAAAAATATTATGTCTGACTAGGGCTTCTTCTAAAAAGTACCTTCTGGGTTAGTCAAGTTTCTGCATGCACGTAGATAGCCTATGGCTTTGCAACCCAGCCCCATGGATAAAATTTGCCTGGTGGTGTTAGAATGTATTCATTAGAAGATAACTTCTACACATAACTTCTGTCTGTTATTTTAATGTCAGAAGCAAAAGTGTCTATCTACCTCCCAAGTCACCTGGAGGAATATGTGATTCCTTGAGAAAAGAAAATACAATAATGCTAAACTGAAGAAATGCTGCTGCTCCATGCTATTAGCACAGTGCACGCGAGAGGAATCTGCAGCAGTGCTACAGGTCAGAGCAGAAGTGTGGTTTTGAACAAACCTCCTGGTTGTTCCCATTCACTGTGCTTTGGTTCACAGCACAGAGTGGTCTAAGAGAGCATTCCATAAACATGTTTCGGATGAAACTAAGCCAGATGTGCTCCAGGACTGTACCTAATTCACTCCAACAGCTCACAGGTAGCTAACAGGTCCCAGACCCAGTCACCAGCTAGACCAAAGCAAACCCCCTCTGACACACGCCTGGTCCTCAGGATCAACAGATTTGCTCCACTGATCTGCTCGTGGCAGCCTGTACTACCTGCTACTGTACGCATAACTTCTGCGACCAGCACTAATTTGGCCATATGGAAGGACGTTTATGTGAATGAAAACACAGCAGTGGGTTTCAGAGCAGATTAAGATCTCCTGGCACAAACAGAAGCACTGCTTACTGAACGGGGTGGTTTGCTGAGAGTCAAGGCTTCAGCTGAAGCACAGGATCTCAGTAGATGCACGGAGGAAGTCCTGACACTTCCACACAGGGTCATTTGCTGCACGCGGCTACTTTCCTTCAAACCTGTCACTTACCATTGCAACAGACATCTGCGAGTGTGACTGCATAAATAAAAAAACGCTGTTTCAAATCACTGCCCTGTGTTGTTGTGAATGTCCATCACAGGAAAATATCCTAAGAATGCATGGAAAGAGTACTGGGGAAAAAATTACACTGTAATGATAAGGTGTCAGGCAATGGCACATCTCTGGGAGAGTAACACAGGCCCTTCAGTATTTCTGTTTGCCATTAGAGAGGGACAAGACAGACCTTTGTTTCTGAAGCTCATGGATTGCTTTTTTGCTTTGTTGCCCCAGTTAAGTCTAGTAAAAGATACCAGCTCTGCTTGCAAGCCTTGACTCGGTTGTAAACTTAGATCATCCAAGCTACAACAACAAGAGGACAAACTCCACATAGCGCAAATGTAATTTGCAGGGTCAGCATGAAACTGATCCTGCCTCTTGGATGAAGAGAGAGCTATATATGTTGTGTCACATCCACGGAGCTGCCAGCACCTGCTAAGAACCTTCAACACAAACTGAAGCCAAAGTGAGCTGAGGTCACGCTTCAGGCATGCCAGGATGGATGAAGTCATTGTGCTCAGCCACTCTGGCTAAATGCAGTGGCGATGTATACACATTGCACACCCACAGTCCTCTGTCCATCCTCTGCTCCAGTTGTCCTTGTTCCTGCATTATGGAGGATATGCAGGAAAGGTGCATGAAACAGCTACAAAACTGATTTCCACAATGTTAGATTAGGCACACCCATTGTATACATGGCCAGAATTTAGGCCGTCATATTTTCAAGGTTTTTCAGAGGATATTAAATATGGCTTAAATTCATCTTTGAAACAAGTGGATGAAGTATATATTATAATATTAATTTAGTTCTACTGACATCCCTAGTGGGAAGACAAGTGTTGCAGAAATCTTTACTAAACAGAAGAATGACTTTGGCATGTCAGCTCTCCATCACTGGATCTGAGGAAACAAAATGTTTATTGTTTCCAGGTCTCTGAGATCTTAAAAAAAAAACAACTCTTGGATTTTTGGCATCTGAAAATAAGAGCTTTCAATTCAGACAAAAGAATTACTGTTTCTGGTGCTCATCCAAAAAATTAAATACAAAATAAAAGGTAATATATTTCTGTCTGTACCTTAATATCAGTGAAGTGTGTGCTCTAGTGTTCTACTCCTCATCTTTATTTGTGGATAGATTTGTCTTCTTTTGCTTTGCTCATCTTCACTGCATCACAAGAGCGCATGATGTGTGACATCTCTTCTCTCTGTCATTTGGCTGCACACATCCAGGAATTGACACTGTAGCAAAAGGTCATCAGACCTATAAAATTAGGATGATCTTCACACAGAAACTCACACTCTTTCATGTTAGAGAGACAGCTTCTATTATGTCGTTTGGTGTCCAGCATACCATAGAAGTAAATGCAGCTGTTTCATTTTGGAGCCAGTAGACAGCTCCCATGAGCAGCAACAAAATGACAACTGTTTGACTCGGGCTATCTGCTTGTCCCCTCTGTGTGTCTCTATTTTCCTATTCCCGGCCTATGCACCCTGCCCATGGCTCACCACATCCTGCAAAACTCGATGGAAAGATGGTCAGTTTTTCTCTGGAGAGGAGTCACCTTCCTAGTGTCAGCCTTGCACGGCATTTCATGTAACTCCAGATCACCACTGGAGAGAGATCCCTCCACCTCTCCCCTATCCTCCTGCACAACACACATGGCAGAAGGATCTCGGTTGTCCTCTGCCAGTTCAAACAAAGGCTGGTCAGGAGGAATGAGCACTCCCACTGCCATCCTTTTCTACCGCACAAATGATGATCATTTATAGCAATTTACAATAATACAGCTTTGGAAAATATATATTGGAGGGGAAAGTGTTATTTTAAGAACTACACGGAATTTTCAACATTCAACTGTTGAAAAGCGCAGTCAATTTTTAGTGGTAAAATATTTAAATCCCTGCATATTTGACAGATTATTCCTTGTGAATGATAATGATTTGTTGTAAATGTCACCATAGCAGCTACATATAAATATATACAGTCTAGTCTGACTTCAGAATAAAGTGAGATTTATCTTTATTACCTGGTACCCCACCAAGAATAGAAGTACCCCCTTTGTATTCTTGAGAAACAAGACCCAAAGTTTGCTCTTTTTTTCTTTCACTTAAATAGTGAGAAAATTGCAATGTAAGCTAGCCAGAAAATGTTGGCAATTGCATGTTGGATAGACTTGAGGGGTGAAATATGAGAATTCCAGACACAAAAAAGAAGGATGTTGTCAAGAACAGAAATTTAGACTTGGTAGCCACCCTCCTAGAGATGGTAAAAAAAAAAGTCATGAGAATGAGTTGTTTCTAAGGAGTGAGTTAGAACAGGAGAAAGGAAGCAGTGAAAGAAGAAAGCCTTGAGACACCAAGAGAGGAAGAGGAGAGGCACTAAGTGGAAAGAGCAGAGGAAAGTAAGTAGAGTGGCTTCAAAAGCATTAGAAAATCAGAGCTGGGAGAAACTCAGTTGTCCAAAGGAGTGAGTGACCACAGAAGACCAGGGATGGAGAAGCAGCAAGAGAAATCCCCTTGAGAAACATGAATACACTGCCGGAAGGCTGGTGTGGAAAAAGGCACATGAAAGGGCAGTCCTTGAGACAGGGACTGAAGAGGAGTTAGAAAATGACAGAGCCCATGAGGGCACCTCTCTATTCTCTCTGCATGTGGCCATGTCCCTCTGGCACGGTCTGGGAGGAGATGTGATGGCAGGTTGCATGGCTGTTAATGTAGCTGAAGATCTTAATTTCCTTCTCTCACAGAGAAATTACGTTGCTTTAGGTCCATCTTGAGGGGGAAAGAAACCTTTTCTTATATTGTCGTGGCTGTCTCATGCTGAGAGCAGGGTCGGAACAAGCTCCTTTTCCACTTAGGCTCTCTACACCACCCATCTGAAGGCATTTAAAGGTAGTGTCTAAGCTGGGGGCCAGGTCTCTCCGACTCCCACACAGTCAGCAGAACAAGAGAGGTTGCTCCAGGCAGAAATTCAGGACTCCCAGCACAGACTTCTTTCTTGACTTCCCTCTGGCCTGCATAGAGGACATGAGGACTCCAGCCCCCATGGCATTAGAGATCCACCACCAACTCTCCCAAGCCAGCTCCAGATTTCTTATGCTGAAATCAAAAGCTATAGGTAAAAGGTAGTTAAAAGATTAACCTTGTATGTCTACCAGGACTCCTTTTTTCCCTTTTTACTTTTTTTGAGTGGGTCATTTCTTAAAACACTCTTCACTTGGATTAAAAATGGTGAGGACATCAGTTGCTTGCAAATTTGAAAATGCTTAGAACGCATATGCAAAATATTAGGAAGCTAACTTAAGCATTTTGTGGTGTAAGGCATTAACAGAAGTTTAGCATGTTGTCCTTTAAAAAAAGGTAACACTGTACATGTTGGTGTAGAAATATCATAGGTCCTGTTTCAATTAAATGACTTCATTGAAAGAGCCATAGCATGAAGATTAAATGCTAGTATTTATTGAAAGTGATAAATTATCCAAGGATTATACTTTATGAACATGAGACTCAATGTCTAGGAAAAAATGTAATAACTACCTTAGGTATATTTAAAAAACAAAACTGTTCCATGAGTAGTTAACAGAGCCTGAGCCCCTGTATGTTTGTGTCTTACACCCTCTGCACGTTCCTACTGTATTAACCCTATTCATCTCTCACGTGCCCACTTGATAATCCCTTCTGGCAAGAGAGAGAGCAGCCTGAAGCTGCCCCAGAGCCCTGGGTGAGCTGGCTGATGCGTGGCCACGAGCGTTTGCGTGCACCCAGGCGTTGCCAGGCAGAAGCAAAGCTGACTCTGCTGAACAGGGGCCAGGTTACCTGGAAGAACAAATACTCTTTTTCTCTTCTATCCAACCACAAATTTTCATGGCAGTTATTGGAACTTAACGATGTTTGGGATTTCTCCTCCTTTCTCAAATGTGGTTGAAATTGGCCTGAATTTTTCTGGGGAGATGAAGGGGTAGTGCGGGAGAGAGAGTGAGAGAAAACAGGGCTAAAAATAACAATGTTTGGATTTTTCCAGACCATTTATCCCGGAATATTAGCAAATGAAATATGTAAAGTAATACCTTTTTTTCCCCCTCACTAAAAACACACAGTAACAGAAACAAATGGATTATTTTTGGTTTGATCTAGTAATACATTTTCATATACAATGACATCTGCATTTTCTTCAATTCAGAGTACATACACTTCGAGGTCTGTATTTTTCAACTCCCAAAAGGATGGACAACACACTGGGAAGCCGTTTGGACAGTGGGGGAGAAGGCCACTGTCCAGTGAGTGGATTATTATGGATATAAGCCCACAGCTGTGTGAGGAGCACATTGATAGAACCACATCTGTTTACATCAGCTGAGGTTCTATAATTTATCTGAAACAGTATGTTTCCCAAGACTGCCTAACTGATTTGGACTTAACACTTGATTACATGGTTATTTTAAGAACTCTGCAATGGCCCATAAGAGAAATCCTGCTGTCTTCGGGAGTCCTGTCTAATTTATACTGTAGGTTCCACAAGTCTTCCTGACACTATGTATTTACAAACTAAAAGGACTTTTCAATAGTCTGTGCCATTGCGTTCACACTACTCATCAGTGAAGCTAGTTACAGTTTTGGGGAGTTAAAAGCCCTTATTTAAAGTAAACAGGCTCCAAGGCTGGTGCATGGGCATAACCGGCAGTAGCCGGGCTTGGAATGAAATTCAAGTCCTACATGCTAATGCCAAAACCAAGATACAGTAAGTTCGGGGCAGCCCTGACTGCTTTTGATGTTCTGATGCCATAAATAAACATCAATTACTACTTGGGAGAAAATTACCTTCCCTCGAGTTCATACTTTCACACTAGTTTCAGTTTGGCTACTGCCTCTCAATTATAAATCTGTACTCTCTTGTCCATGCCTGCCTGCGTGGCTCTGATTGAATGTTACAGAGGTGCAACACACAAGATCAGCATGTGCTGGATAAGATGCAGACACATCTAGCAAAGGTTTTGATGTTCTGTATGTTGTAATTCATAGATTTCACAAGTGTCACTCCAAGGAAAGATATCTACCCCCATACACATTTATCTCTGCCTTTTCTCCTACCCCACCACCTCCCGTATTTCTTTACTTTCTTCTCCTGATTTAGTACCTCTCTACTGTTTTGCTGTTCTTGTTTCCTTACAGAATACCACCATTTTATACATTTAGATGTCTATGGTGAAAAAAAGCAAAAGAAAATGGATCAGTATAAACATTGGCTTTGCAGAGACCTGTAATGGGCAAATGGCCAAGGAAACTCTGCTGAAAAGTAAGCAAAGACGCCGAAACTTTTAACTTTCACTGCCTCCAATACACATCAGTCTAATGTTCATTTCATCAGGAAAAATATGGATGACTTAGAAATCTAATTACATTGACCTTCAGGGGTGTTTTTTACTTGCTGTCACTCCAAAGTCAGTAATACAAACTCTCAGAATATGATCTTAGTGCCCATAGTTCCTTGCTCTCGCTTTTAAAAATTAATGACAGTGCATCTGTCCATGGTCCAGATCTCAAGATGCCAAACTTTTATTCTCTTTTTTGTTCCCACAGGAATGTTGCTGGATGCATGGATGGGGCTGAGAGGTTTGTTCAGATCAGCTTTTTGGGTATGCACTGGTTCACATTGGAAAAAGTTAAGAATCGTATGCATGGAGAATGAGCAACTACAGGAAAATAATGGTTTTGTCTGTTCTTGATTTCTTACATATTCAGTTACTTTCTGAATATATCATATGGACTATTGTACTCTAAATGCACTTTGGTGTAGACATCTACCAACACAATAATCAGTTGTGTTTACATTACAATCAGACTTGACGCATGCCTGTAAATTCATCCCATTTTACGTATTTACACACAGATTTTCTCCCCACTTTTTCCCCCAACAGACCACATAAAATGCAAGAACGGTTCATAAAATCTGATATCAAATCTGCGAAAGTTGCAAAATATCGGGATAAGGCTGCTGCTTAAGGTAGAAAAATAACCGGTAGCTGGGATTTGGAGGTGGTCACCCGTGGACCAGCTCCAGAGGAAGATCTGGGGTACTCTCAATATATTGTAGCACTAGAAACAGAAAGAAATATGAATGATGATCCTCAGGCATTCCACACCTCAGTCTAGATGGTGAATCGGCCAAGAAAAAATGGGTTTTTAAGAAATGGCACGAGAGAACAAGCATCCACTGCCGTTATATTTTACATAGTGGGTTAAAATCACTTCAGATAAAAGTAAGGCTTGAATGTGTAGCTTTGGGAGCTGAAGGTACCTGTATTCCAAATCTCAGTTCAGTTGGATTTCAACATGTGGAAATGACAACTGCAACTCTTGCTCTCTGTGGACAGGTTTGCTCTTGCAATTCTTTAAAACATAGGAGATTTTGAACATCAATTTTTCATGAAATTCGGATGAAATGCCACTTGGATGAAGAAAAAAAGAAGGATCAGAGACAAGCAACAAAACCAAAATTATTTCAGGTAGAGAAAGCATTTGAAGCACTGAAACTGCCCATCCCTTGTCCTGCCACAGTACCTGTGTGGCTGGTGTGGAGGAACTGATAATTTTGATTAGACAGCTCTACAGCAGCCCTCTTAGATGAATTGAAAACTGTGTAAAACACATCACACCCTCAAAAACTTCCCAGTCTATGTGGAAGGCCAAGTGACTTGACCCACAGTACAGCAGTAAGCCTGTACCATTGGAAGTACAAATGGTCTCCTGATTTGATGTAAAGCACTAGGAAGCAAAATCATCAGGCAGAGATCACAGGTGTTCACAGGAATGTAAATTCAATGAAAATTACCCAGAGGTTGAATTTAATTGGCAATCACAGCATTGTTTTGTCAGGTCTAATAGTGACTGACCATGCTAAAAATCTAAATGCAACAGTACAGCAAAACAAATATTTTTAAAAAAAATGCGGTCAGGAAAAGCATCACCAAAAGCTCACAAGGAAATATATCTGGCATAAAAGTCCTAAAACAAACACTTTGCCAAATACTTGTTGGCAGGGACAAGTTTTCATTTAAGTTCGTAAAATGACCGAAAAAAAAAAATTCTAGGACCTATTATTTGTAGCTTTGTTTTCTGTGTAAACTTTGCCTGTATGAAAAGTACCATGCTTTTTCTTTATTATCCTTTCAAACTGGTGAAGTTTAGATTTTTTTCCACTCTGAAATTATCCTGGAACCCTGCACCAGAAAGACTGGGTGAAAAGTAAGCATAAAGATTTTGATAACACAAACATCACAAAATGATAATTAATTTATGTAAAATGCCATAATAAATGCACATTGTAAGATTGTAGTGTTGTGGTAAACATATTTCTTTAAAAATTAACACTCATGCAGCAGATTATATTTTTTTCTGTATCCTTTCAATGTTCTGACTTCGAATTTCAAAATGCTTTTCTATGTCAATGACAATCTTAATAAACTACAATTAGTTCCACAAGGCACTTTCTGATGCACAAGCCCCTGGCTTGATTGCGGTGAATGGTGGGTATTTCCTGTGTTTAAGTCCACATATGGATTGAGTAAGGCAGTGGCAGAGAGACTACTGTTTTCCTTCACTACATCTTCATTTCTTTTTCAGAGGGTAAGCCTTTTTTGTTTTTCCTGGCTCTGTTGTCAAAACATTGACCAGAGTTTTGGCTCATGGTGTTGGAATACGAGGCCAAAACAATCCTCCGAAAACCAGTGTGGCAAAATGTATTTTAAATCTATACATTCACCATTCAACCATGGGAGTAACCACGCCCACTGCCCCACTCTGTGGTTTAAAAACAACATGGGTTTGCCCCCAGAACGGTTTGATTTATTTGACAAGCTTTTTCAAGCTGGGTATATCAACATTTAAACTGTTCTGAGGCTTGGCTTCCTACATCACATGTACAGCAAGTATTAAAACACACTCTAATCATTTTCCACCTCTATTAAACTAGACAAGGTGAATGCATTGTGCATTCTGCAATATTTCTTTGAAAACCCGTCAGTCTCTCCAAAGACAGATAAGCTACAGTGATTCTTTTTTCTTTTCTCAAAAACTTAAAATTGGGACCTTTTAAACATTACCTTTGTTACATCCCTTTTGATAAATGCATTTTTATGATGAATATGTAGACCTAATTCCTCTTTCTGATGTAAATGCAAAACCAGTAAAAGATGACATGTTATAGAGATTTCTTCATAAAATGTAGCAGAATACACAAGTACACTGTGACAATTTTCCTGCGTTATTAGATTCCTGGAGCAATTCTCTTTCCTTGGAGGTAACAAGGAATACAAATAAAAACTTGGATGTAAAGATGAAATCAGGACAAGACCAATTTTGCACACATGATTGGGAAAATTAAAGTATGGAGATGGTGTGTGGTAGGTTAAATAATCTATCCAAACAGAATCTAATATTCTAAGCACTGGGGTGTAATTCCCTTGAACCAGAATTCCAGTGTAATTTACTCCCAGCTTTTTTTGTTCTATTTTTTGCCTTGGGTACCCCATCACTGAGCCGGGCCTCTGTTGGTGTAGCTTGCATGGACATGATCTGTATAAGCGTCACATACAGGAATGTATTCATAGACATGCAACAATAAGCCTAAATTTGAGGTAAGTGGTGGCTCTACCTTGAACCACCTATAAATGATCCGTGTGACATTTGAACCAAATTTAAATATCCCGCCCGGATTTACCCCCAAACGGCACGGCGGGAACGAAGGAGCAGGCCAGGAAGCGCCTTTCGCCGTTAAATCGAACATAAACTTCACAGCCAAACCTGTTTCGTTTGTGCGTGCTGCAGAAAGCTTTACAAGGGCTGGCGGGGGGAATGGATATGTCTGCGAATGCAGCCACGCGTGTTAGGGTTCCTGCGCTACCCTCCCTCAGCGCAGCGCTCCCCTGCCCAGCTCCCGCTCCCGCTCCGGCCGCGGGGCAGCGCGCGGGGAAGCGCCGGCCCTAATTGAAAGAAAAGCAAAAGCAATTAGCCCGGGGGGAGGGCACTCCGCTTGATTGGCCGCTGCTGATGGATGTCCCTCCGCCCCCGGAGGCCACCGCGGCCCCGGCCCCGGCTCCCCCCCACACCTCGGGCCCCCGGAGCGGCGGCGCGGTGGGACCCGGCCGAGCTCGGCCCCTCTTGGGGATGCTCGCTCACCTCTGCGCGCAGACTCCCGCCCCCGGAGCGCCCGTTTGTTCCTCCTTCAGCGTATTCCCGACGGCCTTCCTCACGAAAACTGTAAAACCCCGGTGCTGGATTTTAGTGGCTTAAAACAGAGACCTAAAGAAGAAAAAAAAAAAAAAAAAAAAAAAATGAAGCAGAGTTTCAACAAACCCCATAAACCCGAGATGCGAGAGCTAGAGAGAAGAGAAAGGGGGAAGGACGAAAAGCTGAAACAGCGGGAACAGCAAATAGCTTAGTTTTCACTCCCAGACACCATAACTTGTTTTGCGATTAGTGATCTGTTTAAAGATTTGTCCTGGAAGTACTTGATATTGGGTTACAAAAGGTTACGTTAATTGCATTAAGCCATAATGACCCATGAAGCACTGCAAAGACTTAGAGAAATCACGCTTCTTCCTTAAAGAGCTAAATGTAATAAGTAAGTAATAAAAAATAAAATAAAATAAAATAAAATAAAATAAAATAAAATAAAATAAAATAAAATAGGAGCGCGGCAGGGCGACGGGGCGGGCGGCACGGGACTCCCGGCGGAGGGAGCAGGGCGGGACGCAGCGCCCCAGTCCCGGTGGGCTCCAGCCCCGGCCCCGGGAGCCCTCCCGGGTGCCCTCGTCCCCCGCCCGGCACTGCCCCGGCGAGAGGGCGTGTGGCGGCCCTGGGCGCAGCCGCCTGCGTTTTGGTCCGGAATTAAATGTGTCTACTAATAATCTATAGTCTCGCTCGCCGCGGCAGAGCAGACAAACAAAATTGTCATTCCAAATGAAAAGAAAACACTGTTTCTTAGAAGTGTTTAGGAGGGTGCACAGCGGGGCATATTTTCTTTCTTACTGGCAAGAGTTTGTAACTGGATCCCTTAACATTACTGAGAACATGAAAACATGAAACAAAAGTATTGATCCAAGAATTCGCCGAAGAAAAGTATCCAAATACACACTGGTTTATTTGAATTTTTTTTTTAAGATGACGTCAGATGTTTACGGGGGAAGTCCAAGCTTGTGATACAGCCCCTGCGTGCCCCACTCAAACATACGCTGAGGAAAGTGTCATTTGTGTTGTTAAATTTACATTATGTTCACTTTAATTGCATCAGCCGCTGGATAGATCTAGGAATAATGGCATTTAAGAGGAAAATAGCAATCATCTTCAGAAGACTGCAGCATAATGGAGGAACCTAATTAATTTAACTTTGCAGTCTTCCATAATGGCTGCACTTTATCATTCCCACAGATGGAGCTTGAAGGAATTAACAATGCTGTTTATCCCAGCAGACATCTATGACTGTGGTCAGCCAGTGGCAGATTTCCCACTTAAAGATGCATTTCTTCACTTGAGGGAAACCAAGCCGAGCCCTGGCAATAGCTGTTGAAATTTGCTATTACTATATGTGTGTGGGATATTGAAAACCTGAGAAAATGCACAATGCGTGTCTCTTTATGGTCTCATCAAGTGACGCTGGAAGAAGACAGAGTGTTTCCTTGCTTACCAGAGCCAAGGCTTTTCCAGTACCGTTGCAATTTCTCTCCTTTTTATTTCCCCCTTCACTATATTTTTTTCTTTACAACGTATGCTGCAAATCTTTTTTTTCTTTTTTTTTTTTTCTTTTAGAAAACTCAGTACGTGTCTGCTTCTATATGCTTAGAATTCAACCCCTCTCCTAGATGATTTGCAATGTTTACAGACTTTTTATGCTTAGGAAACCTGAGTAGACTTTAGGTAAGCACTCCTCCACACACAAAACACAGTAAAAAACCGGATTATTTGAACAAGTTGATTGTTTATTATTTCAGGAAACAATGCATTTTCCACGCTGCCATATTCTAGGGTGCACACGCACTCACACCCTCCAGTTACTCGTGGGTGTCAGAGGGGAATCGGATATGCCGTGATACCAACCTGGGGGTGAAACACAGCAATTAAATGCTCTACACCATTACCTGCATAGCTGGGCGATTAAAAAGTGTTGTTTGGCACCTTTGAGTGGGGCATTTGTTGCCCCAGCAGCAGAGACCTGAGGAGTCAGCCGCAGCAGTGAAGCAGTGAACCAGATGAGCACATTGTCGACACGGTTGTCTCTTCCCGCTCCTGTACAAAGAGAAACGTTTTGCAGGGGCTCAGAGACAAGGGTGGTTCTGCTTTCTATGTGCTGATGTATTCGAGGTGGATCTTAAACCGTATTGCCTTTTTTTTTTTTTTTTTAAAGGTGTTTTGGCATCCGGAGTTTAGTGTTGCTGTTGATTTGGGGGAGGGGGTGAGGCGGGGTGGAAAAGGGCGGGTTTGCGCACTTCCGAGTGCCTGGCAAGCAAAACTCCCATCCTTGAACTTAGACCTTATCACTGCCCAAAATGACAACCTGGTACCGTTCTTGCACCCTGACAGAGAAAGCGTCTTTTCTATCCCTCGTTTGTACGCAGCAGCGTCCAAGAGAAACCAGCTCACGCACAGAAAAATGCCGGGCTGCTGGTAAAATTCATACAGCTCTCAGTTGCTATAAAGTAAAGGTTAATGGCAGCCCGGGAGCCACCTGGGCTGCTTGCGCCGTGTTATTTAGGAAGACAGGTTTGGATCCAAACCTGAATTTGTTCATCTGCCAGGCATCTCCATCACCAGCCAGTGGAGTGACAATTAATATCTACGTCATACGAAACACTCATTTACCTCCTTGTCAGAATAAGTCCCCGGCTGCTGAGAGCATGGCGGGGGGAAGCGCCTGCCTTTCATCCCAACTGGGAGCGCTCGGCGGCTCCGATGCCACGGCTCCGTCAGGCAGGTACGGCAGGGACAATGCTGGGGTTTGAGCCGGTGACGTGCGCCGTGACGCGAGCACAGCTAATGAGGAGATAGTGATGCCGCTTCGCTAACTGGTTCGAAGTCTTGGGCATTGGCCATCTGAAAATAACCTGGCACATCTATGTGTCTATACTTCCATGGGGAAGAGAAAAAAAAATAAAAAGGAATATAAGGAAGAACGGGCACAGAAAGTAGCGCAGGGGATCTCAGGCTCCGGCTGGCACGTAGCTGAAGTCTGAGCGAGGGGCAAAACGCGAGGTGCAGCTGCGTGGAAGTCTGTTACACCAGAAAAAAGAAGAAAAAAAACCCAAACAAACAACAAACGAACAGCAGCCAAAACTGGGGGGAAAAGGAGAATAGACACGGTGAATCCCGCACAGGCACGCCGGCACGGCAGCGCCTACGAGCCGGCCGCACCTGCTCTCCCCGCGGACCCCCCCGCGCAGACCCGCCGGGGCCCCGTGGGTGCCCACAGGCTGGCGGTGCTGGAGACCCAGGCAGGTGCTGGAGAGCCGAGGGGGAGCTCTGCTGTCTCCCGGGGCAGGGGTGGGGGTGCTGCCGGGTGTCAATGATGCGGTCGCTGCGGGCGGTTAAGTTTTGCTTATGATGTAAGATTACGCCGCTGTGGGACCGTGACGCTCTGCAAATCCCGCCCGTGTTCCAGCCCCTTCTTTACTCTATAGTCACATATTCCCGGTGATACTAATTTCACTGAAAATAAAGTTGTTTTTGTTTTTTTTTTAAACCGGCAGAGTGCAACTATTAAAAAGATAGAACACAAATCCCAGCGGGAAGCCTTCCCGCATGCTGCGGGATCCCACTGTTCCCTCGGAGGTGAGGGAGGGCCGCGACGGCTCCCGCCGCCCCCGCGCCCTGCACGGAGTGGTGGGCGGGAGAGGAGCGGCCGCCTCCCGCTCCGTGCTCTGCTCCCGCCTCGGCCGCTCCTCCCCTCGGCTCGGGGAGAATCGCCTGGGAATCCAGTAGGACTTTCTTGTTTACCCGGCCCCAGTGGCCCCCGCTAGTGCTACCGCTGGTGCCGGCACCCCAGGGAGGGGAAGAGAGGAGGAGCGGGAGCAGAGGGAGATTATGGGGGCGGTGGTCAGCCAGGAGATGGGAAGGCTGCAAGGCCAGCTGCTCTGTAGTTGGGATCTGGGCTGCTCTTGTCCTGCTCATCCAGGGAACAGAGCTGCTGCGCGCAGGCAGCAGCATCCTCCCCCTGCCTTGCCTGAACGGTCGGAGGCCAAACCTCCCTGGTGTTCTCGCAGAGCTGACCTGCAGTCGGGACATCAGGGCCCGAGCAGAAGTTCTGACGTGCCCCCCGGTGTCACATCCCCTCGCCTTCCTCACTCATCACCCCGCAACTCAGGCTCCCTTCGGCTCCACTCACAGCGCAAGCCGCTCATGCAGAGAGGCTGGGCCGGGGCAGGGCTGGGCCGGCCCCAGGTAGGGCGCGGAGCAGGGCGGCTGCGGCGGGCGGGGAGGCTGCGAACGCCTCCCCCGGCTCTTCCCGCCGCCGAGAGCGCTCCGTCCGATGCTTGAAACGGGGAGATCACGTAAATCTTAAAATCTCCTATGAAAATTAATAAAAACACACGAAATCCTAGACAGTCCATAGCAACTGATTTTTATCTACCGTTTTACGCGCTTCATTATCCACCTAAATATAACCACCCCGTGATTTAATGTAGTTCACGGAGACCACAGGCATTTTTGGCTTCCCTTAGCCTTTTCATTCTAGCGCTGGCAATGGCCTGACTTCAGTCTTCTCTCAACATTTGACTGTGTCTGGGGGTTGGGATAAGACCAAGGAGGACGAAACAGACTGCATTCGATGTGTTTGTCTCGGTGCCACTTCAAACCAACTTGGGGAACCCCAAGCACTTCAAACCCTGTTTTTCGGTACTCGTCCCCGTGCCTTCGTTGTCTGTCACCGTTATGTCCCGCCGGGCAGTGTCTCTGGAAGCTGGAGACCCCGGTCGGGCTTGCGGGAGGCGGAGGTTGGCTTTAATCAGCGTAGTCAGAGAACCAGAATCAGGTGTGGATTTGTTTCAGGGCATGTTTGCATCAATCAGTATTTTCGTTACAATCTTGTCAACAGTTTTAATTCAAAGCGTATGCCAAAGCCGAAGAAACTGAGCCGTACAAGGGAGAGAGTTATTTTTAGAAAAATATTGTTAAACAAATTGGCATGGATGAAATATTCTGATGGTACTAGAGGCTAATATTTTTTTCTTAGCTTTATCGACAACGAGATGGCTCGATGCTGTGTGGCAGGGCGGTCTGTAATTTTAGCGAGCTTCGACCGTGGCCTTCCAATCCAGAGGAGCGCACCATCTCCCGAGCCTTTCCCTGTCCGTCTGTGCCAGGCGCAGATAGAACCCTGCGCTTTGCCCGGCACCGGCAGCGGCCGCGCGATCACTGAGGGTCTGCGAGCGAGGTCACAGCGGCAGCCCTGGCGCGCCTTGGGGCGTTCCGCACCGCCCCGCGCCCCCCTTCCCTCACCGCGCCCTCCCGCGCAGCGCCCCACTCGCAGCTCCCCAGGGACCCGCGGCGTCACCCCAGCGCTGCGGGCAGAGAGGGGCGGGAGCCCTCATCGCCTGCCCAGGCTTTGCGCCCAGGCGGCGGGGAGGCTGCACGCAGGTTTGCGGGGGGCAGCCGATGCCAGGCGCGGAGAGCGCATCTCCCGCGGAGCCAGGGCCGACTCAGCCACCCCACCGCCCCGCCTGGGAGGTTAAACTCACCGCATGAAAGGCTAACCCGACGGAGAAGCGCTCCTACCTGCGCTGTATTTTTGGCTTAGCTATTTGCGTGGGGCTGGGGGGCCCGGCCGCGCGGACGCCCTGCGTGCGTCTGGCCGGCTCTTTTCGCTCCCGCTCTCTGGCATCCCCAGCTCACTTTTCACATCAAATAGGCCATTAACTTTTGATCCTGCCTGTTACATTCCAGGTTTCCCAGTGATGTTTCCTGCACACTGAGTCCCCCCCCGCCCCCACTTCTGTCCCACTTCGCATTTAAACACGACCCGGTAGATCTGAATTTCTGTCGAAAATGTAATTTTGAACATATGCACTCATTCGTCTCTTCGCGCTTGGCCTCACACCGAAATCCCTCTCGGAGGAGGGACCTAACGTTTTAGATGCCCCAGAAGAACGTTGAATTTTTGGCTTGCTTATATCTTTCAGCGACCGAGCCAGAATGAGACCTATTAAAGCACTGACTAATGCCGGCGAAGACAATTTCCATAACTTCAAAGTCCTTACGCGACTATTGGCAATGGCTGCGCTCGAGCGCTGCAAACGGCCAAAGGGATCAGTGAGACATTAGCTACTCCCGTTTAGGACGTTATTAAGCGGGAGCAGTGACTCAGTCTTCAGCCGAATGGGTTTTGCGTTCTTCTCTCCTCCGTATGATCTAACTTCCTCTCTTGGCCATAAGAAACCACTGGAGTGACCGAACGCAGTGTTGGAGGAGCATCCCCAGGATGCCACAGGAGGTCCCCTCAGCGAGACAGGGGTCGGTCCATGGTGGGTGGAAGGGGACGATTCCACGCATGGTTGCGCCCCAGTCCCGGCCCACCATCCGGCTTCCCCGAAACCTCGCTGAGGGGGGCCGAGGCGGCAGAGCCGCCGGGTAGGTCCCTGCCATGTCCTTCGGAGCATCACTCAAGGGCTCCTTGTCCCTTGTGGGACCTCAAGCCTGGAAAGTCCCACCAAACAGCCACGGAGGGGAGTGCTCAAAACACTGGGCTCAGCATCCCCAGGCCGGCTCCGCGCTTCCCCAGGCCCGCGGAGGAGGAGCGGGGCGGGCGGCGAGCGCGGCTCGGCTGGGGCAGCTGCGCCCGGGAGGTACCGGTTCCCCCTACGCCCTGGATTTTCCTAGCACATTTGCACTGGCGAATTCCATCTTGGGAAAATATTTACTTAAAATTCGCCGTTTCGTTAAATTTTTTGATAATAAATTCTCTTTCTAGAGTATTTCCAGACGTGTGTTTAGAAGGGGTTTGAACAAACTCGGAGATGATGATCTAAAATTCAAGCATTTCTCCCCAGATATCCAAGGATGACGGTTTTTCCTATTAACCTGTCAGAAATGTGTTGCAATGCCTTAATATAATTTTAGTCATTAAAAGAATACAATTCTTTTATTTTGTCATCATTACAGTAAATATTTGCCTTGTTAGTTAATATTTTCTTCGAAGACATTTGAACCTCCTGTTACAAACACTATTTTCCTCAAATATACAAAGAATTTTTCTTTATTGAACCTAGTGAGGATCTAGGTAATGACAGATAAACAAGACTTAACATTGTCAGCAAAAATGATTAAATTACATAGACCAGCCTCTCGGACTGCTGGGAGTTAAATCGAATCATAATGTTCTAAAGAAAAACAAAGACTGTGAAATACATACAAGTTTCCCAAGACTCCTTTGATTAAACTTCTGTACCTGATAAACTGCACTTCAAAATTTGCAACAGTAACTGTACTTAACTACTTTTACAAACGGTCTTATGTTAAATAATGCACGAGTCCATGTTTGCAGAATATGACATTAAACAAGTGGCTTGTCACTCTGAATGGTTCAGCCTCCCGTTAATACCTATGTTAGGTACACAGGCTTCTGATTTCAGGCCTTTACTGCTGAATAAACCTCATCTACAGTTGTGGAGAGAGCAAAGTTAAGGGTGTTCTTCCACTCACATGGAGTATTCAGTTTTAAAATCTTAATGAACTAAGGCACAATTAAAATTACCAGGCAGTTTAAAATATAGGATTTCATTGATAATCTACTTTATAATCTGGTTTTAGCCAGTTATTTCATGGAGTAAAGTTCTGTAAATCCATGTATTCATAAATAGCTCGGTGGGCAGTTTCATTAAAACCTAAGTGTTAGATCTTAGGCAGCATTCGAGATTAATTTTCAGTTACTGAAAAAATAGTGCTCAAAAGTCACTGGAAGTCAGAGGGACTTCTCCCACTGACCTGGAGGCTGTGGGAAGTTTCTATCTGCAGCGACACAATTAGCAGATTATGAAACTGGAAGACGATCTTATCTGCTCCTCCAGATAATGCTAAATTGCTGCTTTTCCCATCTACCTCCATCTTCATTAGTTCTAGACAACTACCTATCCAAAAGACAATGACAAAGTAATGTATTATTGGGGGGCGGGGGTGGGGAATGAGCAGCAGAGCAGAGGGAAAAATATTTTAAATTATATTTAAATCATCCTATCACGTGGAAGATAATAAACACTGGAGGAACTGAAAACATGAGCATTACATATAAAAATGGTTTCTTTTGGGGAGTTAAATAAAGTATAACCAAGAGTTAGAAGATGAGACAGATTGACATTTGAATGGACTACTTGTTATTTGTCTTCTCGTGGGACCTTCTAAAGGAGTAAGTGGAGGTCTGTTGTCACATGTGGCTCACCAACATGGCATTATGGGTGCCAGTTTTCACTGGATCCCAACAGCATCTGTCTCATAAATGTTTCCAGGTTCCATTAGAAGCCATTACGCACCACTTGAATATTGTCTTTTTTGGTAGTAATAAATAACTTGCTTTTAATTACACCTACAGGTAGCTAAGGATGGCATCTGACCCTGGAACTGAAAAGCTGAGTTTTATTTGTCCTTCTTTGCGTGGATAAATTAGGTTTATACTCATGGCAGTGCTTTTGCTCATAACAAAATGTCCCTCTGTGACTGAAGGAATCAAAGTCTGAAAAGACTTTGAGGGAGACAAAAGAACATTTACTAACTAAGGAGGTCCCATTTTATACTTCCTTTCTAGGATGAAACTTAAGTAAAACATATTTTAGAAACTGAATGTAAGCATGAGTTGCTTCTAGAAAGTTACACCCGAGTGCTGGGGTTTTTTTAATTCATTAGGGCAAGGTAGCAGCACACTACAGCAGACCTGAGAGAAAATGTCATACAAATAGGACACAACAATGTCCCTGGTAACAAACTCAAATCCTCCAGTCTCTTAAACCACACTGTATTCTTGAATGATGAATTTTGTATTTGGATCGCTTGCTTGGTTGAAAGAAGTGTAAAGACAGCTCCCTACTGGCAAAATATCTGAGGAGGTTACAGAATGCTGTTTATTCCAGCTAGTGTCTGGAATAAATTATGTTCAAGAAATTGGCTCCTGATACTCCTATTTCAGATGAGAATTTGTACAGAGTGCTAAGTCCTAACACTTCTGGCCAAACCATAGGCTTCATTAGGATTTGCCATTCATCATACCTGCCAGGAGCTCTCAGATTTGGAGAGGTGCTTGTTTTGAGGAGTGAAAGAATAACAGAAGAGAAACTGTTTACCTTGGCATTACTGTCAGTTCTCAAAGGCACCGGTCTTTCAAATTTCAGGGCTATGAGTTGTCAGACCTAATATGCTTTCTTACTATTCCTACTGAAATTCATTAGCTTTATAAGGAAGACCCACGCTAGTTTTAGCTGACACTATAGGTCGAATAAACCACTTAACATTTCAGAGGTTTCTATTGCAGATAAGGGGATAAATGGCAGCAGGTGACCTGACAGCTCTTCGGGTGGGAGGGAGTTTTCACAACTGGTTTTTAATCCAGTAGCAACACCAGATGCTTGTCAACTCATTAGACTGGGCTCTGGTAAGCAGGATGGCAACCTGACTGCTATTCCAAACATTTTGTTCTATAAGCCATGTTTACCAATTTCCTATTGTGAAGGGTAATTACGCTGATTTTTTTACTCAGTGTCTAACTATTATATAAGCTTCACTTGATTCTTCTCGCAACATTAACAGCTCAAAACCCTGCAGAAAAGCAAAGCTAAAAGAAACACTGCAAAGCCAAATCTAAGACAATCCACATCACTTATCACCACAATGTCCAGGGAAGCTGTAGGAAGGAGCTCCACTCTTCTACTTTCATAAGCAGGTTGAGGGCTCTCATGAGAGCATGGTCCTCCTTGGAGCTGTGTTGCCAGCATTCTCACATGCCTGTGCAACAATTCTGCTCATGATGCAGCTGACATTGACATTTTATTCTGAGGTATCCAACACAAAAATAAGAGCATACCTGGGGAATTAGATGTGCTCTGGCAGAGACCTTCTTAAACATTTTCGGTATGTGTATAGTTTTTGAATACTCTACTACTTGCTCAAAATTACTAAATACACAGGAAACACGAATCTTTAATTTTTTTTAACCAGCAATATTTCTAGGTGAAAAAGGACAGAGTTTGGACACACACTTAGCTCCACACCTGACTTTGAAAAAAGGCTTCATGCCAGAGTGGATAGTCAATCAAGGATCATGAATTTCTGAAGAAACTGCTCTGTACAAGGTAGAATATGGGCTGCACATGTCTATTCCATAAGTCCAGGACAAAGTATGTTGCAGAGATGTGGTTTTCCATTTTGCTTCTAGAGATCTTTATGGAATCACATGTGCTCTTCTCTATTACATATTCCACTACAAGGGAGCAAGTGGACCTGCGACTTTACCTTTCTTGAGTCTTTCTCATAATCCGTGAACCAAAATTTTTACAGCCTATAGATCCCATTCTCACCTCATGTATGCTACAGCAATTTAATCTGCCTCCCTGCAGTACAAAAATCCATTATCCCATCGCTGTGGGTCAAGGTGAGTTTTGGCTACTGGATTTAGTAGGAATTAAAATAAACTCTGTTTTGTATCTTAAAATTATATCAAACTAGGAATACAATGTTCAAGTAATACAAGTACAATGAAAACTTAAAAAAATATATACATATAAACATCGTATATTTGTCAAGTCAAAATACAGCCTAATGGATTCATTTCACTTCACAAGAATGTGGACTCCATCTCTGTCACTATTTTGCACGTGGCCCCATGTGTGACATCTTAATTAACTCTCACCCTTTAGTTTACAGGACTGGAGAAGAAACAAGTGGAGGAAATAACCCTTAAAATTGTTAAAAAGTTAAAATGGATTCCATGTGATTTGTGTCCTTCAGGACAAACATCAGATATTCTAGTGATTTAAATGGCATTGCTTGTATATCTACATAAATGCTTGTGGGAACATAATTTCAATTTTTTTAAAGGTAGAAATATGTTTTTTACTTTCTGAAACTGGCATAAAAGCACATCAAGAAAGCTGGGAAAAGAAAATAGTGGGAGAGTATGTAGTGAAGACAAAGAAGTGGAACGGAAGAACTCGAAGCAATGGCAACTTTTTTTTTTTTTTTCCTTCTGGCTTAAGGAAGAAGAAAGGGAGGAGGAGAAGGCCTGGACTGCAGTGTTCGTATTTACAATATAGGTAAAAAAACCCTAGCAGCTATGCTTGCTTCCGTGTCTGGACCAGGTTGCCAGGAGCAGGGCTTTCATTGGAATGCCCTGCTACACACCTTATGCAGGGTCTAAGTTCACGTCTCCAGGATGGGGAAGTGAAGAGGATGTTCTACCACTGTTCTGCAGTGACTTTGTACCTGAAGCATAAGACATACGGAATCTGACCCATGCTTTCTCTCTTCATGGGTAATGAGGAGGGGTGGACGTATACAAACTCGGATTTTAGAGATGATCCGAAGTCCGCGGGGTCAGGTGCCGAATGCGTAGCACGGCTTCTCTCAGTTCAGCATTCCCGTGCAGACCTTGACGCCTTGACTCATTCTGTGCCTTCAGCGATGGCTTTACCCACGGATGGTGAGGAGCGGTGTCAGACAAGCCCCTGGGGCCGGGGGATGCTGTCGGTACCTTTCCGACTGCCCACCCTGAGGCCCCGGCTCTGCCAAGACAGCGACGGAGCTGCCAGCTGGGCTCAGGGTGTTTAATCTGCAGCCGTCCCTTACCTCTCGGCAGCGCTGCAGGAAGCCGGGATTCCTCAGGGCCCATCCTTCCCTCACTAATAACACCTTACTTCTTAGAAATAAAAGAAAAATTAATAATAATAATAGTAATTTTAAAAAAGCGTGTGTTGGTGGGGAGGGAATGGGGGCGGCCAGCGGC
>VZTA01002814.1:59203-126985 GCA_013398855.1 Mohoua ochrocephala
GCGTGTTTTGTGCCAGAGGGTAACAATCCGTGCGCGCTTCGCCGTGGTGTGAGCGTGTCCGCCTTCGCCCCGCTCCCCGGGGCTGCCGGCTGTGGGCACGGCAAGTGTCACGGGAGGTGTCCGGGTCCCCGGCGAGGAGCGCGCAGCTCCTCCTCCGACGGACGGGGTAAAGCGACCGATGCCGGGGCACCGACGGCGACCCCGCCGACCGCGACCGCACCGGTGTCCCGGGCACGGCACCGCTGGGGCGGCCGCCTCGCCGCCGGGAGTCCGCTGGCTGCCTACCTCCAGCGGGTCAGGGCGCGGAGGGATGATCTCCTGTCCTCTCCCCTCTCCTCTCGGCGCATCCCAGCACCTGGGGAGGAGAGTGCTGAGCATTGGCAGCAGGGAAGGGGGGCACCCACATGTGTACCCTTCCTCAGCTCGCTTTCTGGGGTTCTTATTTCTCCCGCTGTCACCTAAGACCTTCAAAAAGATGGATGGATATGGCTACTTATGAGATGGTTATGGTCTCTGTTGTTCATCTTGGAGATAAAGCTTATTTTTTTGCAGGAAATACTCTGTTCTTTAAAACTATACTTAATTTGGCAGGTTTTTCTATCAGAAAGTCAAAGATCAGAGTTTTCTTCAATTATGAAATTATAACAGTAGGCTTCCCCCCTCCAGCCCCCCTTTTTTTTTCCTTTTAGACTCCTAGGAGCATAGTGTTGTGTTTAAATTGCAGAGTAGTTCCCATTGACTTTTAGTAGCACAACACTGTTATGGTCACGTATGCTCCAGCAAAATGCAGTATGAACAGCAACACCAGACAGTTGCTACGTTTGAAGACTCGCACTTTCCATAATAATTTAAAATAAAAATATGGTTATATGAAGAGAAAATGGTCATTCAATGTTGTCAGAAGTTGTCTGTAAAAAGAGTGGTGTTTGGAAAGTCCCTATGAAACAATTTCCAGATTAGAGCTGTTCATTCTCTGCCAAAAGCTGTGTAAGCATAAACCATAATGAGGGTAGTTGTAGGATCACGGAGTAGTCATGGAGCAGGTAGTCCAGCTGCAGCAGAAAGTAAGAGAGAGAAGGGCAATATGTATGGAAATGTCCCTAACAGAGGACTGCAGCTCATGGAGGTAGCTGGCACATCTTCTGAAGACTAGTCTAGATACATTCCTCCCAAACCTTTGTTCTAGCTTGTACACAACTTATTCTACTGTATAATTAAGTGTGAAGTAAAACACAAGTATGTGTGTTCTTCAACAACCTTTTAAAATGTATGGATTACTTTTTCTGAATGGTCCACCAGTCCTCAAAATTGTAGAAATTATAATAGCATCAATAAAAATATTTATAACCCATCTAAGTAGAAACTAAGTCCCCGGTTCCTTACAGCTGTGTTATTTATTCCAAGCTTGATGTTTCATTCCTAATTTTCTTCATTAGCTACATCTTCCCATGTAGACTGAATTACAAAAAGGGTAGGAAGAAAAAGGAGGAAGCAAGTCACTCTTTCTTGTTTGTGGCTCTGTCCCCCTTGTACTGCAAAACTTGTCGCTATGGGCAAGGTGAGGGATGGACTCTGGCAGGAGAATTGTAAAATCTTCAAAGGTCGTTTGAACAGTTTCTCCAAGTCAGCTAGAAATTGGGGCCCTCTTGCATCCTGTGCGTTTTGAGAATTTTAGGTTATTTTCTTTGTTTCTCTCATTCAATTTCTTAATTAGAGAATCCAAAAATATTATTGCTCAAAATAACCTTTCCTTCTAGATTTAGAGCGAGGGAGAGTGATACTAAATTAAGAGTTTAAATTAAATTAGGAAGCTTGAGTTTTTTTTCCTTTCTCTTATTTTTACTCTTTTTATCTTTGTTTAATCTGATATACCAAACATTGTAAGATAATGATTTCTCAGATGTCTGGACACTTTTAGTGCTCTGGTTTTTTTCTTTTCCTTTTTTTCTTTGTGACACGGAATATCTTCTCACTCTGTCTGAGATTGCCAATCCTACTGCATGGACCTAGGAAGTAAAATATGAATTTGCCATTGAGTTTTGTGATATGGGTCAAACTACCATGAAAAGGCTCTAGTGGTTGGACCAAGAAGAATTTTCCTGGGTTTGATGGTGTGACAGTGTGCTGTGGCTGCCTGGCAGTGACACCCGGAGGGGCAGTTCTTGGGGGAGCCTGGGGGCAGCTGCTGTGCCGAATCAAACCCTGAGCAGGGGCTGGGGGTGTGGGCAGTGCAGGCAGTCAGTGCCCCAGTCTGCCCAGGGCCCCCACTGTGCCGGGCTGCCTGGAAAAATCATGGAGGTGAACTCCCACCCTGTGAGGTGGGTCTGCATTTTTGCAGCTCCCCTTATAATGAAGTGAGCTAGGAGAAAGCTCTTTTTATTTATAAGAACGGAAATTGTGTGTAAAGTCCTTAAAATCAAGGAGGCCACAGCTGGGTACTTCATATGCTTTTAAAAGCTTTTCCAACTCGAAGTTGTTTCTCTGTCCTTCCCATGCTGTTTCCATAGCAAGTCACACCTACTGCTACTTTAGGCAATTGGCCTAATTCCTGAAATTTTTGAATTTTAATTACTCAGCTCAATAGCTTGAGCCCTTTATCATCTGAATATTGAAGAGGATTGCATAGTGTTGTGTGAATAAAATTTTATATCTTTGAGGTTATATTGTTCTCAAAAGAAAGTGAAATATTATGTTCAGAATGATAGTGTAGTTAATTTTCACCTTTTCTTTTATTATGAAATATTATTTATAATAATTTATATAAAACATTATTTGATAAGTGAAACTATTTTTATAATAATTGTAAAAATCAAGTTCTATAGATAATAACCATTGTCTGTTCTGGTTTTTACACTTATTATATTACTATAGTCAGTAATATATAACAATAATTAAAGTTTTATCTTGAGCTGTGATAGTGAAAAAGATTGCAAGACTATTAGGATAAGCAGACACTTAAGAAGTGTAGCTGTTGCTAGAGGACAGACTGATTTAATGACTGAACTTCGACTGTGTTTTGCTTTTGTGTGTTTTGGTTTTTCCATAAATGTATATGAAGTTCATTCTCATTGGTAGATACAGTTTGGAGACATGGAGAACTGAAACTAAATACTGTTGTTTGACTAGGTGCATTTTTTGCTGACAAAAAACACATAATGCATCTTTGTGTAGTTGTGTAAGCAGAACCTATTTATCAAGGCTCCAAATCCTTACGTTTTCAGTTTTTGTTATTTTAAAAATGATGGGTTATTGAATTAATTTTCATGCAAACATAGTCTGGAAGAAATCAGAGGAGAAGGATGTCATCTGTCAAGCAAAAGATATGACAAAGTTGAACAGAACAGCATTAAAAAAAAGGTTTTTAGCATTGTTTTCCAAGGAGCTGGGAGTCCTATAAATACTCCTACAATAATTTTCTTCTCTTCCCCTGTAATATTCCAGTGCTAATTGTCCAAATTTGGCACCAATTTATTGGTGAGGTTTAATTTCATAAGGAGTGACTGCTGGTTAGAAAAGAGAGGTCGGTCCCAACCAGTGCCTCCTTGCTTGACCCACTGACAGCGGGGATGGCCCCACAGGGAGCTGGGCAGTGCCTTCCCTGGGATTACTCCTGAGAGGCAAGAGCTTGAGGACGTAGAACAGAAACGTGAAGGAAAGCTGGCATCATTTTTAGGCAAGAACAGTATCGTTTCTGCTTTAAAATTAGTTTTCAGTTAGTGAATTGTGAGTATTTCTGGTCACCACAGGCCAGGCTTCCAAGGGTATGTAGGAGGCTAAAGGTGCAGCTGAGTCTTTACTGTAATTCACAAGGGCGCTTGCAGTATAAATAAACAGACAAACAAACAAGTGTAAATGGCTGTAGATGCTTAGGCTGATGTGGTGCCTTTAAATATCCCTTTGGATCTCGCACTGACAGATTTGACAGTTCAGTGGTACAGCCTTCTGGCTTTCTCAGTCTTAGGACCATTCATGCTGTTTCATTTGGATTTAACAGAGATTGAAAAAGATCCCATTCTCAGACATGAGTCCAAATGTAGAAAATAGGCTACTTGCACCTACTAGTGAAACTCACCCCAATTTCCAGCGATTACCTCTACTGCATGAAGAGAAGCAGAAGTTTTTGTGGATATTGATCTGTTGTAAAGACTGAAAATAAAATGCTTCTTGCGGTATGTGAATGTTGTGACTTACCAGTGAAAATTTTGGTTGATCTCAAGAGACAGGAAGGTTTTCTTATTGTATGGTGGGTAAAGAAGAAAGCAGCATCCTTAGCCTTACTGATGGTGGTGTGAGGAAGGTCACTGCTATGCACATTGAATTGGTGGTTGATCCATTGTGAGATCTGCAAGTGGCACACGCATGGAGATGCCAGAGACGTGGCTCTGTGCCACTCAAGGGCAACTACGCTGCTCTCGAGGGCAGGGTGAGTCCAGAGGCAACTGGGGGGTCCTCACAGAGCATGGGACCTCAGCTGACCCTAATCCAGCTCTTGGGTCCTCCTCACTAGGAGATGCCAGGACTTTGGCCTCTGAGTCTCCTGGTTGAACATTAGCTTTCCATAGCCAGGGTGACTCACTTGCATCTATGCTTTATGTAACCCCTCCTATTTGGGTGTATTTTTCTGCTCTCTGGGATGTGGTGGCTTCCACTATGAAAAATACTGCTGGCACTGTTTCTTATTTTACCAGCTTGGGGGAAGCCTAGGTTTTAATGAAGGTTGTTACAATTTCAGACTCAAATTTATCTGATTTATTTAAAAAATAAATAAAACTTTTAAAAAATTAGAAAACGAAGACGTTTCACCTAGAGGAAAATTACTTTAATTGCTCTGTGTAAACCTTAAAACCTCTACATGTGACCTGTATTAATTATAACTAGCAAACTTTTACCTGTTTGCACTGAATTATGCAGAAGCAGTGCAGTTGCTTGTTGTTAGACCACAAACTTTTATAGACTGCATATATTTTACAAACTACTTTAAAAGCACATGTAAAATAATAAGTAATGCCCTACCTTTAATTTAAATTTATAAAAGGTGTAGAAAGGCTTCTTAAATCACATATATAATTACTACTCATTAGAAACATTGTACAGAACCACACGGGTTGAAAGAAAGCTTTGTTTGTGAAAGCTTCTTTCCTGAGCTAGGTAAGTATTCCAGTTGCATGTTATGATTCGTAGCTCAACATTTTTTCTTGTACGTATTTCATAATTTTTATTAACCATGACACTTAGTCTAATAGTGTTAATCTGTGGGTCCCTCCCGCCTTTTGTAGTGTGTTTGACACATAGAAAGCAGAAAACAGATTTATTGTTCAAAGGAATTATGACAAAGGAATTGGCTGTTGCATTCTGGTTTTGTTCTTTGTAAATGATACATAAATAAAACCAGGGAAATTCTTACTTTTTGATGATAAAGATCCTATGGAATGCTGAGAGCAGAGCTGTTTAATCCTTATTTGAGGCAAAGTTCACCTTGTAAAATGTAATTTTCTTAATTTTTAAAAGTAGAATTTTTATGTTTTCACCCTATGAATAGTCTTTATTTCCTGTCCTGAACTGTTAGTGTGTTTTTCTGCTGAACAGTTTCAACCTACGTTTCAGATACAAATAAAGTTGATCCCACTGGGTAGTTTAAACATAGTATTAATTTTGTAAGTAATTTAGAAAAGAAATTCTAGCAAGCAAGTAGCCAGTATAATTTTAACATTGTTCTACAGCTTGACTTTTGTGTGCATTTAGTATTCAGTGAAAAATATGATCTTTTGCTATGTTTGGAGAGCTCTGCTTTTAGAATAACATTATTGCTTTAAATTTTTATATGTATATGTCTCCCACTTTAGCCTTTTGTGGAACTTCCTTACTGAGGCGCCCTGTTGGGTGTTTGTGTGAGGGAGATTGAACTTAGAGATCTGCCCATCGCAGGCACCAGGTTTCATACCTGATGCACATACCAGGTGCATCCTAATTCCAGTTCCAAACCATTCCTGACCATTGGATATGGGAAGCAGCTCAAAACTGTATTGTCTCATCAAGACAGTTTTTGAAACAGTTATATTTCAGGTTTAGATCTTGTAAAAGCAATGGCAAATTGTTTACTTCATTTTTTTCAGTTCTCCAGTCTTACATCATTGCCCTTCTGAGGTGCATTCTAACTTTTGCACACTACATTGTCCGGCTTCTTTCTCCACCTCAGGAGAGGCTTCTTTGTATTTGACCATCTCTTCCAACACTGGGAGACCAGAGCTCTTCTGAGCTTGCTGAAATTAGCAATCAGCAGATTCCCATAAAGACATGCCAACATCTTTTACCTTTGTTTGTTTCTTCGGGTAGGACTTTTCTGTTATCCTCACTCCACTTTCTCCAAATGTCTCAATAAGTGTGCTAATCAGGCAGAATCATTTTCTAGGTTGCTTCCACTGGAGGTGAATGGCAAGGAGAGTGGTGAAGGACCTTATGAGACAAGTCACCAGGCAATAAAATGACAAATGAAATTCTGCAGAGATAAATGTGGCCTGCTAAACCTCAGTTAAAATAGTTGTAGCTGTACATGGAAAGTGACTGGCACTGGGCTGGCCCTCACCTTTCAGAAATGAGGTCTTGGCATCTAAGATAATTCCAAGAAAATTTGTTCAGTTCTCAGTAATTCCTCCAGAAGTGAATGTTCAGAACTGCTAGGATCCAAAAAAAATTACATGGGCTTCAGGAGGATAATAGACAAGTACTTGAGAGAGCTCTACTGATGATTGGTAGACAGATGAACTCCATCTGTCTCAGGAAACCCTTCGAACTGAAATAGCAGGAAACTGTGAAAATGCTGCGAAAATGGCATGTGCTTGTTCTGTTCTTACTCTTCTGTGTCCAGTTATGGCTGTTGTTGGAGAAAGCACCAGGATTGTTGTTCTCAGCCAGTATCGTGGCCCTTGTGTTCTCAACACCTTCTTCATGTTAGATTTAATGGTATATGGGAGAAATGGGGCACAAGCTCTATTGTCGAGTAGTTCCTTCAAGACATGCTGAGGCTTACAGTGTGATAGCAATTTTATAAATGTAATCAGGATTCAGAAAGTAGCACAGATGTATTTCTCAGACTGTCACTGATATAATTTGCTTGTGATGTATTTTTTGTGTTCATAGTGCTTCACTTCTACTTCCTTCTTTCTTGCTTCCTTTTGCTCTTGAGTCTCCTCAGTTATTCTGGTTCAACACCCAATGAGATTCCTGTGTAGGCAGATGAGACCTCATATTTCCTTACCAGAAACTTCTCAATGAAGTTAAAAATGTTAGGGAAATACCATAGTTTAATCTTTAAAACAAAGTTAAAAGTGATTACCTATATAGCAAAAAACCCTTTATATTTAATTTATATTATTTACTTACAAAGAATGAGGTTACTTTGGTGCTAGACCTAGACTTGACAGTGAGTGTAAGTGCCACGGGTTTTAAACATGCCTGTCCAGCACACCAGAGTGTTTGTTCTATTTTTATATAAAAGAAAGCTTACCAATAAAACTGAAAACTTTCAGCCCCTCTCTTACACATTTACTTCAGCCACAAGTCCCGACAACCCGTGTGTTTCTGCTCGATGGTAGCGGAAAAAAAGATCTGTTGAGATGAGCATGGATTTTTACGGGGATGCAGAAATAGTGACCTACCTCCTGTGGCGTTGTACCGTGTGTTACCTACACGCTGCATGCCCACAGAGTGGTCGGGGGGTTGCACACCCCCCGAGTCTGTGTCTGGTCAGTGTCAGCGCTGCAGTTGGTGTGGGATGCCTTCCAGCAGATGTGCACATTGGGTCCCACACATCTGGGCACCTATCTGTTTTGCTGGTGTCCCTGAGGCTCAGTGGAAGGCAGGATGCTGTATTGCATCTGCAGGCGTTCCAGGCTGAATCAGAGGTGGTCTTCAGTCACAGCCCTGGAGTTAATTGTTTATAAAGCTGCTGAAAGGTCCCTACTAAATTTCATTCTTTAAAAATACCTTTCCCTCTTCCGTTTTATTTCCTTCCTCTTTTTTTTTCCTCTTTCTTTTTGGTTTTCAGCTGTTACACTTGGCAAGTTTCTTTCCCAGCATTTGGAAATAATTGTTTTCTAAATGCTACCCAGGTTATCTGCCAAATTTAACACCTTAAAAGGAAGTGGGGGTGAGGGATGGGAGACCTACCTGGGAATGGAGTGAAAGTAGTGAGTCTTTAGAAAGCACTAAAAAGGAAACTTACCAAATATAGCACCTAAAATCAAAACTGTCGAGTTCCCTCACATTAACTGTAAAATACCACGTGCTATCATCTACAGGGTAAAAAAAGGCCATTTTGCCCAGCCTCATAACCTCTTTTTTTATTTTCTCTACCTAAAGATAAAGCATGTGTGGCTTTTGGGCTTTTTTTCCTTCTAACAAATGTGTATAGTTTGGGGAGATACAATTTTTTCATGGTGTTACTAGAAAAATCCTACTAGTTCCTGAGAAAGCATAAGAAAATAAGAGTAAAGTAGAAACCACTGATGGCACTAAGAATAACCTTATCTTGGAGACTTTGCAATGGCCTAATCAGCCGTGAGGTTGTAAGACAGGATTGATTTTGCTGGTGGCACGGGAACAGGATAAAAAGTTTAATTCCTTCTCCTTGGTGATGGAAGGAGTAAGGCAGCCCAAGGTATTGTTGTGCTGTTGTTAGTGCTGTTTCTGATCACTGTGAGTTTCCTCAGGGGCTCAGTGCAGCTGAAGGTGTGTTACAGCAGCCCTGGGACAGCTCCACGACGTGGATTAGTGGCAGTGTCGATGTTGCATGGGAAATGCACAGCTTTTATGAAGAATAGCTTGGCAAGCCTAAGGAATCCGGTTCCTTGTCCTTAAATGTGGGTGTCTAGGTGCCAGGGGTCAGCCATGGCCAGTTACCTTTTGGTCACCCTTGCGTTTGGTGCTCTCCCTGCAAGCGGTCAGCCTCCACTGGTACCTTCCAGCCCAAAGAGATTATTTCTCAGTGGCTGTTTCTAACATCTGCTTCCTGGGTGATCGGCCACGGGCTCTTGCCAGGTTTTCAGGTGGGCGCTCGGGTGGGGACCGCGCTTCCACGACAAGGAGCTCATTGAAGCTGCTGCCACCTCCGCAGCGCGGCTGGGAGGGGCTGGCAGCCGCCCTGTGCCTGGCGGCGAAGGCACACGTTCAGATCCATGTGTGTGGGGAGCATTGCACGGCGTTGGCTAACCTTTCAGAAAGCAGGGAATAAAAATCCCCCGTAAACCGCTTTCTGTGCTTCTTTGTGGGCTTTTTTTTTTTGTTCCCTTTAAAATGGTAATAGCTGTTTGGAAAGAGGACTGCCGGTTATCATGCCTGGTACAACAGTACTTCTTTCGCTGGTGGGACTCTTAATACTGTCGTGTATTTAACAGGAATAATATTTAACCAAGCAAATGACTTCTAAAGTAGTAGAGAAAAATAAAAGGTGATACGTACTTTCATGACTTCCCTTCAATTTAGATCTTGTCTTTTTCAATAATTTGAGTTTCTCTCCTACTCATATTCAATGGCACATTTTGCATATAACAATTTCTCTGTAATAGATACTCTGTGTAATTTAGATGTATTTTTTGATACATTAACAGCTCAAAGGAATTTAATTAGTTTTTGTAAAGCTTTACTAAAAGTTAAAAATAACCCAAGATGACAATGAGAATGAGGATAACTAAGTTGCTCTTGTTTAAAAGTGGAATTTTTCAAAATTAAAATTACTTAATTGTATTGGAGATCAGCTGTTCTGTATTAACATCTAAGCCCTCATGTTACTGTGGCTTGATTCTGCTGCCAGAGGTCTCTGGTGTCTTCTGAGAAAGACAAGTCTTTGCCCCTAGCAGTGTGGGTGGGTATATATAGGAGCTTTTAGTAAACCTCTTTTGCAGTGACATGAAGTGCAGCATATGTCAGAGCAGAAATTACAAGAGTAGGCTCTTTTAACACTGGTGTGTTATAGGAATCTTTCCCAGAGAGAGAAAATATTTGCCACAGCAGCTCCTGCAAGTTAGGTCACCTAATTACGGTTGAACTACAATATACACTAAAACATATACGCTTTTTCCTTCTGGACTTCAATAGAAAATTACCAGTCTTGGTAAAGTTTTCTTTCCATTGGTAAAGAGAGCACTGCTGATCTTAAAATCCATCAGGTCATCCATACCAGCATTACAGCAATTGACTTTTGAATATTTTCCATTAGAAAAGGCTCCATTTTATTCCCTCGCTGAAGTGGCAGACTTTCAGTTTGTGTGGTTTTTCCACTTATTGAATTTTGCAATAAAAGAGTTTTTGAAACAGATGTCAGTCATTGCTTAGGAGTGGGGCATTGTTAGAGAGCTGTTTTCTTCTCTTTTTTTTTTTTTTAAGTTAGAAGAAATTCTTGTCCTTCCCCTCCCTAACTTTAATTGTCACTCTTTAAAGCCATGAATAATTTTCCAGCCTATCATCTGGTGTCAGAACAAATATAAGCACCAAACCCTGATTTCATAGAAATATTGCAGATTGACCATTGTTCTCAGCAGGAGCAGGACTGGATTTGATCTCTCAATTGTAAACCAGCAAGAAGGGAGTGGATGCATTGCAGAAGCATGGTTCATATTAGCATCTTCCTTAGGGTGTAGAGTGGACCTGTTAACACTTTCTTAATGCTTGTATTTTATAGAAGTAGCCAAATATGTGCAATGAGTAGTGTCCAAAAAACTGGATTCGAAGGGATTTTTTTATTTTCTTACTGGAGTCTTATCCAGGTAGAAAGATAAAGAATAAGATTTTGGGTTGTGATCCTAAATTATATGTGTTTCATATGCAGAGTGGTCTTAGGACAAACTGAATATCTTCAGACCATATCTTCACCTGTCACAGAAGAACAAAGTGCTATTCACATTTCTGTGTATATAACATGTGTGTATGTGTGTGTATCTATATATATACACACATATACTTTAAAAAATCAGATTTTCATTTTTATTCTTTATTGACAGCATTTTCCCCACATATTTTTAAAACAGCGCCAATTTTTCTAATGAGGATTTTAGCGGGGTTTGTTTAAATTACGCCAACGAATAATTCTGAATTTTAAGAAGTTTATAGCATTTTATTCTAAAGGAAATTGTCCATGGAAGGAAACCATTTTTTGGGTTGATATCTGTTTGGGAGGATAAGCCTTCGTTGTTTCATCTCGGTACTTCACTGTTACTTTTAACATCAAAGAACACCCTTTCTGAAGGTGAGAGAACACAAAGCATCCCATATTTATAATTTATGGGGCCTATGACTGTGACCTAATGTAAACTTGAAGAGATTTAGTATAAAAATGTCCTTAGCTTGAGGGCAACATTTGAAAACTTTGTGGATTTTCTTTTTTATCCTGGCTCAGTCTACAATCATATTTCTTTGTTATTATTTCCTCTTAGCATTAAAGTGCAATTGACATTGATAGATATCAGGGGAAGGCTGAGCTTCCTAAAGAAAAAAAAAAAAAGAAAAAAAAAAGAAGAGATGTGTTGTTGGCACAGAAATAGTGACGGTAGAAGAGTTCCTGGCTGCCTTTTATTCTGCAGACAGAGCGCAACGGGGCTCTCGCTGCCTGCTTTTGGCTTGCGTGGATTTGCAATAAACAGCTCAGCTATGTGTTTGTTTTCAAGGCTGGTTCAATTCTTCAAAGACAACTGCTCCGAACTTGTGAATACTTGTTAGTTACTGGAAAGTTGCAGAAGTGAAGATCAGCTCCTAGTTTCATGCCAACAAACTAATCCGACGATGTGGTACTGTCTTTTCCACAGGTGTGTGTGTACTGGGACTGTCTGGATCGCCCTGTAACTAATAGCCCGTATATAATTTGGAAGGAGAAATCTTCAATGGAAGACCCCGAGGGAATAAATGGGAAGTCTGTAAGTAAACAACTTGTCAGTCCTGAGAAAAAAAGTTGCAGCTTTTAAAGTGGCAATTATTTTTGTGGCAACCAAGCGAATGAAAGTCTTAGAGAGCTGCTTGCACTTTTAGTGATTGGAAGAAGCAGTGAATGATGAAATTAATTGAGAGATGAAGGCTTATGCTAAAGCTATAGAAAATTAAGTGTAGCTTTAAAAATATTTGTCTTCAGTGATTCATATTACAAAATGATGGTTGTTGCTTTCTCTAAGAAATAGTTGGCCTGCTGCATTTATGTTGTTAATATTTTTATCTGTTAGAGAGTTTTCATCCCATTATTTGAAGTTACTTCACTTTGCCTGTGTGAATGAATGCAAACACTGCTTCTGGGAGAAGCGAGTGCAACTTCTAGCTGCTGTCTTAATAACAGTGGCCAAAAAAAAGGAGTACATTGTTGTTTCTTGTCAATGTCTGTTTATAGAGTCACAGTAATGAGAAATTTTGCAAACTATCAGGTACAATTAAGAATGTTTCATGCACGGTCAAATGATTAGTTGTGTGTTTTGGATTTGTTACTTTAGTTTGTGACATCATTCTTGGCACTCAGTGAAATTCAAAATGCTACATATATGTTTTTATTCTGAATTAACAGAAACTGTGCATATTGAAATTGCCTTATTTTTACCAGTTGTAAAATAAGTCCAAAAACTACTGTTTAGCAAATTTCATTAGATTTCTTTCCTGCATTTTTTCTGATGTGTTTATTTTCTACATTTGAAAGTGCTCTCTGTATTATCTCTCACTCTTCCCTTTGCATTCTATGTTTCTATATCCAGTTTCCCTGATGCTTCCATTAGGTTTTCATGTAGCAACAGAGTAGGAAAAACCAAGCCCCTTAACAATAAGCCTGTTGTGTTGTGTGTTTTTGTTACATTTCATGTGTAGTGTAATTTTTGCTGTCTGAAGCAATATGGCTTTGATTATTTTCCAATGTTCATTTGTTCCACAGTCTTGTCTCTGTGTGTACGTTTGGGTATTTATCCATCGCTGCTACCGCCACGTGTGGACAGGACCAGTTAACTCTTAGGGAAAAGGGTGGCCATGGTTACCAACAGGCACCAAACAGGGACGGTCCTGTTTGCAGTTGCAGCGCCAGAGCTTTCAGCACCACCCACCCAAGCTCCTCATTCTATTTGGAGTCAGGCTTTTCTCCATGCATGAAAAGCCTTTCCCTGATGCTGTCAGGATTTTCTGTGGCTTCCACTGCAATACTTCCCCTCTGTGTGCCTGGCATAGCCTGGGCTTCGTGTGCAGTGGAGGGTTTGGGCCGGGTGATTGTGTGCTGAAGCTGTGTGTAATGACAAATGTAACTGTCACAGAACATAACAGGAGTATTAAGGGAAATATTTGTTCATGGTTTGGCACCACCAGCACTCCTGTTGGGGTTATTCATTCCATTCCTTCTTTTCACCACTTAGTCCAGAGAGCCTGTCAAACACTTCATCTGCTCAGAGTTTCCCTTCACATTACCCAAGTGGGTGGTAGTCGTTCATGCTATCAGGATTATCAAAATCTAAACCAGTAACTGCTGAATAGACCCACTGCACTGACCAGCACGCGGGCTTCTGTAAACGAGGACTGAAGCGCCCAAAGGAACGGAACACAGGGCAGGGTGGGACTCTTCTGATTGCAGTGTCATTGGAGAGGTTTAAAATTGGGGTATTAAACCCTGGAATCAGATCCTTCAATTAGGTCTCACTTGAAGTCATTCATAACTGGACAGTCTGCTGTGTTTGCAACAGCCCGTTGACCAGCAGGAGGATTTCCTAAAAGCAGCAGTCAGAAGGCAAAATAGTCTCAGTGAATATAAAGATGATGGCATGAACACTGTTTTTGTTTATTTCGCTCTGTGTGTGTGCATAGAAAGAAAGAGAGGGTGAGGGATAGATTAGCACTCTGTAATTAGAAACCAGAAACCAAAACCTGTTTGGGGTTTAAGATCCCAAACACACGTAGTGACTTTGAAAACGTGGTGCTAGTCCATAGGAAAAGAGGGAAAGTTCCCTACAAATACCAGTTGAAAGGTAGTTTAATTTTGCAACTGGGAAATGCAAACTATGTGGTGGAAGCAATTTCAGGTACATGTGGATAAGGGAGGAGCTTTATTCGACAAGTGAGAAATGAAGACGGATAACGTTTTAGAAAGACAGAGGTAGATGGACAACAGAGGAAGTACCAAGAGAAGGAGAAAGTAAAGGTAAATGAAAAAAAAGTTATCAGACAACAGTATGAGAGAGTAGATGAGTCCTTTGCCACTGCCTTTGGCCAAGATTTCTCTTTTGAGGAAGATGATGTTGCACATGGGAATACAGCCTGTCAGTGTTGACGTGTACAGAGGATACCATAAGCCCAGTAAACTCACTTCTGCACTTCTGTTACACTCACGCAGCTGAGAGAGTATCGTAGCCATTTCCTGATCGAGAAATGGTTCTAATGGTACTGCCACGTGCTTGGTTCATATTCTGTAGGAAATTAATTTCAACCTCGGGCTTGCAAACTTGAACATTACATCGACCCCTGCCTTTCCTTTACTAGGTGCTTGAGAAAGAAGCACAACACAAATCTGAGGCCGGCTAGACAGAGGATATCAGTGTATTATCCCGTCTGAAAATTTCACCGAAGTTCTGTTTCTTTCTTTCCATGTCCAAAAAAGACTTTGAAGCTTGTTTGCTAATGATATATGCACCTATCAAAGACTGTTCACTCATGTTTTATCAAGCTAAAACAAATGGTTGGGGTTTTTTAATTCGTATTTTCTTCACCATCCTGAGGGGGCTTTTCTGCCTGCCAGTCACTTGCAACAAGTCCCACTGCTCAAATATACTTGAGAAATAAAAAACAATCTCTCGTTTTAATTATTTTTGAGATGAAAACGTCATTTTGGGTGTTACAGAAATTCTGATTGTAAGGAGAATGGGTAACACTACATCTTATACCAAATTGATTTAAAAAACGTTATGCAAAATTATCATGGCTTATATTTGTGGTAGGCTAAATCTACCAGTTCCAAACTTGGCATTGGCATGAATCCATTGCCCTAGAAACCCTCTTGAAGCCCTAAAAACATGCCAAACACTGATAAGATTCAACATGATAACCCAGGTGGTTAGAGGTACCCTGATGATGACTTCTAAAAAAAAAACTCAAGAAGGGCAGTGTAGAGGTCAGCAGGTATTTTATTTCATTTGATTTTCCTGTGATTTTTTTTTTAAAGAAATGCATGAGGTATTTGCAAAACTCAGCACAAGAAAATTTTCACCAGTAAATATTGGCATGTTTTCAGCAATTACTATACCCTCTGGGGATATTTTGGAGGGCGTTTCTTCCATAACTCTCTCTCTGGTAGCGATATTAAGTTATTATATAGCATAAAATAATTTTCATTCCTACCCGGTCCAGGCTCATAATTGAAAATTCTCGTTGCAAAATTGTACACCAAGAAGTATTTTCAGCATCGAGTATTTTTGATGATGGAGTTTGCCCATCTGGAAAACAGAGCGAAGACTCTGAGGCCCTCAGCAGTCAAGTTAGATCCAAATAGTGTGTGCCCAATGAGCCAAAAAAGGAGGTGCTCTTGGTCCACTCCAGCAGTTAATCTTCTCTGATTCCCCCCACAGCCCCCAAACCTCAGCTTTCAGTCAGCGCTCTGGGCAGCCTGGCTGCATATTTCCATCTTCTTTCTCCTCCCTGCTGCTCACTGGACACTTCTCTCCTGCGAACCCCGTGCCACGTACCGGAGAGCGGCACTTTGCACCGAAAATTCACCTCGTACCTCCGCTGTTGGAAAGACACAGAGCAAGTAGCTGGTTTCAGTAAGAAAGGGGGAGGGGGAAAATAAAAACCCAAACCAAAAAACATCCAGCACCTGGCTGCAGCAAAATAATGAATTTTGCAGCAAACATGCGAGATTCTGTGGAATCTTGGAAAAATGCCAGACTCCACGACCACAGAAATGCTGAGTCCATGGGGCCCAGAGAGAGATGGCTGGGGCAGTTCACATCTCTCTGTCTTTGTTTCAAGCTCCTTGCAGTCTTACTGAGGCATCAGATTACACTCTCTTCACATTTTCAAGGTTATCTTCACTACCAGAAGGGCTAGAAAGTTCATTTTGTTTCAAGGCGAGCCAGGATCCGGCAGCACAACTCTCGAGCGGTTTCAGAGGCCACTGCCACGGTGGTGGCATGGCTGTGCCTGAGGGCATGGCTGGTGACAGCCAGACGTGACCTCCAGATTTGAACAGCATCATCGATGACACGTTTGTCAGGCTCGCTCACATTACCTGTTTGTCACATTAGGGAACAAAGTCTGTGAGGAAGAAGGCTGAAAATATAAGTATTTTGCCTTTGGTTGAAAACTTACAGCCTGTGAGTTATCATTCCTGTGAAAGTCATGCATGTGCTGCCTAGTTTTTCTCAAAGACTGGCACGGCACTGCTCTCCCTTCTTCGTTCCCCTCCTGTTCTGAAGAAATGCGTGACACGCTTCCTTTTTGGAAAGCTCTGCAAGGCAATAACCAACAAGCACCATGCAATTGCAATCTGTAACTGAGCCTATAAAATGTAATCGCCTGCACCCTTCCCACTCCCCTTCCCCTCTCTATCTGCAATTGGTAGAATATTGGAAACATAAGCCACAAAACCCACTTATTACGCTCAGTAAGTGTCAAAAAGAATGAACAGCCGGAACTAGCTGATGTATTTAAGTTCCCCAAATTGAAATGAGCTGCTGCTAGGCCGTCTATAGCAACTGCTCAATCAGTAACTATTGATAGAATTTTTTCTTTCAAAACATTTTAGTGAAAGTACTCCTGAAAATTGTAAGCCGTTTGTGGACAGTTTGAAAACATTATTCACTACAAGCTCTTCATTCACCTAGGTTTGCAGTAACACCACGGAGGAATTCTTGTCGCTTAAAATGTACTTTTCCTAATTGGTGGCAGAAATCCTACTGTGCCATAGGCAGTGATGCTTACAGCACTGGCAGAGGTACTGCTACCCACAGCTCATAGTGCTGGGCAGATCCCTCGAGGTCACAGAGACCTTGTAGGGGTTTCGTTGGGGTCTGTCAACAGATACCACCACTTGGTTACAAATCCTTGATTCCTTTTGAGGGGTGGAACATTTTCTTTGTTATGGCACAAGGCATTTTTAGATGGCTTGTAAAAGTGGGTACATAAGAAATACACAATCCATCTGACTTTTTCCAGCCACTGTGTGCAACTGTTCAGCGTGGAGTCTCTTCTTGAAAGTCTTGATGAAGTTGTAGCTTAGCCCTTAACAGTAAAAAGCAAACTGCCAGTGAAGTTTATTTTCTTTTTTACTAGGTTTTCTGGACCATTGTTCCGCTCGAGGAGCCATGTTTGTTAGTTTTGGCTCTCTGACTTCTCTTCCTTAAGGATAAACTCTCCTTAGGCAGTTGTACAACTACGCACTAAAAGACTGCATAGCAGTTTATTCACAGCCCAAGCTCCAGCCGAATTCAACTGTGTGACTTCCTGGCTTAAGCAGGGGTGCATCCGTAATGTAAATACCTACTTGATTCTGTGGAAAACCGGGAGGTTTTTTGTTTGTTCTTGTAAAAGATTCCTGCGGGAAGCTTAACTTTAAAGTTGGCATCCAGCCTTCTCTGCTGTGACTCGGATACTGATCTGATTTTGTGCTTTCATGGACATTTTTATATTTGAAAATTTTTAATTCAACATTAGCTTTGCTTACAAGCTACAGAGCAGAATAAAATCGCATTACAAACATTGTAGTATTAGATTTTATCACCATTTATTTCTTCTCGTCTGCCCAGGGATTTCTACATATTCGGTAGAACTAATTTGCAGTCAGACACTGAGGTCTTCTAGAAGGCCAGCAGGCTCCACAAACTAATTTATCCAAATAACCAATCCCTCATAGGCCAACCATAGAAGGACACCAAAATGGCCTAAGCAGGCAAAGCCCCCTTTTGAAGTCTGGAATGTTTTGACTGACTTGAAACAGGCGGCAGGAATGAAGGGATAATTTTCAGTGACCCATGGGACTTTTTTGCCATTTTCAAATATTAGGTAAAACAAAGAGAAATTGCTTGTTCTAATTTAGAAAGACTTAGCAATCCGGAAGGTAACCAGACTCAGAATTGAGTACTAAGGTATAGAGCTGAAGTTTACTTAATGCATTGAAGGTTTGCATCTGGGTATATGGTATTTACACACCCACACATACACAGGCTGCTTTGCTTATACATGCACATACCTAAACTGTTTTTTGAATTTCACTTCTATTAAAAAAATTTACTACAAAGCGTATTTGTGCAATATTAAGTGAACTACCTGAAATGCTGGTTTTAAGTACGTACTGTTTTTCTCGAAACAATAATTTCTGATTAGAAGGATGTGTTTCTGTTGCTGCTTCAAAAGCTGGGATAGTCACTCAGATGCCAAGACTTCCATGGCATACCTGTTTTCTTCCCTCCCCTGTCCTGGTGCCATTTGAGTAAATGTGGAAATTAATAGAATTTTAAGTAGGTTTTCTAATCTAAAGTACTCTTGCAGATACAAAGGGGAAGTATTTCGATGCATACATAAACCCACAATTTTCTATGAATACTTCTAGGGAGGAAGAGAGAATGTGAATACTTAGAAATAAAGTTAAAGCTTTACAGATCAGGTATTTCATGTTCGGCTGCTTGAATGTGTATCTCAAAGACAGTGTGGAGCAATCCCATGGTTTTCAGCAGATTTCTTAGAGACATGCTCTTGTAAATTTTGTCTCAAGTTTACTGTGCATATTTATGTAATAGGTCGAACCCTGTATTTAGCAACACTAATGACACAGACCCACTCCAGCACTCAGCTTCATCACCATGACATTGACTAACAGATAAGCTGGAGCTTCCCAGCAGAAGGAACGTTGTCTGTAAGAAGGATCACTAAGCCAGTAGTGAAGCTGCTCTACCCATGCTCAACAGAACTATGTTTCCTTAAAACAGTATTTTGATGAGGATTTTGGTCACCAACTCACCCTTTTCCCTCTGACATTTTTGCACGGAGCGTTGCTGTGCAGCTCACATGTGTGTCCTGATAACTGTATGGATAGCAATGTCAGGAGATGGGAGGTTCAAGTCGGCACTTAAATGTTTATGGTACTGGGTTGGGCTGTAGCTATCACTGATATCACTCCTACACACACAACAAACTCCCAGTTTTAGTTTGTTATTTCACATGGGATATTGAAATGTAAGTTCCTCCCAATTTCAGATTTCTCTGAAGTATTCATTCTTACCTTGTCCTATGGTAATAGAAAATACAATAGAATGACAAAGAAATCCTGTTTAAGTGCAGTTTTCAATCCTGTATATACTGACCTCAGATTAGTGGATTTCAGAAACATCATGTTTAAATTAATGTTATTTTGGTGTGAGTGTATATATGTGTGTCTGTGTGTGTCTGTGTGCATGGAATGTATTAGATTAAATTAAGTTATGTTCCAGCTTTTACTTGAGGAATATAATTTTGTTAGTAGTTAATAATGTTAATGCCATGATTTTCTCATATTATGTTTACATATATGGCTACAGTAAAATCAAATTATATTTGCTGGGGGTAAGATTAGTCAGTCAAGGAGCTGTTTACAAGAGGAGAAATTAAAATTCAGACTTGGTAGGAAAGAGATTCTTCTCTATTTTTGTCTGCCTTGCTGTAGCTGCGCTGTCTAGACTGTCCTGGAAGTCGTAGACTCAGTGGTCTCGTGGTCTGTGCACAGCGCAGCAGCAGAGTCTGGCAGTGAGTAGAAAGCCTCATAGGGATTTCTCATCAATCACATAGAATTTGTCATTTCAACATTTTTGGCATTCAAAGCCTTATATTATGCCACCACCCTTCACACAGGGTGGACTTTGCATTGTACTGACAATGCACCTCTACAACTCTGCGGCGCAGCAGATGGGAGAAAATTTCTTCCCAGCTCCTATGGAGATCAGCTCCTACCCCAAAGCACAGGATTTGATTATCCTGATTATAATTTACAGTGCTGTAAATGCTGTTAATGGTCTTGAGTCAATGAATGAAATTGCTTGAAGGTAAAAAAAAAAAATTTTAATCTTTTTTCTCATTCTATTTTAAAAGAGGCAAGTAGGAGAGTAAGTAATTTCAGACACACTTTCAGACTTTCCTTATGCTGCGGAGTAATTTTTAAATATAATCTAAGTGTTGCATTTGGGCAAAATGAATGGGGATTGCAAGAGTGAGAGCTTTTAGAGTAGGCACTGCTTGGGTACTTGTAGATTCAGGCATTTTGTCTTGCTGAATGTGTCTTTAGTACTGCAGATATTTTTAGAAAGTAAGCATGATCTATTTTTTATTTTATTTTTATTCTTAATAATTGGACATATTTTTCATGTTTGACCACCCTTTTAGGCCTGTAAATAATTTAAAAGATCTAAAAGTATCTCAGTATTCAGAATCAACTAGTTAAATGCTTATATGCCTGACTTTCACCTTCAGTTATATGTACATGAAGAAAGAATCTAAATTTAGGTTCCACTGTCCCACTTCTATTTTTCTACTGTAGTTTGAAGCATTAGTTTTTTGGGGAACAAGAAAGGTGTATTTAGTATTAGGCTGGTGGGTACCTCAGATCTTTGTCCTTTGCAATGATACTTTGAAGGGGGAGAAGGTGCAAGATCTATGTTATGTTTTTCTCTGTTTTTTGCAAGGCATTGTAAAAGCTAAGTGGCACATCAAGCAGGTTTATATAGTGCAGACACTGCATAAATCCTCTGCTCAGTCCCTGTAAGGGCTGTATGCTGCCATTATGCTTTCTATAAACAGAAGACAAGCACACTGCCAAATCCTTGCAGCGCTGGACATCAGCTCTTTCTGTTCTTAGCTTGTCTTGTTTATTGATGCTCAAAGGCTGTCTTGTTTGCCAGTATTGCATCCGCTTTTGATCATCAGGAACAAAGAGTGTCTTGCACTTCTTGGTAGCTTGGCATCTTTGCAATTTCGTCTCCATCTGCAATTTTTAATAAAATAATTACCTCTGATGAGTGTAATTAATTTGACAGTAGTTTGGTCCGACTAGTGAGACTTAAAAACTACTCAGAAGCAAACACCTTCAGGGCTAGACAGAAAAACAAGAGCCTCTTATGACAGCTTGAAGAACCTCAGCTTGGGACTAGCAGAGAAGAGCAAGAGGTAAGTGCGTGCCACCAGATTGGGATAGACAACGTAACTTAGCCTGGTGTTCTGTGTCTAACGGGCACTGGCGGCAGGCAGTTAATGAGAGTAGGAGAAGGAGAGAAAATCCTGCTTTTGAGAGGATGGAAGATACATCCAAAACATTGTGTTTAGTGCTGTCCTTCGTGAACTTGCTTTTGGACATGCGTGTGCTTTGATTCTCTGTAGCGACGAGTTCCACAAGTTAATTATACCTTTTCAAAGAAAGTGGTTTTGTTGTTTTATGCTTGCTGCATAATAACTTCAGCAAAACCATGGGGTTGTTAAGTTTTTCTGACATGAGAAATAATGACTTGTCAATCTCTATTCACTTCCTGCAGGCTCTTTCCTGATTCAGTAGAATTCTGTTGTTTTCGTGACACAAAGGTGTCTCTTCCAAGCTGAAGAGCCTTGTTTTTTCCTGAGGCTGCTGTTGAGCTTTGTGTGAGAGATTCAAGATGTGAGCACTCTGCCTTTAGAATGTTTTCTGTTTTACTCTATGTTTCCTTCCTAATAATTTTAAACACAACTTCCACCCTTTTGACTGCCATTGGCCACTGAGGCACTGTTTTCAGAAAATTATTGGCAACAACTGCAAGATCTCTTCCTTGGGAACAGTAGATAATTTAGCACTTATCCTTGTCCATTCTCAGTTTGTCTTTTACTTTGCATTTATCAACACAGAATTTCACCAGCTCTTGTCATGTGTAGTCACCATGAAAGCAGTTTTCTGTAGGCAGTTTTACTTTGAGCTGACCTAAATCATTTAGCAAATGTATAACCTTGCTGTTTGTCACCTTTTCCAGGGTATTTATGTTTAATAGAGCAGCTCATTTTGGAATTCCACTAGTAATATTGTGAAAACTGCCCACTTACTCTGTTCCATCCTTTGAGTAGTAATTCATGACAGACCTTTTATTTTACCTTATGACAAATTGTTTAAGAATTTTTGGCTTGTGAGAGCTTTTCAGGAATCTAAATATACTACATTAACCAAATCATCCTTATCCAAATAATCATTAACTCCTTACAGAAACGCAAGTAATCTTGAAGTTATGACTTCTCTTTACAAAGCCATGCTTTCTCTTCCCCATTACATCATATTCCCATGTGCCTACCAATTCTCTTGTTTATTATAGCAGCTGATTTGATCATGCTTCCATTGTTTTAGAGCTCTCGGGTGAACTCTTGAATCTGGCTGTTTTGTGTCTCTTCATTTTGTTAATCTTTCCCAAAGCTTCTGCTAATACTCTGTTTTAGAGCTGTCAAGGTTGTCTCTTCTTGTACAGTGAGCATCATGCAAATAATTAATTTAGCTATTTCTGCAATAGTCTTGTCTTGACTGAATTTTCCTTTGTTACCGCAGTTAAATGTTGGCTTTTTGCATGTTTTTAATGAAGTGTTTATATTAATCTGAGACAATAACAGTGGTTCTTTGGGGTTGGGGTATTTTTTGGCCTATGTTTTCCTGGGTTTACATTTGAATCTACAGAACATGAGCCCTTTTCCAGTTTCAGGTATTTAATTGTAGTGTGTGGCACTCAGCTTATGTAATGTCTCTGATGAATATTCAGAACCTTTCCAACTGAATCTATTCAGTTTAAACAAAGGGCTTTGTAGCTGAAACTGTTTATGAATTTGTGTTGAATTAGGTTAAATAGTTTTCACCAAAAACCCTCAGAAACCAGGTGCACTGGCATCAGTTGCAAATCAGGAGGATGTGATTCCACCCCCTCTTCACTGTTCTCTGGTGATGGTGCTTTGGGATGTCTGCCCATGACAGACAGCTTGGGTCGGAGCAGAGAGCTCAATGAACACCTTGCCCTTATGATCCAGTGTTCTACGCACTTGGCCACAGGTGAGCAACTTCTTCCAGACAAAAAAGAGGGATGGTGCTTTCCTGGAGGAGCAGTTTGGATTCTAGCTCTAATCAGGCAGAAGTGTGGTTTAAGCTCTCTTTTGCATTCTTTGGCACGTAAGATAATCAGGGTTGTAGGAAACACCTGCCCCAGCCACCTGCCCCCTCTTTCTGTTGTCATCCAATCTTTTTGTTAAAAGCTCTATCTCCAAAAGTTTCTTCTTCCCTTGCTAGTAAAATTTCTGGATAGTTCTGATTTATGGTCTGACTCAAAAGGGTTAGACAGATAGGTTTTGAGAGAGTGGGATCATAACCTTCCAGCAAAACTTGCATCATGGCAGTATATTTTGCTTTCTTTTTGGAACCTGCATCTCACTGATCAAGAAAAGATAATGCTGGGAAACATTCCATTATTTATGTCATATTATTTTAAGGTCAGTTAGTAGCTTTTTGAGTTTCAAAAAATGTATAATATATCTTTTATATCTAAGGGTAGATCAAAGACCCATTCTGGCAGGTGTCACAGAGAGAGGAAAGAGAAAAGCAAGCTGTCACTTAAAGAAATTGCATGCAACATATGATGGAAGAGTAAATTTTTGAGTTGTAAGCCCATCTGTTCTAAAAGCAAATTCTGAGAGTTGAATTGCTTATTTTTTGAAAACATTCTATTTTTTTAAATGAAAAATGAATTTTTTCAATACCCTTGATAAGCAAGTCAATGACTACTTTTTCATGTCTTTTAGCTGAACAGATGCACTATTTGAAGATTGGCACTTATACAGGGCTTTGTTCCTGTTGTTAAAGATCAGTAACCAGTCAGGTCTATTGACTCTCAGGCCTCAGGTAGTTTAGCACCCCTGGTTTCAGTGGGCACTTGCAGCCAGTGCCTGCTGCAATGTTGCTGGATAAATCTTGGTGCTTGAGACTGAAGAGACAGTCTGTCCTATGCACTGTGGCTAAATCCCGAGTAAGTCAGTTGGAGTGCAAAATGTGTGGTTCTGCTCTTACCTTGTGCTCTTTTCTTTCTCCACTTTATTCCTCCTCTTTCCCATCTCTGTTGCCTTCTGTTCAAGAAAAGTGTGTCTTAATTAACATGCATGATTCCTCTAGCATGTGAGTTGGGGATCCTCAACTGGCAAAGGTGCTAAAACCTAAGCCTTACACTGCCTGGTACTAGCATGGTTTGGTAGATCTGAGAACAGCTGATAAGATCATGAGCCCAACTCGGTCAACATATTACAATTAAAGGTATGCAGGAGACAGAGGCCATTTTTATTTTAATTATACCTCCTTCTGCTTTTGTTTTTCATTTCTTCAATTACAAAAGATTGGGCACCAGCAAAACGGCAGCTCCAAATCCCTTTTCTGTCTCTTCCTAGGCTTCTTCCAGAGAAGATTTAATCCAATGACGATTGAATTATACTGACACGACAAAGATTTTATCCCCTTGTTGCCCTCCCCATGAAATGTTTTGTCATATAAGTGGGAAGAGAGCAAGAAGCGTTAGCAGCAAGAAAGCAGTTGTAATACCTTAAAATCTTGAAAGCTTTAATTGCTTTTCTTTATTAAAGATTTAGACACTCTGTGTGGGGGATCATTATGATGGTGGGGTGTGATGACTCCTCTGCACTTGAAATGCCAAATGTATTGACTGCTTCTCATCGTGTAGTGAGAAGGGTCATGCCAGCACCTTTGACTCCCTGGGCCTTTTAGAGCATGTTCATTCTCCTGTGTGTTACAGCTGTCACCTGCATGTTATGGCATTCAGGGTGTTGTGCAGGAGGAGGTTGTGGTGAGCTAAGGTGAGGAGGGAGGAGGGAACTGCACTGTGTCGTGTAATCCATGAGTGGGTAGTAAAATGCTGTGGAAGATAACTCTGAACGGGAAGTGAGGCAAGTAAGTTTGGGGGAAAAAAGGACCAGTCATTTGCTCCTTCCTTTTACATCTAGCTTAAAGTACTCCTCCACCTACCTGCCCTTCCCAGCCTTTGGCTTCTCATCTTTGTTGTCGTGTTTTGCTGGCATAGAAGAGTCCTTTATTTCAGTTGACCAAGGATCATAGCAGCACACGCCTGAAAAGTTATTTGTGCCTCTGAGCTCTCAAGTCTTTTATAATCTGCCATGAAAATAAAAATGGATGTTAAATATTTTTCTAGCATGACTTTGAAAGTTATCAGTTATGTACTTGTGCTGACGGGAATTTTGACTATTTGCTTACTTCACACTAATGCCAGATTTACACTGATGCTGTTTAGGTCATCCTGAGTCCTTTCCTTAAGCACTGGTACACCCTTGGCTTTACTCCCATTGACTGTCAGCTTGTGCTAATAATAAACTGTGAATCTCAGCTGTTTTTGCTGAAAATCCAGTGCTCTTCTGGCGACTTTTTTTTTCCCCCCTGCGCTCATCTTATTCAACCACTGATGTTTTGTGCCACTCTAGTTTCTCATTGTCAGTGGCTAAGTAGGAAAACATTATTCGCTGCAAAGTGTTCACAGGGCGTTCAGCATTAGAGACAGCTGCTAGAAATAGAAGTCCTGTCCTTCTTGGTTTTGCTGAGCAGTTGTGGATAGTTTGTGTCAAATGAACTCAGTGGGAGATTTTATGTTGTTGTTACTGCTGTTACTTAGAGAGGATTGCAAACTCTTGCCACATTTTTTATTGCACACGGCATTTACTGTCATGGAGTTCTTGTCTTAGTGTTTTTTCTTTTTACAGGGTTGCTTGGCAAATGTTTCATGCCTAAGTATCTTTAATACCAAATCCTTGTGAGATACTGGTTTAGAGGGCATTATTATTCTGCCTGTAAGCCTTGCACCCTGCTGAGAAATTGCGAGAGTTACATTTATAAGTCAAAGAGGATTGTCGGAAACAAGTGGTGCTGACAAACCCAATGCGTTTTGTGCTTTAACATTTGTTTTCTGGGAGTAATTTGTAGGTATAAAAGTAACATTTGAGTAAATTTAGTGATAGGAAGTGTTACACAGGACCTGTGTAGGTCTGCCAAGAAAAATAAACACGACTGTGATGAAGTGTGTGACAGTGGTGTTAGCAGAGCTGTAGAGGCTCTTGGAGGGACGCTAAACAAGCATCATTGGGATCATAAACAAGCTGACCATGTGGAGTCTAAGAGCTGGGCTTCTGAAACAGAGATTCTCTTAAACCACCACAACCTTTCATTTTACTGTTCATAAAGGAGTTTCTAAAACTTTGTTATTTTCATCAATTCTGAATCTGTCAAAATTGGAGGACTAGAATAACTGGCTGTAACATCTGATGTGTTTAATGCAAGATCTTTGTGTTAGCCCATTGTGCCCAAACTGTCACTAGAGGTTTCATGATTGCTCTGCTGACACTTTTTAAACATTTAAGACTTCAGTAAGGAGGAAATTTAATTTCTCTTCTTTGACATCTCCTTGTGTAATTGGATGTCGTGTTGCAGTAGTAAGGAGGTTTTGTCATTAAGACACTGATCTGTCTTTGGGAAATATGAATCGTCTCCATGGCTGTCCTGCAAACCACTTGTATGACTGTGATGCCATGTACTTTGTCTCTGCCTATTGTTTGTCTGCAAAATGGGACAGTAACATTTTCCCTCTCATCATATTAGCCTAAATAATTTGAGCTAGTTTTAGTAAGCTTCTGTTATGTGTAGAGGTTGTGCTAAGCACTGCCTTATAGTCCTGAGTATTGAATTTATCCTTTTGAGAGTAAAGTGAGAGTGCCAGGCATGAAAAATGGACTACTCTAAGCTTTTGCTTTCAGTAATCAAAATGATGAAGCTCAAAATATTCCTATGAACATCTCTGTGTAAGCGCTGACAGCAACTATATTCCAGTGGGCAAATCCAAAGCACAGAGAGACTGACCCATACGTTTTTGAAGTGATAAAGATCTGAAGTTTAGATTTGAACACTGTATTATCTGCTGCCATGGAGGGTATGGGAGTTGTGTGTGCAGAGCTAAAGCTGTGAATTTGATCCAGAACTTCCTTCTATATTCTGTAAATGCAGTAATTTCTCTTAAGGCATATTATTCTGTATGACTTCTTCTGCTTTGTGAGTGCACACACTTTTTGTCATGACTGTTATACAGTTTATGAAAAATGGTATGCTTTGGAGCTATTTAAATTCTAGAGCAATTATTTTCTATAGCAGACTTAGACATTTTAAAATGCTAAGCACATTTTTAAATGACACTGTTCAATAATTTCACATTTCTTTGTTCTCATCTGGTCAGAATATAGTGTGGGAATATCTTGCGATAACCCAAATTATAGAAAATATATTTAGTAGTTTTTTAGTATATTGAGTAGTTTAATTAATTAATGCAAAGTGGTACTGAGAAGTAAATGAAGAAAATGCCAGGATAAAGAAAGTAAATTTTAAACTTGTTCTTTAGCTGTTTTTAAAATAGAACAACGTTAGTAGTCTTACTTCTAGTCATCTGCTGTTTCTACTGTGTACAAATGATACTACATGAACAGAGGGCTACGTGATCCAATTTTAATAGTAGCAAGAATCTATTATCTTGTAACTCGATGTTTTTTTAAACAATGCAAATTTTAGAATCATTATTTTTAAATTATACATATAAAGGTAGTTACCACATGTATTTCTCCTATTTAATTTATATTTAACTGTCCTTGCTCCATTAATCTTTGTTTCGAACATTAAATGCCTTCCTCATGGCAGCTGTCCATTCACTAGTACCATGACTACTGGCATGTTAAGTTCAAAGTGGAATGTCTTGGAGAATGCAGATAATATATTTAGTTCCTGTCACCAGACAGCACAAGGCACCAGTGCGTCTCGTTCTCAGAAGAGAAAGCCAGATACTTTCTCTGCAATGTTCCCCTTCAGTTAATATCATTTGGGTTTTTTTTTTAGCAGAAGTGGTAATCAAGTCTATCAGCATGATTTTTTTTGTCTGTAATCTTTGGTGTTATGAATACCTGGAAGAAAGTTTTAAACAAAATAATTTTAAAACCAGTGTCAGAGAGAATACGTAGGAGATTATATGGGGTTTTTTTCCCAATGCTTAAATGTGTCTGTGACAAAAAATAAGCTGGAGCTGGAGTAGATGGAGGAGAACTCTGGGTCTGAATTATCAGAAGCAAGCCATTTAAAAACAAATTATAGAAGCTTATAGAAGAGAAAACTTTCCCAAGAGCATATTGAAGGCTTAATCCATATTTCTAGAAAATTGCAGCTGTCAGGCTTTCTTTTATTACCCTAGCAAAATGCTGTGTCAGGTGTTACAAAGAAGTTTGGCCATGCATTTAGAAAATTAATAGCTTCCTTACATCAGATGCGTTAAATAGAAACATGTCTGGTTGCACAGCCAATTGTCATATTTTGATGTTCCTACTGAAAGTTATTTCTTTTACTGTATAATTTATGTTCAATAATTAAGCTATGAGGAAAGACTCATCTTCATGCATGTAAAAACCATTTCTAGGATGAGACCAATGATTGCTATGCCAGTCTTGCTGCATAGAGTGTCAGGTGCTCCTGAGCGTGTGCCATTCCATCACAGGGGGTTCCAGTGTGGAACAATAAAGGATTGCAAATTTCCCACAAGGAGAAAATTGGTATTGACAAATTCATACGTATCCCAAATAAACTGTGTTCAGTTTGTCCAAAGAAGGAATTGACAGCCAATAGAAGTGTCTTACACTGATGCTCTGAGTTTCAGTAAGTTCCACTTTGTCCTGATAGGCTTTCTGTCTTCCCAGTGCTTTCATCTAGCGATAGATTACTACTTGCATTAACAGCTTAAACCTCAGGCTTTATGAGTTTTATGGTTTCTTCAATCCATGTTATGATTAGCATATTGAAAACTGCACTACTCTAATGGTGAATTTTTTTTTCTTCTTGTGTGTAATTTTCCATGTTGAACCTGGTGTTTATTGTCTCTTACCCTGTCACTGCACACCTCCAAGAAGAGTGAGGCTTCATCTTCTCCTTATCTTCCCACTAGGAAGATGTAAAGAGCAGTAAGATTTCCTAATAGCCCTCTCTTCTTCAAGGTGATCAAAACCAGTTCCCTCAGCCTATTCTCATACAGAATGTTCCCCCTCATCTTGATAGACTCCTGTCAGGCCCTTTCCAGTGTCTTATGCTGGGAAGGCCAAAACTAGACACAGTAATTCAGAGGCAGTCTTCTAAGTGCCAAACACAAGGGGGGAAAAGGTTCCATGATTTGCTGCTTGCACTCTTGCTAATACAACCCCATATTCTTTGGCTTTCTTCACTTCTCATAGCTCATGTTCAAGTGCTCTCTCAATCTTTTCTGTAAATCTGCACCCAGTCAGCCCTCAGCCTGCACCGTTGCATGGGGATATTCTGTCCTGGCACAGGGCTGGGCATTTCCCTTTGTTGAACTCCACGAGGTTCCTGCAGACCCATATCTCTAGCCTATCAACACCCCTCTGCTGAACTGCAGCCCTGCCCTACCAGTCTGGGAGAGCAAGGTTGCAAACTTGCAAACTTTGCAGTCTACAAATTGTTGAGAGTACACACCACCCATCTCCCTATTTGTAAAGGTACCAAACTGTATGGGCTGTATTATCAATGCCTGATAAGATGACACTGGCAACTGCCTGCCACAGGGCCTTTGCATGGCTGATCACAAACGTTCAAGCCCAAAGGTTCAGCTGATTCTTCACCTGTCTCATCTTCTACATATTTCTCTGAAAGGATACTGTGGGAGGCTTGCAGACTCTTGTCGACAGAGCCAGTCATTTCATCTTAAAGCAATCAGGTCAGTTAAGCATAAATTGTCCTTGTTAAGTCTGTGCTGGCTATTCCTTACTATCTTCTTGTCCATCATGTGCCTGGAAATGGCTTCTGAATGGATTTATTCCATAATCTTCCTGGAGACTGAGGTTGGGCTGACTGGCCTGTATTTTCCCAGAGTCTTCTTGTTCTTCTTGATGATGATATGGCATTGCTTTTCTACAGTCTCCAGGAGTCTCCTCTAATCATTGTGGCCTCTCCAAGATGCTCAGTGTTGCTACTTTTCTACCTTTATCCTTACAAACTCATGCCATATCTCTATACTCCTTATGAGTAGCCTGTCCCTGCCTCCACCCTCCATGTTCTTCATTTTTTGTAGTTAAGATGAATCAAGAGTGTCTTTTTCATCCATGCTGGCCTTCTGCCTTTCCTGCTCAGATTCCTACCTGTTGAAAAGGACATTGCTTTGGGAAGGCTGTTGTTGAGGGTGAACCAACTTTCCTGGGCCCCTCTACTCCCGTGGGGTCCTGCCAGCAGATCCCACCTGCTCTTCTGAATGATCAGATGTGGATAATTGAAGGAGCAGGGCTGTGCTGTGTTTCTGATCTCGTCCATCACTGTGCATTGCTAGCTCTGCCAAGCCTGCACTGCATTCAAACCAGGATGCTCCCCACGGCAGCCTCCTCCCTGCCCTGCTAATGGATTTGAGACATATTCCTTTCTCCAAGGATGAGAACAATTTTTCAAGGCCACTCTTATCCTTAGGCTTCAAAGGAAATAGCTTTAAATCAGCAGGCATTTGCCTAGAAATTGGCAGTAATTAACAGTGGCTGCCCATTTAAGCAAAAAAGAAATCAAACAGTAAAACATGAGTGCAGATTGTGGATGTAAACCATGGCTGGTTAGGTTAGGAAATTGATCTAAGTGTGCTCTTTTCTTTTTTTTTTCCCCCTTTACAGAAGAATGCAAAGTAATTATTGTATTTTGAATGACTATTGTTCCTGTGTAATGCTTATGGCATAAACACAGCCCTTGACTTCTGAGAGCATGATAGAATTTTATCAATTCCTGAGGGAAGTTCTCGCTTTTGAATGACCAGCAATTTTCTGTCAGTTTATCTAATTGATAATGTTTATGCCTGTACAGTGTACATAACACAAAACTGCTTTTGTGGCAGCTTCTAAAAGCTGAAACTAGGCTACAAAATTTGATAACCACAAAAACTATTTAATGTAGCTAAACTCCAGGGCCCAAATATTTTCCCATTATGTAATGTACAAAACAAGTTCAATACCCACAACATTAAAACAATGCTTTCCCCTACTTCCTGGGATGCTTCCAGTTCCCTGCCTTTTATCTGGAGGATTTTCATAAGTGCTCCATTTGTTGCCCTTGTCTGCAGGAAAAAACAGTAATCACTAAATTAGTAAATTTACTAATACAGTGACAAAAAGCTGTAACTCTTTGGTAACTGTCAGTGGACTTACCTTTGCTCACATTGCAAGAGATGATGAAGAGTACGATACTGAGTTCATGACTGAGACATGAAGAAGCTGAATGTTGCAAAGACTGAGTTATGTAGATACAGGTTTGCAGTTTCTCTGCCTTTTCCACCTTATCCAGTTTATGCTACTGAACGCTAAAAATAACATAGTTAATTCTGAAATTGTTAAAGAAACTAAGAGCAGCTACCAAAAACTAGTTTAAATCCTATAGTCCCTTCCAACTTGCAGTCAGGTTTCTGGCAAGTAAACTGCTGCCCTGTTGACCTTAAGCCTGGGGATATCCTTAACACGAAATGCTATTTGTGTTAAATTATGAAATCTTAGTTTTATAGAGTAGCTTGCGTTATGTAGGGACTAAGCTGGGTCCATCACAGATACTTCCCTTAAGGTCTTATATTTGCTGAACCTAGATGTAAGGTTTCAAAACAACTTTATTTTCTAAAATATACAAAACTAATAATGATAATAATAGTAGTAGGCCTGAAGTTTCGTCTGTTCTCGATGCTTTAGGGGTAAGAATTAGACTTAATGGTTTCTGGAATAGTTGTGGTAGTTGAAACTCCATCAAGCAACTCGAAGACCATAGTAAATGAGCAGGTTTGAAAAGATTACTAAAGATACAAAAGGGTGTTACTGATGGCTTTTTTGAAATATTATTATGCCAAAAACTTTTTTGCATCCCTTACAGTTCAGTTTCTCATTAATAAGATTTATGCAAATATTCACAAAGGGGAAAACGAGGCACGTAGTTGAATACTAATGCAGTTGTTTTCAGCTGTGATGAAGCTGTAGTTCAGCAGTACCCTTGATGAAGTGGTCGATTTTAAACTTTTTGTTCCAATGACTTGCCCTTTTCTGTAAAACACGCCTGAGTAAAACATGTATTTTGGTACATGCATATATAATCACATTATATAAATACATAGGTAAGTATGTTATGTATTTTAGGTAAACTGGGAAGATGTTTAGAAAGCTTCTCAGTAGTACTGTAAGTATAACTATCATCAGTAGAGAATGGATCTCGAGTTTACCCAAATGAAAAATGATCTATTAAAGCAAATTTTGTTCTAAAAGCTAATTGAATTTTTCAAATATTTATCCTGAATCCCTTGCTTTAATTCCTTCTGTATTATCTTTTAATCTCAGCAGAAGCAAAATGTTGCAATCACAAAAAACCTCAAAGTTAATACATTGCATCACCCAGAAGGAGACTTGTAAAAGGGACTTTTATGCTTAACTTTTCTGGGTATCTGATTAAAAAAAACCATTATCGAGGAAACTCTGCTGGTGCCAAGACTCATTTTTAAGGTAGCTGACATTTCTGAGCCCCAGCCAAGGTGAAGATTAGGCAGATCGTTTGTCACGCTGTTTGATTTTGCTTGATTTTTGATTGTGAGCTTTCAAGTTGTACAGGGAAGATCTCCAGTATCAACCAAGTGTCAGTGAAAAATTTCAGTGTTGCTGTAATTAAACCTATGACCAAACAGTGCTTTTGCAGACCTTCTGTTTCTGTATTTATGACCTGTTATTAGTTTGTCATAACACAAACAACATACATGTAGTTCAGTGTGGTGTCTAGGGCCCTAATCCCAGACTATGTATCCCTAGGTGAATGAAGAAATACATTATTAGTTTTGATGATTGGAACCTAATGGAAATAACATGAGAGAAACTATAACCGTGTTGAAATCAGCAAGAGGATTACCATTGATTTCAGAGGGACTGGCCTCCCAGTTTTTTTGCAAGTGTCATTTTTGCTTACTTGAGATAATTCCATAGCCCAAATTCCTCCCTTTATATATACGGCAGTTTCTACCAGTTGATAATTAGTTTGTAGTGGATTCGTCTATTAGTCTGTCGTGCATTTCAAAGACCATTATTTTGAATTCTGTCAGATTGAAAGGAGACCTTTGGTGAAATTTATGAAGCTCAGTTTTCAGTGGCTGTCTCCTGCGTGGATTTCCTATTATCTAAAATCGGACTGAGGTTATGAGGCAGACTTTCCATTTATGGGGAAGGATCTCTCTTCTGCTTAGGCTTCTATGTCCCCTAGCACTGCAGAAGCTGCCCTCTGTCTATCAGTTCAAATATTACCAAGCAAAGAATGACAAACACGTGGCCTGCATGACAGTAAAATTAGTGGTTTTTCTTTTTATGTGAAGTTGGATTTTTGTTTGCTGTGGAATTGAAAAAAATGTCAAAATGAAAAAACAAAGTTTTAACATACAACCTTTAACATAGTAACCTTTCTCTCATGTAAATATAAAATATAAATAATAGGTATGTCAGAATAAACATTTAGGCATCATCCTGTGTTGAAAATACACCTTTGGGTAAAAGAAATTAGATGTCAAGTAGCATTCTGTGGGATCGTTTTAAAATTCAGATCACATACGTGTTAAAGGAAAACTTCAGATCTTTTACACAGTCTGGTTATAAAATTAATAACTTGGATAGCACATTTTGGGAAAGCAATTGCAAGTTGTTTAAGATCCCAGAAGAAGATGGGGAGTGTGGAGAAGGAAAGTGTAACCTCCACTGCGTGACTTCTGTGTCCTACATGTTTTGGTGGGAACATGTGCCGTACTTCTGTGGGTACCACAGCAGCCCCTGGAAGTGAATTACCCATGTAATAGCCAGCATTAATAGTATGAAAAAAATTTCTTGATGTCTACTCCCTGAAAAGTGACTAATAGCAAGACTATTCATAATTAGGGAAAAAAAAAAGAAGAACAAGTCCTGGGCAATGCAAAAGTGACGCAGAACTATAAAAATTTTGATGTATTTTAATATTTATTTCCCTTTTTGTTATACTAAACAGTGCTAATAGACCAACAGACTTCTAAAATTCATCTGCAGCTGTAAGTCTTAGATAATTAAAACTGATTACACCTTATCCAGATGTTTGTGGGCCAGATTCTCGCTTGCAAGGTGCCATGTTTCATTGTGGTCATCCCTGACAATTAGTGTACAACACGATTGATTTCATTTGATAGGATTTTCTGTTTCTTTATAAAACACGCTGTGTGTATGTAGATAACAATGCAATGTCTAGGGAATTTAAATGAATGTGCCTGGAAGACAGTTTTAACCATCCTCTTTCAAGTGAACCAGAGGGGACAGGCTGACTGTCTTGAGGAACAGAAAATGTTTCTATGTCTAGTCAAGATATAGAAATTTAGAGGGATCACTGACCTAATTAAAGAACATGAAGTCTTCTAGTGTTGACGCCTAAAGTTCAAATGTTCTTTTTATACAGGAAACTCGCCTGGCTGCTACACAAATATTAAAACAACTCTGTGTGAGACCAGGTTTTTTGAGCATCTGGTCTGCAGCACCATGAGACAGTAGCTAAATCTTTGCTGTGCAAGACCTCCTTGTCAATCTTGAGCCTAAACATAGTAACCAGTGTAATAGGATGTTTATTAGGGGAAACAAATAATTCACGTCTTGAGATAAGCTCCTAGCAGAGACCACATTCCTCTTGCAAGTTGCTCTAAAATGACTACTGTATTTTCTTCCTAACTATATTCCTTTCAGGAAGAGACTCGGCATGCCTGCTAAAGTAATTTGTAGCCTTGTCTTCCATATAAATGAATGTCAAGGTTGAATAAGATAACTAATGAGTTGGACGACTTCATACTTGAACACCAGAGGAGATGTAGCTCCAAGTTTCCTTCCTCTAATCCTTGGTGGCTTGGTCTTACTCTCATAACTTTTTCTCCCAACAAACTTCTCACTGTGTGTTTCTGGAAAAAAATACCTTATCTAGGGCTTATCCAAATCGCATCGACATCGTTACCACATTCACCTTGGGACAAAAGCCCTTGCAAGACAGGAATAAAAGATGGAAACAGTGGTTTCCAACCGTTCTAAATCTTTACATTTTTATAACTAAATATTTAAGTGTCTGAAATCTAACTAATACATTGAAAGCCTTCAAAATCACAACCAGGAGGTATGCTGTACCTTATAGCACATGTTTTAAAAAGGAAATGACTGAATAAATTAAAACATGGGAAGACAATCTGAGTTACATAATAGCTATATGCATTAAATCATTCAGGAGAAGTTGCAGCTGAACTAACACTCTGTAAAAATGAACTCTCTGTGGTAAGACTCTTCACTCACTGAACTTATTTAAAATGTAACAGAGATGAGAGAATGGTTGTACAAAATGGAAAATTGCTGCCATGGAAGAGATATGTTCAGATTTATTCCTTCCAGAGGAGAAGATGATGATTCAGTTACATACAAGGGAGAAGCAATTAACTGTATCTTTCAGTTCGAATCTGATGCTTATTTGAAATTACATTTAACCCCTAACCAATTCTGTCCCTCTTATCTAAATGCTCATCTATAAAAGGAAGAAAGCATGATCTATTCATAGAGAAGACATCGTGGATGTAATTAGAAATTGTTTACGGTCTGCATAAACGCCAGGTCTAAATGCTTTCCCCATAAATACTCATTTGAGCATCCCATTGATCATTTTTTTTTCTCAAAATGTTTAATCATGTTTTCACTTCAAGTACATGACATAACTACAGCCCAGCTAAAATTAAAGTCTTAATAGCCTAATATGCAGTCCCTTACTGGGGCCCCCTTACAGACCAACCAGCCTTATGGATTCAGATCTTACTGTTTTATCTAAATTAGGAGCCAATGAGCTGGAACACATAATTTAATTTTATGATGCACTGAAAGTATTTCAGTAAGTAGTCATACCAGACTGCTACAACACTCAATCTCAGAAGGGCATTTTACAGGTTGTCTGTATAATAGATTTTAAAGGACAAAAGTTATCTCTTATCAGAAAATGTTGAAACAATTTTCATCTGGCAAAAGGGTACCTTTATTGTTTTTTAAATAACTTAGTTTGAAAAATACTTTGCCATGTATCAGGGCAAAACACTCCAATTAGTGCATGGATAATGAGCTCTTTTCATTTCTCCTCTTCCTTTTTTCAAAAAGGATACTTGTCAGAGCTACCTTCTAGTAATCTTCCTTTTGTAGCTACCACAAAAATATTAGCTTTTATTTTGTCAGAGAAAGGAACATAAACATATATCCAGTTCCCTATATTCATATGCTAAAAGCATTAGTATTTCATTGTTGCACTAGAATTTACAAGTTCAAGGGATTGTCTACCCTTGCATCCTGGAAAAATGAGTTCCCTTACCAAGATGGATGCAATTGGTAATTCTGTAATGTATAAAACTTTTGCTGCAAAAATTACTTTAACCGATTCTACTTATTTAGAAGAAATGCACAGAAAACAGTAATATTAATTGGAAGGAACTCATTGCATTTCCTGTCTTGCTTTCTAATCAGTAATTTAAATAAAATCAGAGATGTTTTCCTGAGATTTCAGGGAAGAGCTTTACTGTGTGAGATGGCTTTGGTGGTTGCTCCATCTCTTCCTGGCTGTATGCTGCAGCCGGGGCAATGTCAGTGAAGGAAGAGAGCACAAATCCAATGTGTCCTGTATTTCCTGACGTCTTTGAGGAAGCGACGAAGTTGAATCCATTTCAATTAGGCTCGTGAGAATGTAGAATCGGCTGAACTGTGAATACTGAAGTTCATTTCATTCAACAGGGCTCCACATTTTAAACCAGAGGTGGACAGACTTCTTCTCTGTAGGAGCCCCATCCTAAAATCTCTGGGGACAAAAAGCTGCCTGGGCTCCATTGCGTACTTAGGAGAATCAAAGAGAGAAGGAGTGTGATTTCCCAGTAAGAACTAAAAGAAGAGTCCCTGTGCTCCACAGGATTGACCTGCCTTGCTTCTGAGTCCCAAAGCAGCTGAGGGATGTCACCTTTAGCAAGCTGGACTCTGCTGGCAATATGGATTACCTGGCAGCCCAACTAAAACCTTGCTGCTTGCCTTTCTATTTAGTTTCACTGTAGGGAAATCCCTTTGAACATCCACTTCTGTCTAGCACCAGATCTTGGCCAGCCTTATCTGATTGCTTTAGGAATCTGAGTCAGCTTCAGCATTAACCTCAGGAGTAAATGGTCTCATTATAATCAGCGCAGCTACCAACAGGCTAAACTTATGGTTTGTGATTTAGGACCCTCCATTAAGGGATGAATAGAGTGGATTCTAGTGGTTCCATATGTCCATTCATTTTTTATTTATTGAAGGGTACTGCCCCAGCCACAGTTCAAACCAAGTGACTTTACAGCACATTGCTATAATCTATTTGAGCTAGGAACATACAGTATGTTGTGAGGTTAGGCACAAGCGTTGTTCATTTCAAAAGATATAGTTTATGTGGGAGTGAAGTGAAAACATGTTTATTGAATTTAGAACTCCTCTATGTTCCATTCAAGGATTGAAGATTATTTATTTTACTCAGTTTTTTGTGAGTATATTCTACTAAAATCAGTGCTTGAAACTGGGATTTACTATTTTTAGAGTTACAGAAGAGTTTTCTTTAGAGACACTTATCAGGAATGGGACTACTCTGTTATATAGAAATTCAAGGTGGATAAAGTCCATTCTTGGCTGATACAGTAGTTTAAATGGTAATACTAAAAATCATACAAGACAATTCCTAATCGTGTTACCAATACTTGCTTTACCATTTATCTACAAAGAACATTTCTTATACATATATATATGTGTGTGTATACATATATATATGTGTGTATTTGAGGCCTGTTTGAGACTAATTATCAATGACCTGTGAATAAGAATAAAATAAGCCTTTTAAAACTTTTAATGGACTTTTTCTTTACTACATTACATATCACCATAACATTTTAAATATGCTGACTGTAAAATGAACAGTATTGATAGAAGCATGGATGACAAATTCAACAGATTGTTTCATCTATCACCGTCTCTGAAGCAGAATCAAACACCTTCATTACCATTGGACCACTGGGCACTTATCTAACATGATGGTGGCGTTTGCTCCATTCCCATTTCCCAGGGAGTAATTCACTGCCCTTTGTGGGAGATTTTAGGAATCAGTAATGATATAAATCACATTCTTATCCTCAATTTCAATCTCTTTTCTAGATCCGCCAACCCTGGATCCACAAAGCTCAGTTCTTTGGGTGATTCCTGATAGCTCATGTTTCCTCAGCTTGATTGTCTGTGTTGCTCTTTGCAAGGTTCTCCTGCTGGGGAGGATTACTTTGCATGTCACAACAAGATAAACACTTTTTTACACATGTTGCTTAGACTTGATTTGTGATCTGCTCCAAAACCATTTCTCCGTAGCTGCAAATCATCCAGTAGTTGCTTTCTCATATCTGTGCAGCTGCTTGTTTAGAAGTTGTAGTTGTTTTACATATTAAGTATAATTTTAGTTGATGATAATTAGAAGAAATTAAAAATATAGGCTCAATTTTCTGACCTGACATTTAGGGAATTCTAAAAATTTTCAGTGAGAATCTTGAATTTCCACTTTTGCTTTTATTTCACTTGATTTTTGTATTTTATCACTGTTGTTGAAATAAATGTTCAGTACAGTAGAGCTATACGACACCTAGAATGAAATCACTCAGTCTACATTTGAAATGGTTAAAACTTACGTGTTTTTTTCAGGGTCCTGTAACTATAGTATTACCGGTCCCTTTTTACTGATTTTTTTAGTGAAAGAATTGGAAGGACATTTATTTTTGCTGGTAATTTCTATTATTTATTTATTTATTTGTTCATTTATTTTATTTTGTCATCAGCTCAGGCATAAACTTTTGGTTTTGATTATGTCCCACATCATGGCTTTCTTAGACCATGCTCTTGCAGATGAGCATTTGCATGTAAGTAATGTGGTTGAAGTTGAGGTGGCGCACATTTAAACATGTGTTTGCGTCTTTTGAGTACTGAGTCTTTACTCTGAGGTCTCCAGGAAAGCAAACCGGTCTGTTTTCCTCCCTGGGGAGTGTCTTATGCATCGTAGCAACAACAAATAATATGAGGAATGGCTATATTTTCTTATTCCAGCATACTATTCAAGTGCCTGCAAATTTCTTTGGCAAATACTTTTGTTGTCTGATGACCTTTCCATCATTAGTATGAATTTCCCTCCAAGGCAGGCATTTTTCAATCAACAGTAATTTGCATATAATTTATCAAGAGAAAAGAAAAGCAAAATAATTTTATTTAAAGATTTCCCTTTGTTTTAAGTGTCATTAGCAGTTCTGACTAATCAGATTTTTACAATCTCATCAGGCGCTTTTAGAAAATCTCTATGAACTCATCTAGAGGATGCATTTATTCCTAAGTGTCCTGAATTGCATTACAGCACAGTAACAAGTCACCGACTGCTACAGATGTTTATGTGAAATGCAATTAACACTCTGCCAATTTAGTTTTTATAGGGACACAATCAATTTTTATTCATTTTAAAGCTGGAATGCTTTCTTTTATTGTGTGCTGCCTCTCTGCTGATTATATAGCTAAACAAATTATTCTTCTGTTTGTAGTAAATGGGAATGTTTAGGCAGACAGTACTGGGCCATGGATCACATATAAGATAGGAATGAAATATTTGGATTATGTAGAATTTGTAGGAACTAAGAGCTAATTTAAATACTTTTAAGTTATCTTTGTTATTTTAAAAAATCACATAGAAATGTGATTGCTGGTATTTAGAGACAGTTATTTAATCACAGTCTTGGTTCTCTGATGTGCTTAGTGTCCGCAGCTACCATGGCTTTCATTATTAGGGAAGTAGAAAACTCAGTTTGTTCAGGGGCTCCTTCAATAATGACATTTTCTCAGGTACTTGACTTAGTTAAAGTATTTGCAGTGAACAATGCTAAATTATGATACAATAATCTTTGCTGCATAAAGGGACCCAAAGTAAGTGGTACATTCAGGAAACCTGGGGATATTGTTGGAGGTGAGGGCTTTCAAAGAGTTGTGAAGAATGGAGTTTTCTGGATGGTCCCTGTTGGGTAATTTTGTTTTGCATATTAAGGGTGATGTCAAGTCGAGTAAAGAGAAGTCAAAAAAGAAGACTGGAGGTGGCATGAATGTAAGCTATTAGGAAAATTTTGCTTAGAACGAGTTATCTTCTGCACTTAGCAAAATTATTGATAAAATTGGCTTGTTCTCACGCAGAAGACATTTTTCCTGGGTGATGGTTTCACCTGAAATAAATACCTCTTATCCTGGCTTTAGTGATGACATGCAGAACCTGTAAAAATGGCCCTTTCTTACTTTAGCCACATGCCCATATTGTTTCTTATCCCTTCCTTATGCATTTGTTTGCTTTTCTTCCTTGACTGTTGGGATATGTCGATCTGCTTTTAAGAAAGCTTTTCAAAGAGCTGCTCCCTGCCTGTCCTCAGCATGTCGAGCTGTATCTCCAGGCTGGCCAGGGCGACGCTTGAAGGTGGCTGCCCACAGGCCACCCGCGGGCGGCTTCTGCTTGGGAAGGCAGCTCTTGATCCCCTGGGCATCCCCGTTGCGTCTTTCTCCAGCAAGGAGTGTCAGCACTGTCCTTCTGCCAATTCTGATGTCTCTTCCTGAGTGGATCCTCCTGATCACTCTTCTTTCTCATGGTCAGTTCTAGTGTTCATTCCCGGGGTGTTCCCACCTCTTGTTCTTTCATCCTCCAGCCCCAGGTCCTGCATTGCCCCTTAGGGCCCTGCATTGCCAGCTGCTGTCCTCACTAATCCTTAGCTTTCTTCCTTCCTCTGCTCACTGGTCTGCCTATTCTTCATGCTTTTCTCAGCCACAGAGCTCATTTTCTCTCTCAGCTACTCTTCTTTCCCTGCATACTTTTCTTTCCTTCTTTCTCTGTCCTTTTTAAACACAAGACAGAGAATGAGGGGAAGGAAAAGATCATTAAAAAGAAGATAAAACCCATTCCTGACCTAATTTTATGAGACAGCCCTCAGAATTCCTCAAAGCATGCCAAGTGTGAAGAGATTGGTCCATAGGACTGGCTTGCTAAAATGTTATATGTTGTCAAGTCTCGACCATAAGCTGCAGTTTTCCAAGGTTAACTCTTTTTTATGAGATTCGTAGTAAAGTTAATAATTGCTGCCCTGAAATTAATTTCACATTCCTAATGTACAGCTCGACTTTAAAAAATGATAATTGTTTTGAATACAGGTGGAATTCCTTTCTTTTTTATGAGTCCAGAAATGGCTGAACACTTTTTGCTCGACATTTTATATCAAACAGCTTGATATTGGGAAGCTGTAAATTCATTGTGGAACTTGTTCACCTAGTAGTTAAAACTTGTGTAGACTTAAGCTTTCGAGGCTTCTGCCAGCCAGGCTGGGAAGTAAGCTGAAAAGCCATTTCTTCTGCAACTGCCTTGCTGCCCTTTCCCTGTCAGGCTGCAAGGCTTGTAAGTGTTTTTATAGTCCCGGTCACTCAGAGAGTGCTTTTATTGTGCCTACTGGCAGAACCACCTTTGTGTAACCTGTGTAACTATTAAAATACTTTTAGTTTCAGAGAACACAGTAAGCATGTGCGTTCCTATGTGTGTTTAAAGCCCACATTTACATCCTGTGAATTTTTGCTGTGTGTTTCAGAGAGGTTTCGGTCTAACTCCAGATGTGTGGGTGCTTGGAGGCAGTCTTGTCTTTTTATTTGTCTGTCAAGTGTCATGAATCCTTGTAGTTTTGTTAACCATACCAATGTTAATTTACTTTGGATGCAGTAACAGTATGTTGCTGAATTTTCTTGACCTCAAGCACCGAGACAGAAATTTAGCTTAAAGCACAGAAGTAGTTTCCTTAAATTTAAACTGAGACTATAAATAATGCACATTCTTTTATGTAATTAAATCATTGCTATTTCCCCCCACATTCAGTTATAAACTACTAAAGTTAAATTTTTAAAACTAAGGTTTCTATAAAATGCATCTAATAACTTTATAGAGGACCACAACACAAATCGAAAGAAAGTATTTACAGTTTATATTAAACCCCATTACTTTAGATTGATCATGTAAGGATGACCATGTGTTCAGAGAAAATGTACAAAGGTTTTGTTTTCTTTTTCCTGTGTTTTTCACCTGATCTGGCTTTCTGTGACAAGTAACAAAGTATTAGCACCTTTGGTGCTGATACTAATAACTCTCAATGCAGAGTTTTCCAAGGCCTCCCTGCAGACAGCATCAAGGCTTCTTGTTTCACTTCTTAAAATTTATTAGTATTCAAGTTCAGTGAAGCCTAGATGAATAATTGCAGAAAATAAACACCCCTAGGAAGTATGAACAAGGTGAGCTGTGGAAGCTGCTCTAACACTGAAATCAGATGAGATCTACGTTTATTTCTTTCATGTTTCTCCTGCAGTTTTTCGAAGGGAAATGGTACAATGACAATGACCATTTTTAGTAGCACGCTGTAATTACCACGGAGCTAGGACACAAACTATTGTGAAGCAGGCAAAAAAAAGAAAAAGGCTGAAAATGACCAACAAGGACACTTTAATGAACACTTCAATGCACCTCAAATGAAAACCAGATGTTCTTTGTTAACTTCAGCAGTAAGCCTTCTGTTCCGATTGAGGAAATTGTACCTTCGTATTTTTTTGTATGTTTAATAGATAATATGGCAGAGGTATGTTTCTGTACCTTTCTGAACCTTTATGGCATATTTAACATTGCTGATATAAATAACAACCCATGGCGCCGGAATTTTATCATTTGAGCAGTACAGTGCTTTATTTAAGAAAGCCCTGTAACACAATTTGCTTAGAAAATGGAAAATATTTCTGCAAAATCACTATTGAAAAACTACAAAAAAGGACTATTTCCTTACCATTTCACTGCACCAGAAGGAATACTGCAAATAAAGTGATGCTGTAAATAGATTTTCAGCATAGTTTTGATTTAATAGATCATAAAACCCATTTTTTAGCTATCTGTTCTCCAAGTTCTAGTGGGACTACCTAGGTCTGGCAAATCAACTGCTGACAGGAAACTAAAAATTCCTGGGAGAATTAATCGCAAGTATTTATGTGCATGTGTGTATCTATATCAATACATACCCAGACATTCAGAAATATATAGCATTGCATATAATCTCTGGACTTTAAAAGCATATTGGCTTGTAGAGCACCTACAGCTGCTAAGTCAGGTATTAGGTACTTCAGTTACCCGTGTAAGCCTGCAGTTCTACTGCAAACACAAATCCAAGGGCACTGCTGGAGCCTGACAATGGCAAATCTTCAGCCTTTAAGGAGAAGGTTTAATCAGAGCTGTCCAGAACTGATTCTGGAAACCCGTGGCATTTTATAGGTTCACCTCTTATTTCTCTGGGTCATCAGGTTGTTCTGCTGCCCATGGTGTGTGGCCAGCTGAATCCTTAGTAGGTAGTGAGGATCCTGTCCCTGCCCAGAAAAGATACAGATAATTTTCCTGTACCATCTGTTCCCCTTCCCATCAGGAAAAGTGAAACTAGAAGCACAGAGAGGTCATGATGAAACTATCTGCTCTGTGTTTCATTACTTGTTGGACTGTGTTAGCAAAGTACAGGGTGGGCTGCTGTTTGTTTTAGCTGGAGGTGAGGAATGGAGAAGAATAGTCAGCTTCTTGTACCTGCCCCCTCCACTATGTCTGAACATAGTTTTAGGATTATGTATATTGTACTATTTCATGAATTACTAATGTAATATGAATCATTACAATCTGCCAATCAAGGCCTACTGAATGGAAATGTACTGTAACATGCCAAGATCTGCTGGGAGACAATTTAATTTATGGCTTATTGACTAAGATTTGTTACCATTTTCTTTTGAGCTTTTAATATATGCTAAGTAAGGCTTTATCAAGGCACTTGTTCTACAATAAGTGGCGTAGGAAATCTGAAAGACTGGCATGCAGTGGCTAATGCTAAGCAATATATTAGAGGTACATGTTCTTGCTTTGTGCATTAATTCTTCTGTAATTAATATTTAATTATTTAGCCATTTATCTGTTTTAACAGTTAATAACTTAGGATGTTAGGATTATAGGAAAATTCAGTTTGGAAGGCAATCCAGGAGGTCCCTCATTCATCCTCCTGCTCAAAGCAAGATTGTCCATAAAGCCAGACCAAGTGGCTCAGGGCTTTATCTAGTCCAATCTTGGAAAACCTCCAAGTTTTTAACCTCAGGGTGAAAAAGATTTTCCTAATATACAGTCTAAAACTCTTGAGTTTCAGCTTGTGCCTGCTGTCCCGAATCCCCCCACCAGGCATCAGTGTAAAGAGCCTGGCTCTTGTCTTCTTGATGACCTTCTTGCAGGTACGGGAAGGCTGCAATTAGGTTCCCCTTTACCTGCTAAACTCAGTAGAGTTTCTCTAATTTATTCCACTGGCCAAGCCACATACTATTTTGAGAAATAAAGATCAGTTTTTAGCTTTTCAACAACTCCCAACAGCTCTCTGTTGGCACGTTTAGGTCCTCCGGATTTTTTGCCCTCTCCTTTGTTTGTTAGTACCATGCCCTTCCGTGCTGTGCCAGTGTTGGTCTGACATCAGTGAGTGGTTGTGAGTGTTGTGCCCAGAGGTTCAGTTTGGGGAGAACTAAAATGTTGGGAGGGATGTTTAGAATGTGGATACTCAGAGTTCTGTGTTGCATGCATAAGTTTTGGGTGCCTCTTCACATGGTAGAAGCAATCTGGTATTTATATTAATCACACAAGGCTCCTCCAAAGGTCAGTGGATCTCTCCTCTCTCCTTTTGTTTCCACTTAATCTATTCAGGAGGACATACTGTCTTGGCATCCTTCTTGCTTTCTGCCCTTCTGCTGGGATTTTAAACTTTAAAATGAAAGTCAGATGTACAAAGCTACTGGGAACATGAGTTTATCTTCAGACAACTTCTGTTTTGCTGATCTTCACCAGATTATACCATTTAACTACGACTTAGTATTTCATAAAACTCATAGGACAGCTGCTCCTTGATTGCTGTCTGGTTTGCTCTGCATTTCTTTAGCACAGTTAATTTTCAACACGAGGTGTCTCAAAAATATTCATACTATGAAAAGTGGTTCATCTGTTTTTATGAACATTTACAATTTTTTTGCAAATGAATGAATCTCAGCTTTCTGAGGATGTATTTCAAAGTTGTCATTAGCTGTCTTCGTTACTTTGCATTCAAGAATGTTTTGTTCCTGTGTCTGGCTTAAGACTGGACTTAAGGGAGTAGGTGGGGACATTCCCATACATCCTCAAAGGGAATTAAAGGGTGTGTCTTTTATTTGTTTCAAAGAAAAATGCTACAATTGACAAAACATAAGCATTTTATGTATCAATCTCATTTTTTACATTTCCCATTTGAAAAAAGAGATCCTGTGTCTGCCTAGAGAAAGAAGTGAAAATCTGTTACTCGCCAGCCAGTGGTTTAAGAATACAGAACTGACCTGTCCAGCTGTATTAACGAGTTTACGTTCAGCAGTTACAGCACACCAGAAATTAAGTTGTGTAAGGTGTTGGAAAGACCAGATATTTTTGGAGTCTTGCTCATGTCTCACAACTTTATGCTTGGCTCCAATGTTTCTGTCCTTATAGGACAGCTGCGGACATGTAGCTGGGCTGTGTGAAGCTGAGGCTTTCATAAAGTCTTAATGAAATATATCCAACAGATCACTTCCAGCACAAACTGTTGGCAGGAAACATAAAGAATTCCTTGAGATTCTCTGATAGTTTTATGCTTGGTATCTAGATCTTTTTCCCCACAATATGTATTATTTCTACTGTAAAGACTCAGTTTACTTTGGTTAAGTGTAAAGATAGAAAGCTTTTCCTTTTGCTTTCTGTCTTTATGGAAATGAGCAGTAGTTTAGCATTTTGTTCTCATCCGTGGAAGACTTGCAGGAGGTTTAGTGCCACCTGAGGCTGTGGAGAGATGTACTAGGTGGACAGAAAAGCATGAGAAGGGAAAGGAGCAGATCTCCAGGTCCTTCTGAATATCAAAAGATGTGATCATTTGGATTTGGTGAAAGCTACTGATGAGCAGGATCAATGTAGGGATAGATAGACAGTTTGCTCTTTGACCAGGTTAGTTGACTTTTGTTTGGTTGCATCCCTGCAGTGCCTCGGGAAGGGTTCATTTAGCAACATGTAACCAGTCCAAGTTCTACAGATTTTGACCAGTTCTACCAGAGAATCCCTCCCATGCTGCAAGCAGGAAAAATATCAGTGTTTTGGTTTCTTTCTATTTTAAGTAGATTTTTTTCTCTAGCGTAACTGAAGTTTTGTTGTTCATTATGCCAACTAGTATGTCTCATGGAGAACTGAGGTCATGGAAATCGGCTGGGGAAGGACTTCACAGCAGAAGGAAGGAGTCCAGAAATGGCAGTAAAACTGTGGTTTTTCAATTGGTTATTGAGGCCTATTAATTTCGTGTTTAACTGAACAAACTTACAAGATATGGATTGGTACACTGAGGCAAAAAAACCTCTAGGGTCATTCCTGTATTTCAAGTTGTAGCAATTGAAAGTGTAAATTCATGTGACATTGCTTGGTTTTTTTAATAAAGCTAGGCTAAAATACTGATTCATGGGACTTGTGGAAATATTAAAATATATACTTATTTGGGACGTCATTCTCAGGTTTAATTTATATATTTTAAATAGGTCCTGCAAAGTTTATCTCAATGTCATCATAAAAGAGATGCACTTCTTCTTGAAATGCTAGTACTACAGCAAAATTATGTTCACAGAAGTAGATTTCAAAACAAATATTAGATAAATCAAATAAGCCCCAAATGCACAATAACTTAGGTACAGATGCAGTTTTAGAAATGAGTTTTGGTTTGCATTTGAAAGGGCCATATCACATGTATTTCTTCTGTTGCCTCCTAGTTCCTGTGCACTGAGGTTCAGTAATGCATGCATGCAATAAGCAGAGCTCCATGAAGGCATTAACTGGTGCCAAGTACCGACTCCTCACTAGGAGATGCTGACGTGTAGAATCAGCAGTTAGGAAACAAGCTGCTGATGCAGCTCAGTTACAGTATTTCCATACTATGCTGTGGTGATTTGACTGTTTTGGAGCACATGGAGCTACTATTCTGCCACATGTAAATGTTAAATTTTGCAAGTACTGGAGTATAGCGTGAAAACTCTGACTGCCAAAGTTTGGACTTTTAGGTGGCTGACGGGAATTTTCTTAAAGAAAAGAAGGCAAGAAAATAGAAATTTTACTTCTTAGGTAGATTCCCGTCAAAATATCTCGATGTTACTTTCTTATTTGAGTCTTTTTTCCCTTTTATGACTTATTGGAATTTTATCATGCAGACCTGGAAAGCAGGAGTTGATTTCTACAATGAGTAGAAATCACAGATTGCAATTCAAATCTATGGTATGATCACTATTGCAACATTGTGAATAGAAGTCTGCTGAGGTTTTGGGATAAGAAAACTAATTCCTGGAGGCAGGGGGAATGAATTTTGTAACTTAATAAGAAAAATAAATAGAAGGTCTCACTCTTAAACAAACAAAATTCCTCTGCTCTGAACCCCTTAAAGTTTGGATACCAGTCAGAGAATTTCAGCATTGAAGTTATGCTCCAATAAGACATTGTGGTAATGCAGTCTGAAAAAGGAAAAAATAAATTACTTCTGTATTTGTCCTGTATTTTATATGAAGCCGGGGAACTCTCGATTTTATAATGCCTTGTGTGTTTTAGCTTGGTTTACTGGAGGTCTTCTTTACTGGAGATCTCCTATGAGAAGATGAGAACTGGATGGAGAACTTCATTAGTTCTTGAAGGACAGAACAGATTACTGAATAATCATCAGAGATCTTACTTCCCAGCCATTTGAATTAAATAATCTGTAAAAAAATGTACGCAAATATTCTCAGAGCTTTAAGTAGATAACTGTGCCTGAAGAAGTTTATTTATAGAAAAGAACATCTTAATTTCAGTACACTGCCTCTGAAACTCATTTCCTAGACATCAAGAATATTTAACTCTCATGGAAATCAGGCTACTGAATTCTGGGCACCCTAGGCAGAAAATATAGCCACTTTTATTTTCGCAAGACATGTATATTTTTGTTTGTTTGTTTGTAAAGAAATAGATGGAAGAGGATATCTTATAAATAACAAAAAATATTTTGTGATAATTTTTCTTAGGATCCTTTTGCAAATCCTCACTAGAATAAAAACCATCAAATTATTCCTTTTGTAAAAGCCAAAACATTAATCAGTCAGGCTATTAAACTGTAAGAATCTAAATATAACAGCTGAGAAGGGAAGAGGCACTACATCTCTGTAATGACTCGTGAATGTTTCATTTGTGTTGGTGTAAAATTAAACACCTACTTTTCATGCAAAGTGAGGAACTGTCTGTGTTTTCAATGCTGGAGGAGGTGCTAAACCAAATAACAGAGCAGCAGCAAGAAAGCCAAATGGCATTGTATTTGTTCAGCTTAAGAAGGGGGTGGTCAAAAAACATGAGTAACAATACTGAAAGCACTGAGACTTATTTTTGTATGAGGTAACCAGTGAGTGTGGAAGTGCAAATCCCTCAGAGAACGTATGTGAGACACAATGAGGTTTCTGCATTCTTCGTGTGAGTCACGGAGAAGGTGAACAAAAACCAGACAGATACAGTGTATTTGGATTTTTCAAGAAAGGTTTAGATTCTCAAAACAAATAATTCAAGAAACACGTTACTGCTAAACTTCCATGTGGATTGAAAAGTGTCTGGCAGAATAAAGAGCAAATAGAAATAGGAGATTGATATTCATCATGCAAAACCTTCAGCATCTCTAATAAAAGTACTCTGATAAATATACTTATTAATCAACTAAAAATAGGATGAGTGGAGAGATGGCAAATTTAAGACAAGATAATTTAGGTGAAGATTAGGAAAGGCTGAAGAATTCCTGTGGGACCTCATATAAGTGGCAAATATGGTGCAAACTGTTTGGTAGGGCAATGTAAGCTGCTGTGGTCATAGCTCCTAGAGACATTTGAACATCACTTTGTGTAGCTCATTGCCACTTATGCTCACAGCACAGCACCAAACAAAAACTGAAGTTGTTTCATTGATACTAGAAAATGTTTTCTTTGTGCAAGTAATAGGCCTGTGTTACTGATAGAAGGAAAATCACTTTTAAGGTTCAGAAAGATTTAGAAGGGTACTAACAAAGGTAAAACAGATAATAAGAGCAAAAATATTTTTTTTTAATGTATGTTACATAATCCTTATGCTTTAGATGGCAAAATCATGGGCAACTGTATCCCTCTGTTTTTCTAAAAGAGTGATTGTTATCTCTCTGATAAAAATGTCTGGTACCATCAGACAAACTGCAAGCCTGTGGTGCTACTGCAGTCATTGTACTCAGAGTCTACCAGTAAAGGTAAAAGTTTCTTAATGAGAATGCTTTTGTGTGTACAGGTCATTAAAATGTGAGAGTTCAGATTGCAAACTCATCCATTTAGCTTTTGGATCTTTCACATTTATTGTGTGCAAGATGACACTTCTGTCTTATCTGTAAAGACATAACCTTCACTATTCATATTAATTCATAACTGATCACCTGCAAATGAGCTAACTACTTAGACTTGTATGGTTTTAGTATCCTAGCCTAGCTAAGTGCTTCTGGAGACTTAGAGCTCAAAACTCAGCCCACTCAAAAAGCTTGTTAATGGGTCCCACGTGACACAGCTATCAATTTTTTAGTATCAGATATACATGCTGTATCCATTATAACTTTCACTTAGGGGCAGGCTTGCCCTAACTGTACAGAAGCTTGTAAGGCTTTGCTCTTATTTTTGGTCTGAAAGAAGGAAAAAATTAGCAATGCTAGACGAGAGTGAAACTGCGTATTGCAAAAGGCAGCGATTGCTGTGCGTCTGGCAGAGAGACAGCCCCCGATGCGCTGCAAAGGCTTGCACGAGTCTCTCTCTGTTTTTAACATTTCCCAGGTTGTTTAAATGTGCATTGTAAGCAATGATAAAATGACAAGTTATCATTGATCTGTCCTTTCCTCCATCTCAGAGGGATTCATTAAATAATGCATGTACCCATGTGAATTACCCTTCTTCACTATACTATCCCCAGACCATTAGCCAAATATAGCATCAGCAGCATCTTTCAACCCCTAAGAACCCTTTGGCTTTCATTTAATTAAATTATCCCATTATGAAAACTCTTATAATGAGATTAAATTTAATTATTTATTAGACACTTATTTGCACTAGGGAACCTATCAATTATGCATGGTTGTGCTAAACATTTTTCAATCCATCACCTTTTCTTTTCATGGAAGGTGCAATTTATTAAGTGCAACTGAAGTACTGTAACATTAGAGCTCTAGCAGAAATGTGCATGCCATCCTAGTTCAATTAATTGCAAATGTAGTAGGAAAACAGAAATATGAAAATTTATTCTCTCTCCTTTTGAAATACAGAATACTGGCACTATTGCATATTTTCCAATTATTTGGTGCATCTCATTTTTACATCCTACCTAATAAAGTTCATGGACAGTCATTTTAAATCATGACTTTGTTGTATTTGGTGTTAATGGTTCCTAATGGCACAAAAATTCAGATGTAAAGCCTAATTAGAATAGTTCAGAGAAATGTTTGTAGCACATTGTGGCTTGTTGTTAAGTACACTCAATAATTTCTTATTTGTTTATAGAAGACACTAATGTTCTCGTAATATAAATTAGACAATCATAAAGAGTAAGTTTTAGGCAACTTGTTCAGTCATATAACCATAAAACATCATCAGTCACATATCTTCTTAATAAGCATTTGGATATGAAGGCAAAAACTCTAAGCTACCAATAATTGTTTCAAGCAAAACGACATTTTCTGATGAATGTTAAGAAGAAGATATAAATGTCAATACAGCTCTGAGCTTTTCTTTTATAAGACCTTGTCAATATGTAATTAATTATTCAGCTGGAGTTCTGTGTGGCTCAGGGCAGCATTTCAAAGAGCTTTCTTTTATAAATCGCAAAGTCATCATAAGATTGCTTTTACTTGATTCTTCTTTTTTCACATTTAGGAGTCGTGTGTGTATAAAAGCTCATGGACACTTGCGAGGTGGCAGATGCAGTGCGATGATAAAGTGAGGAGCAGGAGGCTTTTTAGTAGCAGTAGTCTTTAGCATGTGCTTTTAATACATTGCAAAATTCTGCCTTGCTTTAAAAGTGCTCGTGTTTCATGTTCAGATTTGAATGGGGGTCAAACAGAAAGATTTATTTCCTTTTTTTCTTCACTTATGCATGTAAGAGGATGTTTGCTTCATTAACTTTGAAATTCACTGGCCAAATAGACTGCATATTTTAGAGGATTTAAGTAAATGTGCCCCAAAGTTCACACAAATTACTATAGAGCATTTCAGTCCTCATCTTGAAGGAATGAGACACGATGCATCTGTTAATAAAAACAAAAGAGTACTGCTTGTATTTGGCAAAACAGTCGTATTTTGTACTTAAGGCTCTATCAATGTCACCTGTTGTTATTATTTGGTACTTTCTTCCTGAAAGTCAGGACAGTTAATTAAATCTCAGTGCACCCTAGTGGGTTTGATAGGATGGCTTTATTCCTGTGAGGGAGATTACATTCATTAGGACAACTTTCCAGATGATTTTCAGAACTTAAGTTTGCTTTTCGGTATGCTGCTTTTGCCAGCCGAGAATTTAGCTCTTATTTTCCAGAATAAGCACTCATCTTCCATTTGGATAGATGTGGTCATGTGTGAGATTGGTGTGTAGTCACACAGAAGTATGTTTCTTCTATTGAAGTACCGAGATCATCTATGAAGCACCATAACCAGTAATTTTTGGTTTCTGACACTTTCTCTGCAGAATCAAACCTCTGAACGAAGCTTAAAAATAGCATCTAGAGGATAACCTTTGCAACATTACAGTGCAATGAGATTACCATCTGCAAACCCTTGAATAGTGAAAGGGTGAGTTACATCTACATCTTCTCAGCCTAAAAGCAGCACTTTAATATATTTTTCAGCAAGTTACAGCAAAAACTTCATTTTAACTTTGGCAAAGATTGCTGTATTTTACATTCTGAAACCTTGGTGCTGCAGTTAGCTGTGGAACAGCCCATCTTTGTCTGTCTTGGGGGCTGGTAAATTGGCAGTGGTTATTCTCATTTTTCCCATTGTGTAATCAATTGGCAGCTTTGAACTCCACTTTGAAATCTCCTTCAAGGATCATGTACACTACACACTACAATATGTTAGCAAATAATTTTAAATGCATACTTGAGACATGAAAATGAGATTAAAATGAAAATGAACATGAAAAGGCATGCTTGAGATATGACATCTGTCAGCCACCTGCTTAAATTATGGCTATCCAGTCAGGCCAGATGTACTGGTAGGTGTACTCAACTTTTACACCTATATTGCATGAAAGTTTCAGTGTTTGCAAACTGTGGTTGCAACTCTCCATATACTCCTCTCTTCCTTTTACATATGATTATACTTTTATTTTTTTGAAGTGGTACAAAAAAGGTAAGCTTTCTAAGAGTTTCAAATGCTGAAGCATTACAGAAACCCTAATAACAGCTTACATTGTGGAGCAGGGCTTTTTTTTTGATACATCTTTCCAATACTTTGAATGCAAGTTTTGACAGTTTTACTTGAGCAAAGACATGATCTATGAGGAAAAGTAGAATTTCAGTGGTGAATTCATCACTGGTATGAAAACCTTGTAGGCAGGCTTTCCATTTACAGCTTGTTAAAGACTTAACTTTATTTAACATCCTTTATCTTTTGCATTTAAGGAAGACCACAATTAATAGAATACTGCATAGGTATCAGTATCTTACAAATATACTGATTTCAGCTGTGTTCAGCTTTTGAGCTTTATTTTTAGCACTGATAGTGAAAACACAGGACGTGGCCCAGTCTAGTTGGTTATAGTCTTTGGTCTCATGTCTTTATTAATAAAGGACAGAATCAATTTAGTATGATTCTGAATTAATATAATTTTAAAATGGTTTAAAACAAAGATACCAAGTTTAGTAATAGTATTACTTAGAGGCATGGAGTTTCCACCTTCGTTGCTTGTCTAGTGCTTTTCCCTTCCGTAACTGGTTTACTAGAAACAAGTTTCTGCAGAGGAGTTAAGATAGGAGTAAAAATAATGTTGTATAAGGGAATTTATATTAAAAAGGAAAAACATGGAAGGAAGGAAACATGGGTTTTCAGAAAGTTGCAGGATATAGTAAATTTTTTAGGACATTCTAAATGCAAAGACTTTTCAGCTTTTTTATTCTTGCAGCTTTTAAAATATTTTTTGATAGGAGAGACTTTGTTTAGTTTAGGTGAAAAGATCCCTGATTTGAGATTTGCTTGTTTCAGGAAAATAATCCTTTTCAACAGAGCACTGATAATTTCCCCAAATCAGATAACCCTAGCTAGAAATCATCAAGGCATCAGGTCATTAAGTGAGGACGAAAGACTCTGGCTTCACCTCTCCCTGATGCAAAGCTTTTTTCCCACCATTTTAGGCCCTGAGGTTGCCAACAGTCTTCCCTTTTGCTTTGAAACAAGCTGACAGCCTCAGGCATTCCAGCAGGCTGTGTAACAAAGCCTATTCAAGACCTACTTGGTGGAAAATCAGGTTATTTGTGAGCTCATACATGGTGTCCATTCCTGTTGGCTTGTGGTTCTTTTCTGGGGGTCTCATCCTTCCTTGCATTGCTATGGTGCCTCTGATTTTATTTTTTTGTATCCATTAAAGTAGACCTTCTTACTTATTAACTGCTGCTACATGGTGGAGAAGAGAAAGTCAATCTGACCCACATATGAGACAGGACAGTCCAGCTGTTAACAGCTTCAGGTCTGAGATTGAAAAAAACATTTTTCCAGCAATCTATAATATAAATAAGAAGTGACTTCTTGATTGCAGCCATGGCTGGTCCCTGAAAGGAAGCAATGCACAATGAAACCAGGGAAGGGTTTTTTGTCTATAGTATTGTTTTCCTTCCTTCAGCAGCTCGATAGGATGAACATGATTTCTTGAGGTACACCTTTGCTTTTGTAGGTAGGGACTGAAAGGTTTTCATGTGACAACTGACAGATCTTACCCTCTGGGGAACTGTCTTTTTATGTAAAATGAAGTTGCCCTGTCAGCAAAATCAAAAACTTCGTTAAAATAGCTGAACAGAAGTGTAAATGGAGATCAGGCAGTTTCTTGTTATAACCTGGTTTCCTAAAGCAAAAAGGCTTTTGTAACCACATTCGTCGTATATGTCTGTCTAGCTGCATGTCTCCTAATAACAGCTTTTCCATTTCTTGGGAAATCTCAATCCAGTCTGATGGAAATCTAGCCAGTCTCACATGTGTCACTCTCCTTTAAGTTTTAAGAAAACACAAAGATGGGTTGTGGAGAATGTGTGGACGTGTCTTTGGCTGATGAGAGGCTAAAGACAAATGTATCTTTGGGTGGACATCTGTGAAACTGTAGGATAGGGCTGCCATGTACTGATGGTACGTGGTTGGAGGTGTGCAGGTCTCCAGTGCAGGCAAGCTGCCTTTTGGTCCCACAGGTGTGTTGGTGACACAGCCCTTTGTGTGTCCCTCTCCCCAGGCTGGTTGGTCTGTGTCAACCCCAAGCCACTGCACCGTCAGGGCTTCCAAGCCCAGAGAACTCACTTTTAAGCAACTTGCATCCCAAAAGCCAGACCCTTTCCTCTCCAGAACTACACCAATCTCATCGGCAAACCTCTCCTTCCCTGACACTTGATTCTCTTTGCTTAAGCCGCCCCATGATCTTCTCTTCAAACCCATGGCAGCTTCTCCACCACTAGGTTTCAGCCTGGCCCAAGGTGCTGCTTTGAGCCAGCCCTGCTCCTGCTGGCTGCCCACGTTCATTGCCTCTGCCTCCATGGTCACTGGATCTCTTGAAGTTAGCTGTGTGGAGAAAAAAGCCCTCCCTTCCCCCACTCCTGGTTTTCAGAAGATGTAAAAAAACTGGTTAGAAGCAGCAACTGTGAAAATTGAAGCCTATGAGCTATAAAACAGAGGGAATCTCTGGCAAGGACCTGTGAGTAACTCTAAGCCTGTAATTCTCTCTGCTCACAGCCTTGCTCTAAAATACCCTGGCTGACCTTCCTGGCACATTGTGGGGAAAGTTCAAATATAGTCAAATGCAAAAATCTTTCATTTATACTTGCTGCCATTAGCTTCTGGGGCAGGAATGTCAAAGCACAGTTTCTGGGACTGCTTGATGGGTTACAGGTTGATTATCTCTTACTCTAGTTTTAGTGGTTCTTTTGAGCCTACTTTTTTTTTGGTAATTGTACTTTTAATTACTTTAGAAGTTCCCAGGATATTGATTTTCTCTGCATCTAAATAGATATTTCAGCAAAGATATTAATGGAAATATCCTTAGAGATGAGGATTAGGAGAAGCACGAGGAATAGAGTAACTCATTAGGCTGGAGACGTTTTCTTCTGGGTATAAAATGCCAATGGAGCATCCCTAAGTATCTGTATGAAAAGACTCTATGTCCCTTCTGTATTTATAGATTGCAGAGTGGGAGATGCAGACAGTGCATACCTGGAATTAGACAATTATTTTAGATGGTGGAAAGCAGGAGGGAAATTTTCAAATCAGAGTGTGAGAACACAACCATGTGACTTATTCCAATTAATAGGAACTGCATAGTGCGGTCTCTATGCACCACTTCCAAAATTTCCCTGGGTGTTTTCCTTTGAATATTAATGCAATCAGAATAATATGCAGGCAATGAAGCAAAAGCCAGTGTAAACACAAAGTGATCACATAATTTTGCATGTTTTTAATTATTGACATAAACTCCACTTTTGTCCAGAAATAAAAAATGCACATGAATGAAGTAGTTAAACACAAAAGAAGACTGTTTCAGCGATTATTTAGAAAGGAAATATTTTAAAAAATTAATTTCTAATGAAGTCACGAAACTTGCTTGCACATTTAGCAAATATATTTAAAATCTTTACTCCCATGTATGTTTAAAACCCCCCAAAATACAGATTACTGCACCACTCTAGAGGAGACGTTTATGTCAATCGGATCACCAGATATCACACAACCTCCTGGTAATGTATGCAGAGTCTTAATTTGACCTCAGTATTGGATTAAACTAATTCTTTGTATTCTGAAGACTGTAGCTGCACTGAAGGGTGATATGAGAAAGGCGTAGGAGGTAAAAGGAAAGGCCTCTGCATTTGCTTCAGAACCCATCTATCCAGCGTGTCCTGTGTCCAGTTACTGCTGGCTTAGTAAAAGACACATGGTGCTTATCATTAATTAAGTCATGAATGGTGTTAATTTTATTATCCACTGGGCTTTCATTCAACATCATAAATCCAAAGCAAGGCTCGTGGTTTCTGATTGTCAGTTCAGCTCAGGGAAAGAGTGAAAGATGAAGCAGTTATGTCTGAAAACAAATATCATATGGTGTCTGCATCCCCTCCAAAACTCAAGAGCTGCAGAACTAATTTCAGCTGTTAGTATATTACTGTACCACCGTGGCTTTCCCAGGACAGATGTAGCAGGTCAAAAAATGACAATGCCTGCAAAATGAGAATAATTCCGAATCAATATAACCCTTAAAAAACCTGTCACGAAAAGCAGATATTCTGCAGCTTTCCCTGTCTACCAAGTGGTTTTCACGTTTTGAAGTCTTGTCAAACCAAGCAGCAATCTTCCGCCAAATAATTCCATCACCAATTAGTCTGTCATGGGCTTTGTCAGTTCATCCTAACTTCCCTGCCCTATAGACTGAATGCTGGATGCAAAAGATCAGAGAAAAGAAATGTTTTGCTTCTCTCTGTGTAACACAGCCTTAACCCAAAGATCCTTATCTGCTGAAGTCGTGAAGCAACAAAATTCCTCCCCAGGACCCCAAACTCAAAAAAGAAACAGTCACATTTCCAGTAGGACTGAGAGTCTCACACCCTTCCTAGCAAGAAATGGTTAGAGGGGTAAGGAGAAATAAATAATAAATTGATCAGTACCAGAGAGAGTGATTCCATACAAACACCTTCTCAATCCTATAGAAAATCCAAGACAATAAATTCCCCTGGCAAATACGTATGGGTATTCCCCCAGAGAAGGAGAGTTTAACTGGCTTGTGTAAAGGAAGACAAATCGTGTAAATTGAGTAACCAAAAAGTAAATTGAGAGAGCTGCTAGGTGACTGTGGGCACCCTCAGCTGTTGCTGGCGGCTCATGAGCAGCTGGAGAGCAAAACCTTGAGCCACCCAGCTCGTGGTGCCACAGGAGTGTCCTCACTGCCATTATAATTCAGCACATCAGGGATTCCTACTTCAGCGGTTCAGATCAAGAGAGCTGAGAGAGTGAACACAAAAGAGATCTAATAAATACATCCACTCCTTTTTCGTATCTTCAAAGTCAAGAGGAGGGAGGTGAGCATCTGACACGCCATAGGGCAGTCACCCCTGTGTGGGAGAGCAAACTCCTAGGATGGCGTTTGTAATGTGGTTAGGGGCGAGACACCAGCGTGTTGGACGAGGCATTGACTTCTCTGATAAATGTTTTCTGAAAAGTAATTTCCGGAGCTAGCAAGGAATTATGTAAATGGAGAAATAATCAGATAAGGTGATCAAGAGTGAAGAAATGAAACAGTCTTTCAGGGTGCAGTTATGAAAAGATGATTGGATGCATTTAGCAGTATTCAGCTAATGAAGTCAGAGTTGTAATTGCAGGCAGGTGAGGAAAGCAAACAAATTTTAAACAATAAGTCAGTATTTATGTTTTTTAGACTTGGAGGAAGCCAGGACTTATATATTTTTTTCTTTTTTTAATTTCTGTTTTGTGAATCCATTTGCACATTTCAGAAGTAAATTCTTTGGGATTTTCAAATCATGGAGCTAATCCAAGATCAATTCAAGTGAAGAAAATCTACTGGATTTACTTCTTTTAGTAGAACCAACCCTACGGAGATGTTAATTTGGATAGCATGGCATTTGATGTTAGGCAGGAAAGGATGTTGTAGCTTATTAGTTCTGGGATGGAAGGAAAGAAGTACATTGTCATATGCTAAAGGAGATCTTAAATGCCATTCCCTTAAGCACATGACACCTATTTGGAAATCTTACAAAGTCTGAGTATCACTATTTTTATTATATCTTAGGCTTTTTCCACATTTCTACTGATGTCTGAGTGTGTACTTTCATGTTTATTGACTGTTAAATGACATAGCTGCTGTCTGATTGCAAATACTTTGCATAACTATTAGTTCTCAGCTATTTGAGGGAAGATTTATTGGTATTATCCATGGATCTTTCTAGCAAGAGAGAGCTACACATGCTTAAACAGAGCTAAAGTTGGACGTTCGGCAGATATCTTTAAGCTGTGTTGTGCAGTTTTATTAAAACAGAGAAACTTTTGTCTTGCAAAGTTACAAGCAAGCTTAGGTGAGTGTAAAGATTTAGCAAATCAGTGTCTCAAACCAAGCTCTTAAATCACTGTGATTTATTGGGTTTTTATTCGTAGTCATGAATTTCTAAACCAAATGTAAACAGAAGTCTTCAAACCTCTTATTCAGGGTCTCTAAAGTCCACTTCTCTTACTAAATTAATAGGAAACATTTTTACCATGTATTAACTTACAGCTGTTTTTTCATTGCCATTCACTTCGTCATTTTATTGTACCCATTCAAATTTTGAGAAACTGTTGTCTTGGTGAACTTCAGTGCATCCAAACATGATGAGATAACTAGACCTGTTCCTTGCAACCTGGGCTGTGAGGACAGACTCCAGCCAGCAGAAAAACCAAAAAACCCAATCAGAAGGACAACTGATGAGTACCACAGTCCACCTTTGGGTTGGACTGCAGGACAGGGGCCTGGGCTGAAGCAGACCCCAACGCTGGTTGACAGTAACCTTGTAACGTAGGACCTGCTCAAATGCTTTTCATCCTGCACGTTCATCAGATGGTGAAAACAATTTTAGGCAACCCCATATTGGATTGATGTGAAAATAGTTGACCTAAAAGTTGCTGCTTTAGGATGCATGCTGCATAACTATATACTATTATTTACTTACTGACCAGAAAAATGAGAGGCAAATCCTGTAATTCATCAGCTAGTAGAGAAAGATTTGTATAAACGTCCTGCTGTGCTTGGTGTACCACATATGTCTGAGGCCAATTGCCATGAAGCTGATTCTATTTTAATTCAAGCTTTAGAGATGCACACACAATATTTTATAGTATTTTAGAGGTGAAAATATTAAAAGTGTTTTCTCATTAAAAAAAAAAAAACCCAAAAACCAAAAAACCCAACTGAAAACAATGAGGATTTTATGCGAGAGGAGATGGGAGAAAAGAGAAATGCACTCTAGGATTATCACTGCTGCTTTGTGGCAGCTTTTTTGGGTTTCACAGAGGAACAAGGGGCAGCCACTTTCCATCCCTTGAATTTCCCTTCTTTGCAACTGTTCCTGAGACCACCACACAGTTCCTGAGACTATTTCTGAATTCAAAACCATTCTAGATACAGATTAAGGTTCAGGAGGGGGAGCCTTCATTCTGGACGCTTGAGGGGTGGGTAAGCACTTCATCAGTGGCTGCAGGGGCTGAGGATGCTTTACTGCATGGCCACAGGCCATCGGGGCTCGGTGGAGCAGGAGGTGTCCTCAGCCAGGGCTATGAAGCTCTTGTGTCCCAGGCACTATAAGGCAACACACACAGCATTCAGTCTCCAGCAGTTTAATTTTGGCTTTATTTCAATAACCAGTCATCTGTGGTGGAGTACATTGGTGGAATATATTTCAAACTAGTGCATTTTCAGGCTACTAAAGCTACAAAATTTTCCAAGGTGTCTCTAATTTAGGCTTTTGTGCTTTCCAAATGAGCTATGAAAAATCAGCCTGGTTACAAAAAATACCCTGCTTGTGATTACAATGGCACTAGATGCACCAAAGACAAATAAGCATTTCTGAGTTGCACTCAACACATTCCTTATACTGATAGCAGACAGATTGCAATTTTTTTAAAAATCAAATTATAAGAATTAAAAACGGGTTACTCAACTTCGTTCCAAGTTTTTCATGCAGTTGTCTTCTGTTGTGTGTAGCCCTGTGTCCTGTTCTCCTTAGGATATTGCATTCATCTGGTACCACTGCATGAAAATCATTCTGCCTCTGCTCAGTGTGCAGCACCCGTGCTGTGTCTCTCTGCTCCTAAACTGGCATCCAGTGCAAGGTGCATTTTCATTTGTCTGCCCCTAGTTTATCAACACTGTTTAACGGAGGTGGTTGTGTATGGAGATCCCTGCACTGTAGATGGCAAGGCACCCTTAAAGCTGCATTTTCAGAACTTCCTCAGGTGAATCACTTGGGTGGATATTCATGCTTCACTCTTTTGGGCATGCAGATGTGATACAAGACAGAGGGACAAGGTATAGGATTTGGTTTTTTAGATATTGGAATCACAATTTCTCTTGTTTTTAATTCTTGTGAAACTCACTTGAAATCCTTGTTTTAACCTATTTCTCTCTAAATTAGTGACAGGTTTGCAGGGACAAAATTTCTGACTGCTCTCTGTGATTTTTTTTTTTCCCCCTTGAGCCCAGGTTTGAAAGGGATCTGTCATCTTGTGTTTGTGGGCTCAAAGTGTAGGTGTAATTACGAATAATTTGTTTAAGAATTAAATATTTCTTCAGAAAGGTGGATTTTCAAGCAGGATATATATGTAGAAAATCTGTATAATGCCCTTAATTAAAAAAAAAAAAAAAAATCCGTATTAGTAGCCTGGAAGTATCCAAGCAGTAAAAAGAGTTTAAGCTTTGTTTACATTTTGGCTGCAAGAGGTGCCTCTCTTTAAGTATTTAGATAAACAAACCAAAGCTGCTGTTTTCATTAGCATGTAACACAGAGCCCAGTTTCCTTACCTGAGAGAACGTTAAACTAAAATTCGGTGGCAGAAAGCAATTTGATCTCTTGCAAATATGAGTCTTGATAAACCTTACACTATGGAAAAAAAACCCCAACAAACCAACCTTCAAATTTCGTACCTATTGACATTGCTTAATAAAAACATCTCGAGTGCTGGTGCTTCTGGGTGTGTTTCCAATAGCAATGTGATTGCAAGGCTCTGTGGATAAAGTTACCAATCCTTTGAATTCTGACCTTCAGTCTAAAACAGCTTTAGAGGTTACTCTTTTTCCGATTTGTGAGATTGCAGAGAAAAAGTTAATGCTGCTGGAAGGAAGCGGGGGAGGGAGCTGAGCTTGGAGATGAGAACTGGGTCTTTGAAGCCATCTGAGAAGTTTTCCTCTGGCCTTGATTTGTAACAACAAATATTGGCAGTCTGAGGCAGTAATTATATGAAGTTTCAAAATAGAGACGAATGCTCTATTTTGAAACTTCGGTGAACACAATTACTGTTGAGACCCAATTGATTCTAAGGGAAATTATACTGTTGGGTTTGACAAGGTTTGGAATCTTGGGGCAGCTGAAGCCATCAAAACCTGAGAGAAGCTTAAGTCCATCGTCTGTGTCTATACGGAGGGGACACCTCAAAATTGGGTCCCCTGCCTTGACTGGAAGTGTCTTTCTCCCCTGAGGATGAGGGTTTGGATGATCATCTTCAACTAAAGATGGTTAGACATAGGTGAGAATCTAGCCTCTGCTGAACAAATGATGGTCATGATATAATTACTGTAAGGCTTAGAAGAATTCACTGTGTTAAATTTCTTAAAAAGACTTTCTAGGAAAAACGTCAATGCAAGTATAAAATAAATCACAGGACTATTTTAACTTAGACTTCCACTTTGTCCTTTGCCTTACAAGGCCCACAATCTGGGATATTTATGCATGTCATAAATAGAAGATACTTCACTGTTCCAGATCATCGTAAGAAAAATTCGTGTGACTGAATGTTTCAAAGTTAAGGATGCGCATATTTACTGTATTCAGCTAACACAAGGTTTGTAATTTGAATGTGTGTTTATTAGTCACTTATATTAGCCATAAATTCAGGTTTGTCTTAATAATTTGTCAAAGTGAGCCTGGGTTGCTCACTTCTTTTTAATTCTAAATGCTTTAATCAATAATTGTTTTCTCTACATAATATTTTTAGGGTTTTTTTGTGCAGCCTTATATGTCAGTAGCTGAAAAATTATATAATAATTGACACAAATAACTAAAATACAGTAATGATCCACTGCTCCATCTACTGTTGAACAGTGACATGAATAACACTTTGGAAAAAAAAATACGGAATGCACTTAGGCAATAATAACAAAATGGAATTTGCAACAAATAAACCTATTGTTTCTGTGGTTAGTGAACAAACATCTTTTTCTTGCAGAGTAAAGTATTCTGAGTAAGACTTTAATTCAAAGTTGAAAAACAAAGAGGAACTTTCCATCTTCCTTTTCACCTTATAGGAGATGCTGACAAAACTGTTTTTGTTCATGTTAGTGGGAAAATTTGGAGAAAAGACCGTCTAGTATTACCGAGCTGACTCATGTCATACAGTGCGCTGTATTTATATCGCTGGCAAAAATGTAAGTTATTGCTGCGAAAAAAAAATTTGCAATGGTTTGTGAGTTCTAACTTTATTCTAGTAGCACTAAATGAAAGATGAGGAAGGCTTAAACAGTCGTGGGAGGATGAACTATGGAAAAATGGCATGTGTGTGAAATGATGTGTTTTATAGTCCTCACAGAACAACGAGACTTGATTATTTTGTCAGCTCACTGGTAATCTCTCATTTGTAGTGTGTTCTTCCTGCAACCCAGTCTTCTGAGGAACTACTGATTATAGCTTTTATCACCCGTTAGAATGCTAGCAAGCTGCTTCTCATCATCAGTGGTGCATTTGGTTTGACTTCTTCATTTTTATAAGCAAATTATTATTCACATATCACAGTGAAGGATGATTATTTTCAAATTTTAGGCAGTTATGTTTCCATGCTGAGCTGGAGTAAAAGCCTGAATGTCAATTAGAAAAATTAGCTCTTTCTCAAGGATGCTCACAGATTGCAATTTACTCCTTTCATTTCACCCCCTATCTTGTAAACAAATAACTTTCTTCAGAGACATTTATGTTGTCTTCAGCAGGACTTCTTTCATAAATAGTTACTAACATATTTATGTATCTTTTGAGCAGAGGTTTCTGTGCAACAAATATAAGTAACACTCCACTGATTCTTAGGTACTGTAGACAGTATTAAAAGTCCCCCTGGAAAACTCTTGAACTTTATTGGAAAATGGAAGGTAATTTTCTATAGTTCGAATTAATGGCTAAGACATTGCTTAAATTAAGACTGTTGTAGTTGGAAAAGCTACATAACTCTTAAACCTGGAGTAGATCTCAGAGCTCTGCCCTCAGGATGTCACAGACCTGGTGTCTCGGTCTTTAGGCAAAAGCCATCACCTTTGGGTAGAGCATCTGCTTCAGGTGGTCTGGAGACCAAAGCTTTTCAGTGTTTTTGTGTGGCAGTCATTACCTTTATGAGATTTCTAGGGTGTTAAAAAATACCCAAAGGGAAATGATAGTATTAGATACATTTAAAATTTAAATTAATCTAGGAAACCTTTCCTTCACCCTGACAAACTACTTTTTTATTTTGCAGTTAGAGTACTGAGTATATCTATAATTTACACTACTGGCACCTGTAAAAAAAAAAATATATATATATATACACACACACACACAAAAAATTTTACATAATGCTTTTAAGATGCAACAAATCTACTGAAAAAACAAGCATACTTTCACTTTGGAGAGTGAAAATTTGAGATATACTAAGGTATTTGCTTTCAAACTGGACTTTGAACCCTTCTTCTGCGGACAATCTCTGCATTTTTTAATATCATAGCTGTCAAGAACTGTTTCAGAATCATATATAAGTCATGCATTCATTCAAAAAGCTAAAGCAGCATCTAGTTAAGATTAATAAAGATTACTATTTGCTATTTTACATTATACTAAATGGTTCTGTAATTTGTACTGAAGTGGTGGATTGAAAACAACCAATTGCATGCAGACTACCAAAACTAGCAAACTGGGGCCAGCAGTTCATGCGTGGTTCATGCATTCATACGCTGAGTACGATGGTTAACAGCACACACCTTTTCTTATAACACATTACACACAGACCTTAATTCAATATTAATTTTATCCAGTATATCTTGAAAGAATATAATGAAATTGTTCTTTTTAGCCACACCGATAGCTTTTGGACAGAACACTTAAAATGGTTGATTTCTGTCACTTTTATTGTTTGTGTTTACCGGGGTCTTTCTACTTTTGCTCACACGAGTAGCATGAGACAATACGGGCTCCTGTCAAATGCTGCAAACTTCTGTTCCAGCCGGGGATGTCTCTAGGCAACAGCTGCTATGTGTAAGATAAAACTTGTATGGAGGCATAGGAGGGGATATTGCTGCTTCAGAGGGTTCTGACGTTGCATTGCAGTTGTTATGGGAAGAGCCAGGCGGTGGCTTTCAGGAGCAATGGGATGCATCTTTTGCTTTAATGAAGTGTGGTCTTCCTAGGCCTATTTCTGATGTTAAATATTTCAGTAGTATTTCCTACTTGGAGACAAACATACGAGCATCCCACTGTTCCATCTCCATCTTACATCTAATTTTTCTTAATTACCAGAACATCTGTAATCGTGGCACCTAAGCGCCCAGTAAATATTGCGTTCCAGATGGACCCATTTTACTTATGCTAAAACAAGTGTGTGACACTGCATATGAAGTTAAAACCATATTGCATGAGTAATGGTTGTAATAATATACCCAATAGCTTGTTGTGCATTTGATATTATGTAATAGGCCTGGTCCTTTACTTCTTAGGACCCTTGAGATGCCAGCTGCATTAATGGGAATGCAGAATCAGGGCAAATTTAGGCATGATGTAAACATGTACAAATCCCACTGAAATCTCTGTTCCAAACCCAGTGTTAGCGCAATTGTGGTTTGAAAATTATGTTGGGTGCCAGTGACCAACAACCCGCCCTGCACTGATTTGGTATGCAGTTACTGGGAAGAGCAAACCCCAAAAGATAAGTAAACAAACCTCTTTCAAGTAGGTTTCAAATCGGTGCAGTGCTCAGCTGTCATAATTAGATTACCTATTGAAATAAAAAGAACTGCCCTCACTTAAACCGAGTGAGGATCTGGTCCGCAGTATCAGCTGTAGGATAAGTTCATAGGTTAGACCCTATCATGGGGTAATGATATACACTAATCTGAAGTCCAATCTTCAGACATCAGATAAAGAACTTTAAGGCACTGTTTAATGGCTGTATAAACACAGAGGACCCTCCTTTATCTCATATCCCCCATCTAGATCATTTATATGGCTTCAGTTCCCATACTGCCTACATGCCATACTACAGAAGAGATTAAAAATTCAAAGCTGATTCTTTTCTTGCAATGCATCGTCAACACCCTTTTTCTGATCATCTTAGCCTCTGTGTAATTTATCCCATGTTTATCGTCACATCATCAAGCTCTGTGCGTGTGTGGGGGGATCTGTCTTACTTTAATTAAATACAGAGACTGGGCACACTCCTGAAGTTATTACTTAGATAAAACTCCCAGTAGGGACTACAAACTAACCAACAATAAACCTGTTTCACTGACCTTTACATTTAAAATACTAAAATTTATTCATATGTTTGTGCTATTTCAATAATGGAACGAAATAGATTTATGCAAAAATTTACATGCATCATTGAAGTCACAGTCTTTTTTTTTTAATAACTTTTTATTTCCATAGCATCATTTAAGTTTTGCTATTTTTGAGAAAGGGTTTTGAGTTACATTTTCCAATGTTACCTCACAACAACATTATGATATTTTTTGAATTTTTCTTCTAGAAAAAAAAAGAGTTTCTGCTTCATTAAAGTGTGTGCCTGGTATTTTTCATTTAATAAATGTAGCTCCTACAGTCAGTGAAGCAAGACACGTGTCTTTATATCAGATTGGGTAGGACTTTTTTAAAATGATCCTATCACTGGTAAAGAATTCAGTGGTAAGCATTTTCCAGAAGATCGTGGCTGTTCCAAGAAAGCGTATAGCTCAGAATGATTGCATAGCCTTGTGTTTCAGGGTTTCAGGGACTTTTACCTGACGAAACTGCGTGACTCCATAATAAGTAATTTGTATTTCTTTCACAGTTTAATATAGAACATGATAAATAGTTTTCTTGGCGTGAGATGTGGTTTGTGACTCTGAAGAAGTGATGGGATTGTGTTTGTGCTGGCTGCGCAGACAGGCCCAATCGAAAGCTGCTTATTTTGACCTGGGTTCCCATATATGGTGTGTGACTGTCCCGAGATCCCTTTTCTCCGCTAAACAAAATGAAATCCTAGGTGCCTTTTCAGCTCGAGGTTGACTTGTAGCTTTGCAAACCGATCCGCTTTCCTGAAGTATTCCCAATGTACTTGCTACAAAATAATGTCTCACTTACTGGGATGTAGTAGCCAGAAGATATTTCTCCTCTAGAAGTATTGCTTTCATTCACAGATTAGTTAATTGAAGGTAAGGATATATTAGCAGTGAATAACCACAGGTTTTTGTAAAGAGAAAAAAGTTCTGTTTCAATCTGTTTATACAGTATAAAGTTGGGGGGATTGTTGATTTTTGGTTTTGTTTTGGCTTGGTTTTTTTAAATTTAGTACTTTAGACCTGACGTGATATTAAGACTTCTTTTTTGGTACTACAAATTGTTACGCTGTTTTCCTCATCATATTTGGATTATGCGTACTGAAAAAAAGTGTAGAAAAATTAGTGTTACGTGAAGAGAAAGATGCTGTCTGCAAAGTGGAACTGCTCCCGAGAACGCTGGTCAAATTTAGTTACTATATATGTTATACTGTTTTTTTAGCATAATGTATATATATTTTAAAAGAGGTTGTTTGGTTTTTTTAAATTATGAGCAACTAAAAGTTCTGTAATAGAAAAGCATCATAAACCCATTTCAGTTTAATGGCTTACTAATTAAATTACTTAATTACTTATTGATTGGTAAAAGCTAAGCTTTAGAGTTACTGTTACTTAATGCACAAATTTAACTCTGTGCAACCCTCTCTCTCTTCTTTGGAAACATTTATACGGTCTGTGGAAACGGCCTTTATGCAGTTTTAAAGTTTAAAACTTAAGTAAGTGATTAGTAATAATTAAAATATGAATTCGACTATATTTACAATTGGTTTTAGGCGTACAGATATTTAATGGTTTAAGTGGTTTAAACCATTTTAAAAGTTCCAGATATTTTATTTAATAAATACCCTTAAATTGGAGAAGACTAGCTTAAATAGTTTTAGCAGACCCTTTCTTTACAAGGTTGCAAGAATCTCAGATATTTGAGAACAAATCTGTTACATATCCAATCAAAACGGCATGTCCGGGCGTGCATGCTGGTTGTATGCTTAAGAGCCTCTATGAGTATCCCTATTTAGCTTCTCTCATTGATATAATGTTGGTGTAATTCCAGTTATTCTATTAGGACGGCTTTAGTTTAAACCCAGCTTACAAGAGGGGACGCATCTACACACAATTCAACTTTCTAAATGAGGAGGGACCCGAGGGATTTTCAGGAGTTTTTCTGGGGTGAGGCTGAGGAAGGTGCAAGGAAGGGGGGCCCCGTCGGCAGGGCGGGGGGC
>VZTA01002814.1:127493-336321 GCA_013398855.1 Mohoua ochrocephala
CGGCGGCGGGGCCGGGGTGCGCGGAGGGGCGCGGGCGCTTTCTGCCGCTCCGGAGGAGAGCAGCGCTCAATTGTAAATCACTGGGTGCCTTGGCCGTAGTTCAGGCTGGGGTTTGTAGGCTTCCCACAAAACAGATGTTAGGAGGTTCTGTTTATTGTGATCGGCCAGGTTTGGGGATTCTCCTGTTTGATTTCCTCGAGTGCTAATGGTTCGGCAGATAGGAATAACGTGATGGTGAGATGTTAAAAGGGGGGTGGAAATAGGCACGTACGGTACGAAACCAGCGGACCTTGTTGCAAGAGACATGAGAGCGTGAGAAAAATAATAAAAAAAATTGGGAGGAAGAATGCCTGACAGAGATTTTGACAGTGCTTTCTGAAGCAGGAAATCCTTTTGCTTAATATGTTTAAATTTTCCAAACACCAAGGAAAACACGCAGATCCCCACAGGAGAACTGTTCAAGATGACAGAATAAACATCTATACAACTGAAATATTTGATGTTTATTGACATTTTAGGTGGCTTATTTAGAACGGTGATCTTAGAACAAGGAAGTTAAGGACCTTCTGAAGTCTCATTAAATTTACGTCTTGCTTTTGAGCCACCAAAACCCACCAAACATTCCCGAGTATGTATTTCTCTCAGTGTTTCAAACACCAAGAGGAAGGACTGCCCTTTACAGTGCAAGATTGATTCTGGAAAAGTAAAGGTGTTAGTGCATTTAAAAATGTTTCTTTGAAGGTGGTTGGGTTTTGGTGTGTTTTTTTTCCTTCTTCTGTAAGCAAACATTTAAAACTAAGGTAAGTGGAAGAGATAAAAGCTTTCCCGGAAAAAAAATGATAGTGTGTTTCATGTAGCTTGTTTAAATTTAAAAAGGAGTACCAAGGGAAATTTGGAATAAGAAGTGGAAATGTGGTGTAGTGTATCATTGGAAGTTTTTAACATTAGATACCATGTATAAAGATTATTTTATTTTCCATCCCATACTGAGATGGTTCGCAAAGCATCTGCCAGAACACAGACTACTGGTTTGAGGCGTAAAATAAATTAATAGTATATATGTGGATATGCATCTGTAAAAGTACATATAGGTGTTAATACACATTACAGAATTTTAGGTACGTAAACACATACGCACACAACGTTTTCATGTTGCTCACAAGCCCATGACGTGCAGTTTTTAGCCAAGCACCTCACTGCTGTCAGAGTTTTCCCAAGGCCTGGAAGGGTCTGGGAATGAGCAGCCATCCCCTCTCAGCAGTTCTGCGCAGTGACAGACGGCTTGAGTCACGCTTCACCTTAGGAGAAAAAAAGATTGAGTAATCATTTTGTTTGAATTGCAATGAGTATGAAATATTTCTTGGGAGCCAAAAAAAATCTTGGAAAAGCAGAAAGACATTCTTAAATGGCTGGTCATAATAGAAGCATTGTCACATTGTAGTACTTCTTTCTTAAAGGAAGAAAGTGTTGGGATTTCAAAACATTTCATTCATGAGTGTATGAAATGAGCATGCAGGATAGCACTTTTAGAAGAATTTAAACTGGTAATTAAAAATTAAATAACTGCGATTACCTGCTTTTGCTTTAATAAGTACAATTTGTTTCTGATGAGAATATCTCGTGAAAAAGCCCTACCTCTTCCCTTAGAGCCCAGCGATATATGGTTATTGGAAGAGTGAAAGTATTACCAAGTTTCCTGGGTTGCCAGCAAGGTGCCTTTCTGCAGCCAATTTGCATTTTAGTTTTGTAACATTTTGGCTGTTGAAGCCATTATGTCAGGAGATACTGACTGTGAAGTGCTTTTAGGGAGGCAAAGAGTGCTGTTGGGAAAAAGTCCCTTTTTCTCCCTCCCTCCACCCCTTCCTAAAAATGACAGATTTTTTTTTTTTTCTTAAGAAGGAACACCCTCATTTGAAAACTGCCATTGTCTTTGAAATTTGCTTCTTTAAAGTAGAACTGTGTCTTAAGAGAAAACGCCTGTGCTGGCTATAGTTTTCTGGGTTAAATTCTTATTTTCACTTCGAAAATTTCTTTTCAGCTGGAAAAATGTTTTAAATTATAGCCATTAAAAAAATTGCTCCTAGCAAGCAAAAATACTGTGGAAAACCTGTAATTTAGACAAGTACCTACATTTTATTTGCTCTGTGCTGCTGAAATTTAGAATCCCTTCCCATTTACAGTTTACTTTTCACAGAACATTATTAACTTTTTGGCTTCATACATGATCTTCTGTCAGATGCTTTTGATTTGTAATTTAGCAAAGTATAATAAACAGTGCAAAAGTCATGAATTTTCCTCTGCATCCTGAGCTCTGTGGTAGGGAAAATGTGATAAAATGTGTACCTTAAGTCTTGTTTGATGATCTCTCAAAGCAAGTTTGCCTTCTGGAAATAATTTCTGGGGTTGAAGAGCATGGTATTAACAGATTTAATGTGGCTATTCAATGGATTGGTGGAGTACTATGTGAGGTTTAACAAAATGAGAGAGACAAATTGAACATCAACAAAACCTACATCTGTGAAGAATTATAAATTTAATTAGAAAAAAAGGCAAACTTAAAAGACCTCATTAACTAATCAGAATTTGATGTTACTGATTTCAGATTCTTAAATGGATGAATTTTAAGTAGCTTTGCTATCATTGTCCTTTTTTTCTCGCCATGTACTGCATAGTGCCCAATCTGCAATCTGTATTAGAGAGAAAGATGTCAATGTTACTTACAACAATCAAATTATACGCAGTAGTATTTTTGAGGTATTAAGGAGAACGTGTATGCCATTTAGCATATAAGGCATTTTTAGCTTAAAGTTTAAGCAGAGCACTGAGTATGAAGGGGGTGTGACAGCTCTCTTTTTTTTTTCTTTTTTTTCTTTTTTTTTTTTTTTTTAATGTGACCCATTTCTGTCCGGGTAAGGCCAGGCGTTTGGGTTTTTTCCCCCACTTTTTATTTGATATGTGAGTTATGTTGCCAAACTTCAATTATCCAGAAACCTGTTGACAAAATGGGAATATGTGAGAGAAAGCACAAGCGCACACCACCCAGAAATGTTTTTATTCTATGAACTAACTGGTCGTCATAAGTGTGGTTCCTTACTACGTTGTAATTTTGTACTGCACATAAAAAACTGAAAGCATGTGAAGTGTAGCATTTTGTAAACTGTAACTAATTTCACTCACATCTGTGTCTAATTGTTGTCTGCATTCGCATTCTTGAGAGTAGATTTATTTTTCCTGGACCACTCTGTGGATTCAGCTGACCAGCCTAAGTGAGGATTAGTTGTTTTAAAGTTATTTTGATTAAAGAGTCATTTTTAAATTTGGTAACGTGCAACACATGGTTTAAATAATCCTTGAGACACAAAGGAATATATCTAAAGTACGTCTAATGAAAATGAAAATTGTGGATATGAACTTTCACAAATCATAGAGTGTTGGAGGACATTTAAGGTATATATTTAATTCACTTTGAATGAGCTGGTTATTTTTTTTGCCCTGTCCCTTGAATCCATAAACGAGATCTTTCTCGCTATGCACATACATGAACATGTATATATGTATATATTGTATATATTTTCAAATGTACAGAAGTTACTATTTTTGTAAAAATTTGGTACTTAAAATAGTGATGATTACATGTTTTTTTTATCTCAATCAAGTATGAGTAATTTTGTAGGGCATGTTGGAAAATATCAGTTAATTAAAGAATCCATTTGAAAAAGGAAGTATTTTCTATTATAAAAGATATGTTTTAAAAGATCCTGTGCAAGAGGGGGTGAAGATAGCTCTGTAGGCAAACGTAGTTCTCACCTATAATTTTTTCCAGGTGTTTAGAAGTAACAGCAGAAGCATATCCTAAGGCACTCTGCAGCAGTAAAGGGGTAAAGAACTGAGGGAAAAAAATCCTTAAACCAAAATGCACAGTTTTGACTGTATCTGCTAGTCTAGTTTGATTTGGCATGCAACGAAGTATTGAAAAGCGTGTTATGCAGTACTTTAAGTACCCAGTTATAAAAAGATTGATGTTTTTCAGCATGCATTATTGCATGCTTCTTGACATCATTTGTAATGTTCTTCATTGCCTGACTGCCCCTAGCAGTTGTTTACTCTTGCTAGTAGTAATTCTGTCTGTGATTAAAAATAACAAAAAACCCACCCTACAGACACATAAATAGGATTTGCTTGGATGATTTTTATGGCACTTAAAATGCCTCGTCTGCCTTGTCTTTGCTCTGTGATCATTTAAGAGATGTCAGTTCAGGTTGAATGGAAACGCACAAGAAGGATCCTCACTGCAGACATTAAGAGGATATATACCTTGCTCGGAGAAGCTTTCATGTGCTTTTAAGCTAACAGTGTCTAGCAGTGTATCTCCACCTGAATTTTATCACCTGCTGACAATTGTTACTGGCTAGAGTTGGTTAGTAAAGCAGCAGTGTTTTTCTGATGGAATATGAAAACTATTACTCACCTGAGTTATAAAAGGAGTAATTTTGTTAAACTAAAAAGTTACTGGTGGGCTTCCCAGTGGAACCAGATTCCTTTTCTTCATGAGTGACCTCAGAGGTAAATGCTACAGCTTCCTCCCGTTTATTTAGCCAGAAGTGTCCTTTTAAGTCATTTTATCAGAAGTCTCATTAGCAATTGGAATTTTTACGAGTCAGACTATGCAATAACGTGTGGCGTTTTTATTTTAATGCGACCTGGCTGGAGATGGGCTTCTTTTAGAGATGGTTCTGTAAGGCTGTTGGTTATATATATAGTGAAGGTCTTTACCATAGGGAGACTTGCCCCTCGTTATTCTTTACCCTTCCCCCCTCCCCCCCCAAATAACATCAGCATCTCCAGCTTGCCTTTGGGGTGAGCTCGACTTGTGGGTTCCCTTCCCAGGCACAGAGGAAGGATGGCGAAGAGCAAAGGAAGAGGAAAACCAGTATGATGAGGGCAAGAATCTGTCAGGACTGAAGGGGAAAGGAGGGATGAGAAGAGGCCGGAGGAGCGGAGGATGCTGAGGGGCCTGGGGCTGGAGCAGCCCGTGCTGCCCTGGCGGGGCGGCGTGGCGGGGTTACCTTTGCGGGGTGCAGGGCAGAGCCGTGCCGAGCCGTGCCGTGGGAGGAGTGAGCCCCTCTGCAGCTGTCACGGGCCCCTGATGAATCACTATCCCGTCACTTGGCTGCCGTCCCCTGGCGCGGGGAGGAGGGAGAGAGACCTGCCGGGGAAGCAACAGTTGAGCCTTCAATTTAAAGACAATATGCCTTTCACGGGCACCGCACCCTCCTCCTCTCCCTTTGGATTTAAAGAACAGAATTGTCATCCGTAGTGATATCCTTTCTTTAAATTAAGACCTCGTAGTAAAGCGAAGTAATAGAAGCTTCTGTTTGTTTCCCTGGTTTACAGGTGCAGAAGTCCCAAACCAGTTCAGATGTTGCTGTTTCCTCAAGCTGCAGGTAAGGATTTGACCGAAAATTCCTAATTTTTTGCAAGTCTTTAATCGCTGGGGATTTTTTTTAACTTCAAGCGATAAGTAAAATCTTTATACTTGTTTCCCACATTAAGCAGATGAATAAATGCTGGAGCGTAGCTTTTAGGTGCGTGCAACCGAGTCTGTAAACCATGAGCACGTAACTTTTTCACTAAATTGATGGAGTTTATATTCGATGCTGGCATTTCGAACTCATTGCAGTACCATCTTCTTCTTTTTTGTGTAGATTGTTTTAGGTAAAGAAATATTAAATAAAGGATCTATGTTTAGAACCTGTGATAAAATTTCAGTTAAAATAAGAAAGCTTCCTACCTGAAATGACACTTAGGCTTAAGGATATTTATACCCTTACTGCAGGAGTAATTTTATATATAATTTTAATAGTCTTTAAAAGAGCCTAAGCATTTCTTTTAAACTGAAAAATTACTGGTTCAAATGCCTTGGAGGCACAGTAACCTATGAAGTTTCTACTGGGAGCAATTACTTAGAATGAGTACATCAAATAACAATATCAAAAGTTTTCGGTATAAAGGAACGGAAGGATAGGGCACTTCAGTCATAAGCCCCAACATCAACCAAGGGATACGTCATGGTGGTGATGGCTGTTGGCCTTTTAATATAAGGCTGTTGAACGCACAGATCTGAAGTATTCAGCTGCTTTTGTGCTGCTTAAACGTTTAATTTTTGCTTTATCGGAATTGCTCCTTTCTCGTTTTGACGAAGCGACAGCTGCTGAGGTAGAGCAGAGTGCTAAGGCACACTAACGCCTGTATGGATTCACTGTATGTCGGTCATATCCCTTTTCAATTGGGCACGCTTTATGTAATCCACAAAGCAAACAAGTGAGCAGACATAATAATGTTTTAATGCTGCATTTGTTTCAAAGGAAACAGAGGAACAATTAAGTAGTTTGCCAGAGTAAACACATACATCAGGAATATCTCATTCCCTGTCAGTAGACGATAGGTTTCCACAATTGCTTCAAGTGTTTTATTTGGTTTGGAGGCCTATTACATTGCCACTGAGTGGTAAATCTTGAAAAAGCAGAGTGTTAATTTGTTGTTAAGAGAATATATGTCTTCATATATTGGTGATTCCATCTTTGTACGTATTTTTAAAATACATGGTTAAATCAATTTTTAAAGTACAGTACTTGGAATCTAAATTTTATTTAGTTACAAGCTGTAAAAATAATTACAGTAGCTGGCCAGTCGTGTGTGGGGCTACAACATGAGTTAAGCACTGGAAAAGATCAAGTTGGGAGAAGTAGTTAATTTTTTCCTAAGTGTTTCTGGGATGGTGATAAATAGGTGTCTGCATCTTATAAAGCCAGTTCCTCTGTAATTCATGTTGACTTATGTCACTAAAACTAGTTGCATCTTGTTTGCAGGTCTATGGAAATGCAGGATCTAGCCAGCCCACATAGACGACTAAGTGGTAGTAGTGAATCCCCCAGTGGTCCAAAACTTGATAACTCCCATATAAATAATAATTCCATGACACCCAATGGCACAGAAGGTGAGCCAGCCTTTTTTTTTTTTTTTTTAAGGTTTCATAATTTGTTTTTTCTACTTGTTGCTTTGGTGTTCTTGCAGTCAGGAAGCTATATAATGTTTTACTGTTTTAGGTGTTCTATGTTTATTCATATGGTACATAAAGGCAATGTTCAATGTTTATCAGTAGTTACTATTATCAAGTTTCAGCAATAGCTTTCATTACAGGTTTATGTTTCTTTCATGGAGTTTGAATGGACTGAGCACGTAGTATGTGCAGAGCTGAAATTAAAAAAAAAAGTCAAAAAACTGAAAAGGAAGTTTAATGATGAGAGAAAAAAAGTAGGTGTTTACAATTGCCGTAGCACAAAATGCAATTTTTCAGTCTTTTTTACTAGTTTGGTGTTTCTTTATGTTCTCACTTTTTGCAGGCTCCTAAGGCTATGAGAATTTTGTCAAGTAGGCTAATAAAACTGAGTGTTGAAAGTTCCTCAGGCTAGCTTGCTCCTCTGATGGAGTGGCCAAAATTCAAACAGGTGTAGTAATTCAATGGGGTAAACTGATACCTATTTCTCAAGAAGCAGTCAGGCAGTTGGTAAGTTATGTTTGTTCTCAGTAGAATACTAACAACAGAACAACCTAACAGCTTTGCCAGTAATATAATACATCTATAATACATGCAATAATACATATAATGAAACACAGAAGGGTTTATACAACAAGCGGCAAAAAAATGCTCTTTCCTGTAGCATTTCTATGGCAATAGTGGGAAAGATTGTACATGGCATTTGGCTGGCTGTGTGAACAGAGACTTAATGCATTACGAAATGCAATACGTAGGGAAGAGAGTCACGGAGCCTCAGTATTGCTCTTCAGTACAAACGTGTAGGTGAACTGCTACAGCCGCTGTAGCAAAGATGTGCCTTTTTTATTCCTAAGAACTGGGTTGTAGTAGTGCTGTCAGACTCCAGGATTATGGACATGCATTGCATTTTTCCAGGAAAGGCACATGTCAGTCAAACAGATGTTGTCCCCCCCTCAATTCCCCAGATATCTCTGTTATTCATTCTAATTGGAGTCCTTGGTAGTGGGGACAGTTTATGGGTTATCAGATTAACAGGAATTTGTGCCAGACTGGTGTATAATTTACTTTTTTTGCTATTGCTATAAAAGTGTTGCTGCAATCAAATATTAAGCCATTTGAAAAAAAAATTAGCTTTTTAAAGAATTAATAAAGTGCTTACTGTGCTTGTGTAGTTTAAGCAGAAAAAAATTGTATATCCATAAATAAGTCGTCTTCCTTTAAAATACACAAGTATGTTATTATATTTTTATATCATATTACCAGGTATATACCACTTCTGGTAGAGGATAAAATTGCCCTTTCAAATTAAAATTCCTCTAGCTCACAGAAGCCTTTGTTGTAAACTTCATGAGCTTTTCTACCTTCTATATAACTTGAAGGTTCTTTTGTAGCACAAAAACAGGGGGTGCTCCTTGAAGCACTGAAAGAGGTTCATCGTCTGACTTGACTTTTTGTTCGTCATGTAGTGCTGTGTCCATACATTCTGAGAAATTCTTAATATTGCTTTGTCAGGAAATGAGGTATATATTGTATCTATCTATTAATGCGCTGACCTCAGGTAGAAAATAATTTTGGAAATAATATCCCAACTTCTCGGTAGGTATCAGAGTTTATTGAAGAAAGTCAATTAAACCGTGGTAACTTTTTATTTGACGCCAGAATTTTACAGTTTTGGAGTGAATTCTACCCAGAAAGCTCTAACTTGCAGTACATGTTTGCCTCCTGAGATGAAGCCAAACGGTTCTCTTTTGTTTGCCCTTTTCCCTCAGGTGACATGACCCTCCTCAGCACTGCAGACTGGCTGCTCAGCCCTAGCACGCAGAGCCCCGCAGGTTTGGGTGCTGCAGTGGGCGCAGCAGGCGTGGGCACTCAGCATGCGATTTCGGATTTGTTCCAAAAGCGTCCCAAGAGATAGCTTGTGCTTGGTGGTTCTGCTCTAAGCTTTCTAATTTGAAAATTCCTGTCTCTGATTGCTCTTAAGTGACAAAGAAGGAAAAGTTTTTCAAAGAAACTAGCAGAATAATTTATTTCTGAATGAGATGTGTGCCAAGAGACAAAATTTGTGCGTGAAGCAGATGTCTAAGAACCTGAAAGTGGAATTTTTACGGCTAATCTGTTTTATCTTGAGAAAACGTTTTGTTAGGCTCCTTAAGCTGCTAAAGAGACTTCAGAAAAAGTAGAGTGAATGAAGCAAGAGTTTTCTATTTTTTAAATGAAGGGTGAAGTAAAATTATTTTTTTCTGGGATTCTTGAAGCAGAATCCTGCTGAGATACAAGTGGCTGATTGTAAGGATGTGGTTGTAAGGGCTTGCCGAACACCTCCTTTTAGGTGCTGCCATGTGGTTTGCTTGCTTGTTGCACATGGAGTGGAGATGTGGGTTGCTGGAGCTTCACATGTCAAATATAATATGTGAAACCAGCTTCTAGTCTACCATGCACACATGCTCACTAAGGTGAAAGAGCCCTCCTTCTTTAGCAAAAGAGATCTTCATGTGACTGAGAAGCAGGGCCTCTAGGTATTTGCATGTTATAAATATCTTGTAAAGATATGTTAAATTTTATTTGACTATGGGTGTGGTTTTGACAGGTTTCCATACCCTGAAGCACGGGATATGTTCACTAGATGAGGGGAGGGGAAGAAAAAAGAAGAAGGAGAAAAAATACCTGTCCCAAAGTGAAATGGCTGCATTTCAAACAAATGTTCCTTTATTCCTCTAAGGCACATTTTCAGACTTGTCTTCTATTGATGTTTTTCTGCAAGAGGATGTGGTTGGAAGATAGCTCACTTTGTTAGCTAATATTTTTAGCTTCACACTTAGCTGTAAGTTTTCAAAGCACTGAATGGGGATTTGGTTGTGCGATTGAGTCTGAAGTTAATCTCTACATGCAGCTTATAGATAATAACTCTTTATGTGCTTAATTTCACTTTGATAGAGCAAAATTATTCTCCTGGCCAGGCAGCATGGTCTTCATTGATGGGGAAGTAACAAGGAAATTATAGACCTTGACCAGGCAGAAATTTCCCAGGATCAAATGCAGAGGAGTAACACTAAAATGTCTGGCTAAAGGAGCTCAGAAAAATCAGTCCTAGTGTGCTAAGGTGGTGCTGATTATATAAATACTACAGTATTTGAGGTTTCCATGTTCTCTTTAAGTGTATTTCCACAACATACTTCTATTGTAGGAAAGAGCAGACACTGGACATCATAAAAATTATGGCCCTGTATGACTTGCCTAAGAAAATCTCTTAAAAAAATTATTGGAGTAGGGATCAAAATGTTCATAGTTGTGCCTTATCTCTAATCTTCCTTTGTCAGTGAATTGCCATGGTGAGTTGATACTGAAGGAGTTAAAAGAACAATAACAACAGGAGCTCATAAAATTGCCATTCATTAAGTTTTATCAGACAGCTGGTGGCTATTCCAACACCAGTGCCCACTTTGGTGGATACCCTTTGGAGGGGAAAGGCCGTGAGTAATTAGTAAATTTGAAAGGAGTAGGAAATCTGTTTTCCATAGCAGACAACTGCATCCAGTTTCTGCCTACAGTGATCTTTACTTTTCTCTTAACAATGTAAATCAAATCTGATGGATGGCATAGAGGGAGAAACAGAAGCCTGTGGCCCATCGTGATGATGTTTTATGAAACTGGAATGGAAAAGAATAGATGAGGACTGGGCGAAGGAGCTGTGATTTTCTGAGCATCTACTCTCCATTCATTTAAGTAATACAGACCTGCTACTGCCCTTTTATTTGAGCGTTCAAGAAGGAAGGAGGGAAGGCATTGTCATGTCAAGTGGGAAGGGAAAATGGATAACAAATTGAAGATCAGATTTTCAAAGATACATAGGAAGAGAGGCTTCAAAGGGAGTTAGACATCAAAATTCCTTTGGAAAAAAAATGATTCTCACTCTTTAAGTACCTGCTGCAACATGAGAATGAGATCTCACACAAAGGCAGTCAAAGCTCTCCACTATGAGACTATCTGATGTGTGGCCATTAGAAAGGTTGTTTTAAGTCTGGTGAACATAAATCCATCTTCAGGGTTTCAAAAGGCAGCACTATGTGGTATGTTTGCTGTCAAGATGCAGTATTACAGAAGGGAGAAAAAATTGTTTTCAGTATTTCCTAAAGTAATGGGGAGTAACACGTTGAAATCCATAGAGAGGGTAGAGCTGGTATTGTTATGGCAAGTGATGTAGATTTCTCTAAGTAAATTATATTTCTATAAATTATATTTCTTGAAATTCTAGCAATACTTTGTAGCACTCAAAATAGTCTTTCAGTATTGCAATTGAGCAATTCACATTGGCAGTGAATGATTTTTAATTTATTCCTATCTTTTTATATTTTTCGTATTTTTGTGTGCTTTGGGGTGAAAAGTTGTGGTAGGTGATGGCAGTCAGACAAAATGATGTATCTTTTGGTGATGCTTGGATTCTGGTACCTTTTAATTACTGATTTCTGGACTTCCTGCTAATTATGTATGCAGGAGTTTCTCTTCTTGTGTTTGTGATAAGGAACTTTTTGGTATGAAACTTGTAGTCGATACCTCCATACTTAGACATCCTGAAATAATAGCATAGTAAAGGTAGATGTAATATTTGCCTTTTAGTAGGGTATTAGCGGAAAAAGTTGTGGATGCTGACTTTACTCACCCGAGAAGAGTGCAAGAGGACAGTTGTTTGGCCATAGGCAAAAACTGCAGAGGTCCTGGGCTCCCAAAAGCCAGCTGGGGGTCTGTAGAGGCTGGTGAGAGTCTTCAACCTGATGTCACTTCTGCAGGATAAAAATCAGATACAGCTGGTTTATGTGAAGGCAAGGGGCTGACTTGGACTATCCTTTCTTCCCTGCTCTCCACCTTTTCTTCCTTGTTGTATTACATTGGCTTCCTTCCAGACTCTTTGTCTTACCTGTGCTTTTATTCTCCTGCTTCCCCAAGAGTCTTTCTGTCTGTTCTGAGCACATGTAGCATAATGCTCTATTATTCCTCTTTCGTAGGTACTTGGCCAGTGAAATGACTTGTCCACTTCTCTGCTGACTCAGTTGAGCAACTCTTTTTGCAAGGTCTTGGGGAGGAGACTGGCTAATAAATATTTATGTACTTACTGTCTTTTCTATATGTATTTATATCCATTTTTGAAAGATTCTCTATTTTGGTTTCCTCCATAAGGTTTTCCTGAAAGAAAGGACCTCATTTAAGTGATAAGTTAATAGCAGTACTGGTTCCCACAGGCATTTGAGGGAGACAAAATACTCCAAATGACAAATTACTTTGCAAAAAAAAGGAACATCTTGGAAGCACCATTGTTTTAATATCATTTATTTTTGCAAGCTTCTCATATAGATGTTCACAGCACGTGCTGTTTCAGATTGTGGATGAAGTGTGGTGGTGTGAGAGCACCCTCTGAGTGTGTCTGAGGGTCCCAGAGCTCCACGTGCACAGTGATTGTGCACAGGCTGTGGCATTTCAAGGACCTGTGAGGATGTCCACTACTTTACTGAAAACTGTAGCCACAACACATCGTTCTAGGTGTGGTGTCTTCCCAGTGGGACCAGCCTGTTAGGCACGTGTGTACAATTGTGTGATTCCATACACAAATGTCATATGAAATGTCATATATCATATGTCATATGCCTGGCCAGCAATACAGATGAGAAGGAAATTCAGCCCCAGCTGTCACTGTGCACCTGCAGAAACTCCAAGGAACGGAAGTAGAACATCTTAGTCAAAGATCACACCTTAGTAGGGTGGTATTTGAAGAGCCTTAGCAACTTCAGACTAGTGACTTGATGATTTAGCATTTGCATTTGTATCTTATCTTCTGATGGGTTTTGCTTGTCCCAGTTAGATAAAAAAGCATGAAACTTGGTTACACTTCGGGGTTAGCCATGTCACCTGACCCTGGTCACTGAGTGAAGTACCTGTGCCACCAGGTTCGATGAAACAAGCTAAGGAATTTGCTGGTGGTGGTGATGGCTGAAGGGGAATGGAAGCTAGTACTATCCCTCTTTGTCCAGGTGAATTTGGCTTTGAGTCTGTCAGTCCTAGAGTTCAGACCCTGGCCAAATGTAGAGCATATTATTTCGCAGGTATGAAAAGTCCCACCTGCTTTGTCATTGTGCTTCTGTCTTCATGAGTTAATCTTGTGTCTTGTACACCTAAATGTCAGAGCCGGCTTGATTTCTCCATGCTGCTCTTTTGCTCACTTGAAGACCTCCATGGTCCCAGAAGGCAAGGTGAGGAAAACCTTCTTTGCCATTAATGGCTGGGCCTGTGATGTTTTTTAGTCATTCTGTCTGGCCTTGGTTAAAGAATATGAACACTGCAAACTGTTAAACATGCATGGTCAGATTCCCAACTAAAAATAGGAAAAGAAAGAAAGGAACTAGAATAGTCCATGACACCTCTAAAAGGATTGGTTTTAGATATATGCTGCCTCCATTTTCAGAGGAGAGACACAAACATTTGGTGTAAGTGGACATGTGAGTGTGAAGGGGTAAGAACCTTAGTTTGACTCAGGCGCTCTCATCTCCTAGCTGCAGTGAACGAGACTTTTAACCCATGACTGTACTTGTCAGATAAATATCCAAGTAGAATCTTGCTTAGCAGCTACAAGTACTGTCCAACCTTGTCTCTATCCAGATGTTTTTGAATTTTCTTTCTGATTTTGCACTGTAGCAGTGGCACCATTTCTTTGTAAATTTAAGGTGAGCAGGTACAAGGATATTAAAGGTCTTTCGCCTGAAATGCATAACATAAGAGGAAGATGAGGGTCATGGGGGTGTATGTGGTGAAACCTAAGTGTTAGCCACAGCCCAAATACTGGAGAGGTTTTGAAGCCTCTCACATCAGAGGAGGGGAAAGCAGGGAACAGTCTGGGCTTGAACTAGAATGTGCAGCTTTGAGCAGGGACTTTCTTTGAAAACCATACAAAAATTTAGGCTGGAAATTACCTCCTGGTAGTTTCCAGACAATGAGATTCAGGAAGAGTTCTCTGCTTTGAGAAGCAGTTACAAGTAAGTTTATCAGGCTTCATGGTCAGAAGCTGATGATTTGATAATCTGTGATAGAAAGAGACAATAATATCCTGGATAGGAATCAGTACAATTGAGTAACCTGTAACCTTTTTATAACTGCAAGGTTCTTCACTACAAACAGGGGAGTGTTTGAATAAAATAATGGAAAATCATCAGCTTAGAGGTTCAAGGCAGAATGTTTGTCTTGTTGTTAGTGACAATTATGTTTAAGCTTCCGGGTGAACTCTGGGCTTCTAGTGAGTGCAGAAAGAGGATGGTGTCAAGCAGAACAGTATGTGAGTAGCAACTGATACATAAAATACTTAATCAAGATTTACTTGGTGTTCAGTTACTACTATTATTTGAAGATGAGACAAGCCAAAATAGGGCAAGAGGTTGTGTTTTTATGTATGTCTGTAAACAAACTAACCAGTACACTTTGTTGAGTCTCTTTGTCGCCCATGAACACTGAGAGCTGTCAGCCAGGAATAATTTTGTTTGGCCCACTTATTCATTTTACCCACTTATTTGTATAATACAAAGAACATAATATTATAGTGTTAATTCAATCTTAAAACTGCAAAATTAAGACCAATTCAGTTAGTCAGGCATGTTTGCAATATTTCTATTCTGATTTAGAGTATACAGCATAGCTGCTAACAAAGATGAGTTCAGTAGAGCAAGCCTTACATGTATTTAGTGTAATAAAAGCAATTTTTAAAAGATATTTAAAAACCTTACTTTTTGCATGCTTGAAGGTACAATCTTTATGAGGTATTCCTACAATTTCTGTGTTATGAGTAGCCAAATATTAGGTCTTTAAATCCATATTTAAAATAGCCGGCATCTCATTCCTCGTAACACTCTTTACTGATATATATACCAGGAACTGCATGACAAGCTGTGAACTCAGAAAGTTGTTACTTGGCCAACGAACCACATGAACTTGTGGGTTCTGGTCTGAAGTTCTCTCTCTCAGTGGAGTTCAGAAACTGCCATGTAAGTCATTTTTTAACCACCTTTTGCTATGCAGCTGACAAAACAGGGCACATTGCACTGGCAGTCTCTGAGTTCCTTTAGAAGAAAAATCTTGACAATCAATACAAAATTAGATCAGCAGTTGTGATATCTCTGAATTTTTTGTGCTTTTTTCTCCAAGATACCATTTGTGCTATTATCTGCTACTCCTATTTTTTTTTCTATTGTTCTATGTGTTGTTTTCTTATACAGTTTCTTTTTAAATCTTTTTAGACTCTCACAAATGACTCGAAACAAAAAATAAGGAGGAAAAATATCTCTTTGTTGGCATAGTTTCTTAAGCTCCTTGGTATATTAACTAAATCTAAATCACTGGTTCTAAATAAACAGTGAATTTTTTCAGCAGATTAGGAAGACATTAGTCTTCTTCTTGAACTTCTTTTTGATAATTTCTTTTATTACATGAACGATTTGGCACTAAAACTTAGTCATACATTGCTAAATCAGAGTCTGTGTCTAGAATTCAAGTCTGATGATTCTGCACCTCCCTAAAGGTCAGTTTTGATAAAGGAGCAGCGGAAATGGGAACTTTCCTGTGTCACTTTCCACGGTCTCTGCCACAGCTGAGCATGGTGTTGGCAGTTACTGGCAAGCTTGCAGTGTGTGCTGTCTAGATGTGGCAATATTCCCACTCATTTCCCCAGTGTCATCTTGTGAAAGCTTAGGACGTGTTGCAGAAATGTTAATTGTCATGGAAAATGTGAAGAGCCGAAATCCAGAGCACCCATAAGCAGCATGTGGCAGGGCCAGATCTGTGCCCATCCAAGGCCTGGCTTCCTTGGACAGCTCCATATGTCTCTCAAGACAGACATGGATGACTCATGTGCTGCTGGGATAGGCTGTGAGACTTGTGTCTTTAGGCAGTCCCTTTGCAGCTCTCTTTCCCTGTGATTCTGGGATGAAATATGCTCCATTGCAGGTCAGTTTTGCCTTGGACAAACAGGAGACCTTCCTTTGCAGTAAGAGTACATGTAAATGTTTCCAACAGGTAAACCCATGGCTGTTCTCAGTTCATTTCTTTGTATAGCAAGATTTCATCCTCTTAAATGTGCTTAGGCTGATAGAAGGAAATATGCAGTAATTTTCAGGCATTTTGATTGTTGTGTTTGGGGAATGGAGAGCTTTTCAGTACCTATCCATCTTTGTTAAATTCCCAACTATCTGTGACACAAAGGTTCATTAAGATTGTGGTTGTTTCTAAAGGCGACATGATAGGGCACATTTATTATCACCCAAGTCATGGGTATCCAGATCAGGAATAATGGGAACATCCTTTCTTATAGCCCGTTTTTCTTATAATCAGTAGATAAAACAGCTGAGATAGAAAACATAACGTTTTTATGAAAAATTGTTGAGCACCTCAGTCAGCAACTAGAATTCATTCCCGTCAAGAAGGCACTGCATTGTATTTCATGTTTTCCTGTATCTTCAAAAGTAGTATGTCTAGTAAACAGCATTTAATTTTAAACTGTGTTGCACAGAAATACTGCTCATTAGTCATAGAGACAGAAATTCCATTTTGATGATATTTTCCTGAAAAAGGTATCTTGAACAAGGATCCAGATAGGTGCTTAGAGGCCCATCCAAGCTGGCCTTGAACAATTCCAGTGATGGGGCAGCCACAGCTCCTCTGAGCAACTTGTTCCTGTGCCTTACCGCCCTCAGAGTAAAGAATTTCTTCCTGATACCTAATCTAAACCTACTCTCTTTCCCTTTGGATCCATTCTCCCTTTTCCTGTCACTACATGTTCTTGTAAAAGGTCCTTCTCTGTCTTTCTTGTGCACTCCTTTCAGGTACTGGAAGGCCACAATTAGGTCACCCCAAAACCTTTTCTAGGCTGATCAATCCCAAATCCCTTAGCCTTTCCTTGCATGGGATGTGCTTCATCCCTCTGATCATCTTGGTGTCCCTCCTCTGGACTTGTTCCAGCAGGTCGATGTCCTTCCCGTGCTGGATGCAGCACTCCCAGTAGTATCTCAAAGAGCAGAGCAGGGGACAGAATTCCCTCTCTTGCCCTGCTGGCCACTCTGCTTTTGATGCAGCCCAGGGTACAGTTGGGCTTTCTGGGCTGCAAATGGACATTGCCAGCTCTCATCTAACCTCTCATCCGCCAGAAATCCCAAGTCTTTTTCAGAAGGGCTGCTTTTTATCTAGAACAACTGATGCTATACTTCTCTATATTGTGGGAACCATAGCATAGTCCTCGGACTGCTAACTTGCAGTGATCCAAAAATGAGGAATATGGCATATAGTTTCTCCAATAGAGAAGAGGAAGAGTTTGGAGAAAGCACATACTGAAAACTTCTACCCTTTACTCCAAGCTAGGTTGATCTGTCTCATCTTCCTCTCTTTTCCCCCACCACAGATACCAGCTATAGAGGAAAGCACCTTTCATTGTTATTCCCAATATGGAAATTAGGTTCAGAAGGCTTGCAGATTCTGGGGAAACTTGGAGTAGTCTATGAGAGAAGTATGAGTCTGAATGTAAGACGTGCTTGTGATAACCCTCTAAGAAAAAGCAGAAGATAATGTAGATGCTATAATTTTTCATATCTAGATTGACAAACTGTACATGCTGTAAAAGTCCTGTAGTTTCTGGAAAAATACTTGTGATCGACGCTTTGCAATAAATATTCCACTGTATCTGTGTGTTAGACTTTCAGTATTTAGTCATTAGATGGATGGTGAATAACTTAAATGCTGTGTTTTTAAGAAATACCTTTGTATTAGAGTTATGGTTCAGATCATGAGTGCACTTTTGAAGTGAACCTCGTGGCCACCTTTTCTTACCACATTAATTCCCCTTAGGGAGTCCCTTGGACTTCACTTGTTTCAAAAAAGCTGCTTTGCAGAAGTACAGCTAATGTTCTCAAGCTGAATAACCCCTCTCAAAAATGCCTAACCTCTGGACGCTGGACCTTCTGCACCAGCCATTTCACTTCATGAAACTTTCCTGAATGGACTGCACTACTTGTTAATGAAGATACAACAGAGTTTTGTGTGCAGCTAAGCATTGACCTCCCAAGTAATCAGACAAAAATCCTGCACGAGAGTCAAAAGAAAATAATGGACGATTAGTAAAATCTTGAGAGATTTCTTACGAATCCCATGGAGGAGGCTTGGCGAAGGAAATAGACATGCAGAAATCAGAATTTGGATTGGCAGTGAAAGGAAAGGTCTTTAGTGAAAAGAGGGAAGTCTCTCTGCCTCACCCTTTCTAAACTTGGCACCAAAGGGTTCCTGAACACAAACATACATGCACACATGTGTGCATGTGTGGTGGCACTGAGGCTTTACGTGTCAAATGGAGTGTGGTTTACCTTGGTTGTCTCAGCTTGGCTCCCAGCAGTGCTACAGAGCTGCCTCGCTGAAAGGTCAGGTATGCACCAGCGCTGGCGCGTGGGCAGCGGCGTCTGTGTGTGTCAACAAGGGCAAAGGGGAGGGGATGTTGATAGTAAGATCAGCTCTGTTGTTTTCTGAAACAGCATCCTCAGTTGCTTTTGGCGTGCTGTAACCCCAAAAGCCAGGTGTGTAAAAATGGATTTGAGGGATTGCCGTGATGTTCTGCTAACTCTCTGGGAGTAGCTATTGGTGCCTATTTCTCATCCATGCCAGGTCATCCTTGGTCAGCCCCATCCTTGCTCTTTGGATCAGGATACTGTCCTGTCCAAATGTTACAGAGTTTGCACTGGACTGACAGAAAGGGAAATTGTTTATTTACTTGAGGCTTTATTAAAAGCCATTAATTGATTATTAGTTATGAATCAGCATAAGCCAGGAGATAATCTCTTGGTCTCTTTCTTTTTTACTCTCAGACAGCCGTGTTATGTTGTGGGTGCAGGGGGTATAAAATGTTAAAGCATCCTTTGAAGTATTTGGTGAGGACTGTGTTCCCTTTTGTTTAGTCAGAGTTGTTGTGTATGAAGTCGGTATTCATTTTGAGAGGAGAAATCCACCTCGAAGAAAGTGTTTTACTTTATCATAAATTCTTAATTTTCCTCTGAAACTTTATTTAATTGGAAACAAAATTTGAACAGCCCTCAGCAAAAACAATTTAAAAATTATTTCCTCTTTTGTCTTATTCAATTCGGTGTCTTTCAAGCCAGTAAATGCTGTGCGACCTGATCTAAATGTGGATCCGTATTGTTGGGTCTGCAGGATTAAGAGGAATCAGGACAGGTGCAGAGAGTTGCATGGGGACTTCTGGTTTGTTACAGTGGCTCTTATTCCTTGGGAACAGGAATAACCCTTTTGATCATCTTATATTTATGTGTAAATCATAGCTGCCAGTATTTTGCATTGTTTGTATACACAAATACATAACATGCAAAATATCGATAGCCATGATTTAGAATGTTTTTGGCAGATTTTTGTTTTATTGAGTTTGTATCTGTAGTGAGTGTGTGTGTGCATGCGCATGCAAGAATATTAGGAGCATGTACAATATCTTCTGTTTATATTTCTATAGTTAAAACAGAACCAATGAACAGCAGTGAGATCGCTACTACTACCACCACAGACGGGTCTTTAGACAGTTTCTCAGGATCAGGTAAGGAATAAACAAAAGTTTTAAGCTCGGCATTTTTTCATTTATTATTTTCTTGTCCCACATGGTTTAAACCTGTGCACACCTCTAAAAAAGCCTTTTGCGCTTTCCAGCTTATGCCTATTTCTGTTCATTTTAGACTAACTCAACAGGAGTTTTCCCCAAGTAAGGAGCATTACAGTATCAGGCTTATTAATGTCCATTTGTGCCTTCGGTGGGAGTCTCACTAGGGAGCATTCTGGCCCAGAGTAATTAGTTTTTGTTTTCTGTGAGTAAACATACGTGCCTCTATGATTATTGTTCTAATTGAGGGGTAGGTCTTCCTCTCTTATTGTAATTTATTATTACCAAGGCGTTCATTCTTTTGTCAGGCTTCTTTTCTTCATGGAAGCCAAATGCATCTTAGCTTCTGGCAGCATACAAACACTGTGAGAACAGCCTAGGGTGTTTGCTCAGTTTTGCACACCTGTGGACTGACCGTGGTACTTCTAGCACATCATTTTTATGGTGCAAATCAAATCAAAAGAAGGATCAAATAACATATTGTGGGATTACATTTCCGTAATAGCAAAATTTGACATCTTGCAACCAGTCAGACTGCTTAGTAGCCAGCCCTTTCCTGGTCTTGTCACAGCCTCCATTTTCTGCACATGCTGTTGAGTATGAAAGCATCAAGCCTGAACGTCCAAAGAAAGGTGTCTAAGGTATTTTAATTCTCTGAAAGAAGAAAATACAGTGTGTAGCTAATAGTAGCTACATACATCTGTGGTGATCTGACTAAAGGTGGGACTGTAACATTTGGCATGTCTGCAGCCTCGCAGGCCACAGAAAAGAAAAATTAACGGGTGCAGAAGTCACAGAAGGAGGCTCCTTGCTTCCCTCCCAGAGTGTAAAGATGATGGATTTTCCCTGTAGCTGGCCGGGAAAGGGGTAGCTGGCGAGGGGTAATTATGAGTGCCTTGTTTATTTCCAAGTACTTAGCAATAAGGCCTGTTGTTTCTCGGGCTGTCTGCTTTTACAGTAGTCTCATAACCTGCCACTGACCCTTTCCTGGCAAAGGCTTCCAAGCCCACCTTGGGACCTCGAGGAGAAGTGACACCCAGACAGTAACCAGAGAGGGAAGGGCTCCTAAAAATATCGCCCCGAGCAGAGTAGGCCAGCACAGCCGCCAGGCTGCGAGCAGCACCCAGAAATGCTGACAGAAATGGGCTGTGCTGGTGTGAGGCTCCGTGTCAGCAGCACGGGGCTGCTCGGGGAGCAGCTCACGGTGTAGCCTCCTCTGCTTACTAACAGCATCTGCACCTTGGACATCTTTATGCAACACTGTTTTGAAGGTCTGAAAGCATTTTAGACAGCAGATAAGGTGGAAGAAAATAGGAGTGTAATAAGGTAATACATAGTCTGTATTAGGAATTGTTTTTTTTTAAAAAGAGGCGCGTGCTCTGAAGCGGGCCATATGTTTTCAATCGAGGCATGCATAAAGCTCCTTCATAAAATGTAGGTCTTAAAAATCCTAAAAGTTAATAAAATGTTGCACTTGAGATATCAACAATCCTTTGAAAATACGAAGGGAAATGTTTCCATTAGGAAATAGGTTGTTTGCATTGAAAATGTTGCCTGCGTGCAACCAAAGAATAAACTACGGCTCAGGAGTTGTACAAAGGGGCAATTTAGTATTTGAGATTTGCCATCAAGATTTTAATGTTAAGCATTCTTGTATAGTTCCTCATAAAATATTATTTTCTATCTAAGGTATCAATGATATTTGAATTTAATTAAAATCTTGTTAATACTCTGAAATTCTATTAGGAAAAATAATATTTATCTTTGGTGTGTGTATTTACACTTCTGTATGCTTTCTTTTCTCCTTGGTGCAGCAATTGGAAGCAGTGGTTTCAGCCCAAGACAAACACACCAGTTCTCCCCACCACAGATTTACCCTTCCAAGTATGATATCTTTTTAAAATAATAATAGTAGTAGTAATAATAATAACTGGAATAGGCAGATTTTAACCTCATTTTAAATAATAATTGAGTCCATCTGTTAAGCCATAATTTAAACCACAGCAGCTTCTAGGGAAAAAAATATTTTTTTAAAAAATGCTAAGAATGTATTTGGAAAATATTTGTAAAGTTCTTCTTTCATTTATTCTTTTATTATTGATTTCTCACTGTTTTGTCTCTTAAAGATTCTGTCGTCTAGCACAGCCTATGATTATGTGTTAATGAAGCAGCAGGATTATAATAAGGCTAAAAATAAGTACACGCATGTCTGTCTAATGCAGTGTCTGTCCTATTTTCTGTCATTTGTAATCAATAGCAGACCCTACCCACATATTCTCCCCACCCCGTCCTCACAAACGATGGCTGCGTACGGGCAGACACAGTTTACAACGGGAATGCAACAAGCTACAGCCTATGCCACTTACCCCCAGCCCGGCCAGCCCTATGGAATCCCTTCATATGGTAAGAAATCACGTCCGTGTCATTTTATTCCTGAGGTAAATGTTTTTTTAGACCAAGATTATGTGACCCTCAGGTTAGTGCTTAGTGGGAGAGCTGTGCTCTAGAGCATTTCTTGTGGAACACTGTTAATTTTCCCACCTTGGAATGAGCGATGCTTAATTTATGTATTAAAGAGCTACAAAGGTACTCAAGATGATGAACCCATTTTGGGATCCGAGGGAGAGGTTCATTAGCTTTTTGTTGGTGACATCAAAAATACAGCTCTGAAATGGGAAGAGAGGTCTCGGGGCTTCCATTACACAGGCCCAGCCCCTGGCGACTTGCTCAGGGCTCTGCTCCCCAGCGGTGCCAGAGGTTACGTGGGGACATAAAGGTCTGAATTTCAGCTGATACAGATTACTGAAACCCAGATGAATCTGCGAGGCTGTGCTGATTTTCAGCAGGCAAAAAAACTGATTCAAAAATGCCTCCATCAAAAAAATCTCACTTTCCCTGTTGTAAATGTTTTAAAACTCCCTGGAGGTGAAAATTGAGGTAAATTGCCACTAAAGCTCTGTCTGCCTGATGAAGGAGATAGTACTAAGTAGCAAATATTTCCAAAAAAATTTAATTTAAAAACAAGCTGCCGTGGTTGAGACCATTTTCCTGCCAGACTGTCTGCTGGCAGACCACATGGTAGTGCAGCAGCGAGGATGCATTATTAGAAAATAGGTCTTATATTCCTCTGGGGGAATATATTAAAAATATACAATCCACATGCTTTGAGCAGTATATTTTGTGAAAATACATTCAGATAATGTAAGTTTTATACCAAAAGGACAGAACTCACCATACAAGCTGTTCGCTTTAAAATGGTTAAAAGTTTTAAGTGCAAAACTGGTGAATCTTTCATCTTGAAGTCTGCAAGTACTGGATCTCAAGTATATCCTAAGGCAGATTATGGTGAACAGTAGGTAAAAGAAATACATTATTATTTCCCCATACTTTAAAGTAGGGTTCTAAGTATAAATTGGATGTTTCAGTTCCAGTTCGAATCCACATGTTTTGAGCTTACACCATGAGGTGGGGAATCTTAGACGCACACACACATGCACACACACACAAGAGCTCCTGTTGCTGATGAGAGCTTGTCTGCTAATTCCATCTGGATCAGGTGGGGTGATAACAGACAACCCTTTTCCCCACCCTGCTTTTCTTGACCTGTTTCTCCTGCGGACACCTCATGTTCATACTTGGCTGACTGCAAGGTTTGGGCAGCCCAAACAGTGACTTTTTTGGTTTTTGCTTGGTTCTTCTGGATGAAATCCTGACCTTGTTGAAGTCAACTCTAAAATTCCCACTGACTTCAGCCAGGCCTTGATTTCACTACTTGAGTTTAGCTGTCTCACTGTCGTCGGAGCTGTAATTGAGAGTTGCTTTACTTGGCAACTGCTTGTGGGGGTTAACATGCTTGCCTGCTCTTTTGTTTTGGTTTGGTTTTTTGCCTAGTCCATCCCCCATGCCTAGGAGTTCAGATAAATTTGCAATGTTTTACATTGCAGAGCTGCTTTTGACCACTGAAATCCTCAGCTCCTGAACCAAGAGGATTTTTACGTGTTTTGTTCTTTTCAGACAATGCCTTGTAGCTGGTGCTAAGGTGCTCCTTGCTGATGTACTTTATAGGAGTAATATTTAAAAGCAAATAACTATTAAAAAGTTTTAGGACCTAACATATATTTTTGCATATTTAAGTCATGCCATGTAATCCATGCTCCCAAATGAAATTATGTGGGGAGTATTAGGACACTCATTTACAACAAGGTTGCAAACTGAAGCCTTCCTTAGAGCCAAAATTCTGCTCTTTGATCTGCAGCTTAGACCCCATGTATCCTCTGTCTTGCCTTTCTTTCCTCCAAGCAGAAATCTTACAGCAGTGTAAAGGGAGAAGACTTATGTCTCTGTGAAAGGAAAAACTGAGTTGAGGCCTCTTTCTTTTTGTTTCTTTACTCTGAGTCTACTGGAAGAAAGAGTATTCGTGAGTTCCTGTATCAGCCTGCCTCAAGCTTTCTCTCAAGAGTGGAGTTTGGGAAGGTCCTGTCTCAACTGCACCTCTAGCCGCTTCATTTTTCCAGTTCCCCACCTCCACAGCCATGCAGCCATGCAGGCAGGAAGGGGGGTGGAGGGGAATGCCATTGACAGCTGCTGCCCTGGGGCTCCTGGCTCTGCTTCATCTGCAAAGCCCCTGAGGAGGCTGGAGAATTTCCTGAAGCTCTTTCCTCCTGCCTGCTCCAGCACCAGCATCTAGCAAAGGCTTTGCTTACCAACTTCTTTGCTTTCCAGATCCTGGCAGTCCCCTCATGTCACTGTCCCTTCCCACTTCCTTGAGTGCATTAGACTTGGGAGAAGGGAGCATCAAGGTTTGATGAGTGAAGGCTTTCTGGATGAGAGCGAGTGTGAGAGTAAGTCCCAGGACATGAAAGGCTCCTCATAGCATGGAGGTTTGCAAAAGGGCATGTCAGTGCCAAGTTGTCTTCACTCAAGTGGCATCCTCCTCCTACTGCTGCTTTTGATCATCTCTTCCTGCTCGGTCTGAGATAGAGAATTGGATCAGGCTGTTAAAGGAAATTTAGACTAGAAACTTAATGCTTGATTTAGTTAAACTTTCTCTAAGCCATATTTAATCAGCATTTCAGAAGTCCTTAAACAGACAACAAATAGGGATTGTTGATACCAAATCATCCATAGCAGGAGTTTCCCCTTGGAAATGAGGTGTCAGGAGTCGTCATTCGAACTGCTTAATTGTAACATGAAACAGAAGAAGCAAGTAAGCATCAGGGAAAAACAAGCAAACGGGGTTAGTCTGGCAGTTAGAAGGTCTGGCAGAAGGAATTAAGGGTAATTAATGAGGGCAGTTGAAAAATAATTATTTAGATGGCAGAAAATATGCTGCCATTTGTGTACAGGGAGGTATTGAAGTTTTGCCAATGCAGTAACTTCTGAGCCCTCTCCTACCTTGAAACATTGTTGAATATTGTCTAAAGAAAAATCCAACCAGGAAATGGACTTTGATTAACAGTAATTTTCAAAGGAATGTTACTAATTCACACTTAGTTAATTCATTTCAAATATCGTTGGTTTCTGAACAATGAGGTATCACTGTATGCCACAGTGAAACCTAAGAATATTATATCACTTTTCCATTACTTTGGCTACAATTATTTTTAAATGGTAGTTCATGTTGGGACAACTTTATAATTAAAACTAAGAGGCAGAGGCTGAATTGTGTGCATTTCCTCAGTATTTTGCTTGCTGATATTTGCTTGCTCATTGCCTTACAAATTGAGGGAAGAATCACTGAAACTGGGAAGCAAGTCATTCATTGATCTGACTTTGGATTCTTTTATAACTAAATTTAGAAATGAGAGAGTAATGTGGTGTGTAATGGATTTCCCCGTCAGTGCAGATTAATGACTCTCTGCTATGTTTTTCCCAGTTCAGGAGATTGCTTCAGAAATAGTTCCTGTCTGTTAGCTGCTTAGCTGCTTATTTGTTAAAAACTGGAATAAGTGTTTAATTACCTTTGAAAAATCATCATTGCACTTAATACTGCTAGTTCTCTTTATCCTCTTCTAATTCCTTAAAAAACCATTCTTGGAGCTGTGTAATTTTCATGTAGGAATATTATACAATGCAAATCTCAGTTATGTCATTAATGGGTAGATGGCAGGAGAGCTTGGCTATGCTATGCTTCATTAAATTCATATAAAGTTGCTAATCTACCTCTGTGTAATGTCATGAATATATGGAAAAGTTTGCCTCTGGCAGGAAAGGAAAAAAGGAATAATGCAACTTCCTGTTCATGTATAAATTTCTTTTGCAGTTATTGGAAACACAGTTTTGGATTTAACCTCTCCCTGGTGGACTTCAGTTTTCCGTGTGCTTTTAGACTGCCCTTACCCTATTCATTTGTGCATGCTTTCAATATTTGTTCTCTCAGGCAAGAGTAGGTGTATGTTAAAATTGCTGTTAATTAAGTGATTGTGTTTTCCATCCCTGTTTGAATATGAACAAATAGATTTGCTGTCACTAACTGATTTAGGTGCATTGTGGGCAGGCATCAAGACAGAAGGTGGATTGGCACAGTCACAGTCACCTGGACAGACAGGATTTCTAAGCTACGGTGCCAGCTTTAGCACACCTCAACCTGGACAGGCTCCCTATAGCTACCAGATGCAAGGTCTGTATAAACAGATATTACCATTAATTAGATATTGCTAATGCTGTGGTGGGGTTTTTCCCTCCTTATTTCATTTTATTCCTAGAATAAAAATGAATGTTTGCTTGGGCACTTAACTCTGAATTTATTGCAGCTGGAGATGAAATGGTGATTGCCTTTGCTGAGAGAGCAACAGGCCAGCTCTCAGCAGTTTGGAAGATCCCTTGCTTCATTAAATTTTAAATGGTGAAGTGTTCCAGTGTTATTACAGCAAAAATGTATCTTTGAATAGCAAAAGTTTAGCAAATAGTGAATGAGACAAAGCTAGTCCTGGAAAACGTGACAGGATTATGAATTTAGGAAGTGCCAAATATAATTTGACACCTGAGCATGTTTGAGGAGGGAGAAGAAGATAAAAATACTTACTGCAGCTGTGGAGGTAGCTAAGCAATGATTGAAGTCTGTTTCTTTGAAGTCTATTTAAAAGCTGTAAGTCTTTGTATGTGCAGGCTATTATTATCAATTATATTTTGTAGCCTTACTTGCCTGTTTAGTTTACTTAATGTCTTTCCACCTTGTTCTCCCAATTCCTTTCCCTCTTCTGTGCTGAGAAGTCACTGGGTGTACCTGGTTCTGGACTGCTCACCACTTAACAGATATTTTTTAAAAATCTTTGTTTACCCGAATAGCTAATTTGGGATGTCTGCTGCGGGCCTTTTCACCCTGAATTTGGCAGTAGATATCAGGCGTGTTGCGGATTTTGGAATTGTTGAAATAAGTGATCAATCACAGAAATGGACCACATTTTTTATAAGTTTAGCACCTGTATGTATTATCAAGCTCAGCTTAAACGGTGTGCCATCAAGTAAACACTCCATGAAATGTCTTGAGGCAGAAGTGCTTTCAGAGACTAAGTGAATGAGATTTTGCTTTTGTTCCACAGCTTTAAGGGTATATTGATCCAGTCCTTTGGTCAGACACGAGAGAGATGGTTTTTTGTTTCCTTTTTTTTTTTTTTTTTAAATCCCCTTTTGAACTGTGTGTGGAGTAGCTCCATAGGGCAGAAGTGACCATCTGACATCTGAAATATTGCTGACTTATGGTGTGCTCTGACAAGTAAGAGGGACAGGACCAGAGCAGCGTGTGGATTTTCATCTACATGCTGAATAGTGATGATCTTCTCCTCATCGGAGTAAATATAACCAAACCACATCACTGGTTTAGCTTTCTGCAGACAGCTGCACAAAAAAACTCAGATAACAAACACACCTCCACATCCACCTCCACACCCACCTCCCCCCACAAAAAATCCTACCTCTCTGTAGGAGAGAGCTCAAAATACTTGCCAGCAGTGGCTACAATGAACTTCTGAATCAACATTTCAGCTTTTAAGGAATCGATAATTCACGGTCACTAGGAAATAGTGTTATTGAAAAATCATGTGCTGCCTATAATTTCTGTTGCAGTGATGCCTTCATGCCGCAGTCATATACTGGGATCCTGTTGTGCTAACTTCTACAGGCAAATAAAAATATAGTCCCCATAGAAGTTGGAGGCTAAAATAAAACACATAGGCTAGGAGGGCCTAATGTAACAATGAAGCTGACACTGTTTATGTGCAATAAACAGTCGGCACCCCATACTGGTTATCTACCAGCTCTAAAGGTGTTTTTTGTAAGATACCAAGCAGAGGGATGTCAATAAAAAGGGATTTTAGGCAGGACAGGGAAATCGTTTTGCAGATGTCTATGGGAAACTCATTCGATAGAGGGAGGGAAGAGGGAGCAGCATAGGATAATGTAGAGAGTGCTTGGAAAATTTTAACAGTAAGTGAATGCTGGCATTAGTGGTGCAATGGACTGCATAGAGTCTGCCATAAAGGGTGTTGCTTTGTTTTCTGCTATATGCAAAATGTGCATAAGATCAGAATTGTCAAGCTCAGCAAAGGGTGACAGCTGTCAAGAGATGGAACAGTAAGATCTTGGAAAGCATTTCAGCTGTATACATTGAGAGGCAAGGATCTAAAAATATTCTGCAAAAAGAAATATGTTAAAGATGACCCAGTTGTGAAGCTCTAATAAGAAAAGGATCAGAAGCATTGATTTAATAAAGGAATTGTCTGCGGGGCTTAGGGAGGAGGGGGTCTGAGCCTGGGTTCTGCTCTTGCTGTGCTCGGCTTGGGCTGAGAGCTGCCCACCTGTGGAAGTCAATGGATCACTGGCAGTCTGGCTTGGGCAGAAGAGCCTCAGGTCAGAGTTGGAGGGTCCCTGTGGTGTGTATGTCCTTTCTGTTGTGCTCATAAACACCACGATGTCTGGGTGAGAGAAGGACTGGTCTTCTACAGAAACCTTAGAGACCATAAGAATGGAAATAAGGAGAATATTTCAAATGAAAGAATTGGTGGAGTTGTTAGTTGCTAAGTAGAAAAGAATCATATTGCTGAACAGGTCTTTCGTGCAGTTAAATGTTTGACAATATATTATGTCTATACTATACATGAGAATATATGCCTTTGTAATATTTTCATTAAGTTAACTTTTGTATTTGAAACAACTCTAAATTGACTTAATTCTTCCTTTTGATTGAACAGCTGTTAAAAGTAAACAGGAACTTTTGTTTCCCTTTCCTGATTTAATTTTGGAAGGAGAACCTATTCATAATTTCAACTATTATTTAAGGACAAAATTGATTCTTATGACAGAAGACGGGGTTAGTGCTGCTGCTGTTCAGCTGTTTGTGCAGAAACCTCCAGAGAGGAAAATGAGTTTATTCTTCCTCTCCCCTCTAGCAGTATATGGGCAGGCTGCAGCCTCAGCCTTGTCATAGCCTGCAATAGCCGTTCTTCGTCTCCTGTGTGCAGCTGCTGAGCTGCTAAATGGAGATAATGGATCCCACAACCTCCTTCACAACCGAGCGTTACATGACAGCGCGCTCGGGGCCCTGCTGGCATTCTTGCCTGCGGTGAAGGGGATTTCCTAGCGGCCTTGCAGTTGTCCCGCTCGTGTTCCCTGACTGGGGTTACCTCGCACTCGAAAACTTTGGAGTTAATTCTGGTTCCTCTCCCTGGGATAAATGTCTCCCTGCAATGTAGAGACGCTGTCTCGCAGTGCGTGTGCAGCCAATTAAACCCAGTGCTTTTCCTGACCCTGCTAAAATTACAGCGTCATTAGTCACTGAACAATAGCGGAGGCAGAGGCTGCCAACTTATGAAAATTATAAGAATTGCTGCCTGTGACTCCTTGCTAAGTTTATTCTGGTAATTGGATTTTTGTTTGTTGCAAATTTATAATCTCTGTAAGGGAGGGTGCATAGGGGAGAGGGTGAGAAGAGGACTCAGGCAGTTCTGCCACCCGTCTCCCCACTCCCTTCCCCCCCCCTTACTTTATTTAACAAGTGTGTTCCTTAAGCTGTTTTTCATATAAGTTGCTTCATAGATGTTGAAAGACCACTTACATGACTAATGGCTGTGGGAATGGGCCGTTGTTCCTATATTGGCAGAGTTGTAAGGATTGCTCAGTGAGGATAAATGGAGTGGAGAAGGGCTGGGGGAAACAGCAAGGAAAGAACTCCATTTGCAACTGTCCTATTTGAGTCTCCTTTGATTGTGATAAAAGCATGACTTTTACCCTCCGCCCGAGTACCCCACCGCTGGAAGGGTGCTAGACCTGTGATGAGCACCAGCATTGTTTTAGTTACCAAGACTGTGATGATTGAGAATAACTATCCAATTGGTTTGGGAATTCAACTGTAAAAAAGTAAACGTTAAGGTATTTGGTTATTATTATACAGTATAAAAATATTGTGCTGGATGGCTAAGCAGTTACTAGGACAACAAGGGGGAGTTTGCCAAGGATTTTTAAACACTGTAAGCAAACGGAAGAAACCTTGAGTTCAAAAAGCCCATCTGGCTGTCTAAGCCTTTCCCAGGAGAGCCGCACTAAACTTCTGCCACATACATTGTACCCTGATGATAGACATAGCCCATGGCAAGGAGACTGAGCTAGGAAAGCAAATGGGCTTCTGTGGCCAATACACGGGGGAGGACCTTATCCCACGCCTGCGGCGGCACAGGGCGAGCCCCGCGCCTGGAGCGCGCCCTAGTCCCAGCAGGGTCCGGCCGCCTTCCGATGCTGACTGGGATTCCCAGCTTTAATGTGGGTCAGAGCTCTTTGCAAAATAGACCTTTGACCTGCAATTTACAGCTTTTATCACATTTTAAAGCTATGTAGCCAGCCAGCTTAGGGCAGTAAATCTCGTGCGTTTTGTAGCGATTCTTATTTTTGTGTTTGTTCAGCTAAGGCAGGATAGCGGCTCTATGCCATGTTATGGCTGAATATTTAAAAAGCGATTTGCAAAATCATGAGTATTTTAAAAACAACTTCAGGCCTGTAGTTCTGGGTGGCCCACGGAGCTGTTTCTGAGAAACCTGCTTCATGTTTGTTACGGTCTAGGAGACCCCTACCCCTCCTCCATAGGAGCCAGTGCTGACCATGAGATGAAAGAGAGAGATCTGTGTGTTACTGTGTGTGTGTCTTTGTCTGAGAGGGAGAGATGCTGGCTGGCATGTAATTACTTTTCTCATTTGCTCTTGCAAATTATTTTCCAAACTTTCTGAGGAAAGATAATGTATTCCTCAAAAAAAGTCTGGTTTTTTTTTTTCTTCTTGTAACTGTGGGAGGTCTTTTATATCTTTTTAGAGTGACTCAAACTGTGCACCTCTAAAACCTGGGTTTGAATGTATTACTGCATCACTCAAGAAACCCTACAGAAATAAGAAGAGACACAGTGACTTATATTCATCCAACCAGAGCTCTAATAGAAATAAAATATCACTGCAAAATTTTGCAATTTAAAATATTTTTCAGCTGTATTTTGGCTTTCGTGTTTGTTACAATAAAAAAAAATAACATCTGTTTTCCAATTTTAAATTAAATTTAAAACAACATGTTTTTCTCATTAGTCCTGTTTATCTGCACTATCTGCTAAATTTGGATGTCAACTCTTCTGCTGAAATAATCTGATTTTAGTTCACAGGATTAGTAGCATCTATCAACAATCAGAGATTTTGCACTAGTAGAAGATACAAGAGAAATGTTTACAGTCATTTCATACACTAAGTTTAAGCTTCATCCCCTACTCCCACTGCTGTTGGACTTCACATCTCCTTCTTTGAGGCTTAACTTGTATGTGCTTTTAGGAACTTTTGCAGTCAAAGCATTTAAATATTTTTCCTTCTGACTTCTCGTGGCTACAATACCTATTGGTTTGGTGTTTTTTTTGTTTAAGAAAAGTAAATAGCTCACAAATGTCCTGCAGGGATTGTAATAAGTGTGATAATAATAATTAATAATAATCCCTGCTTGCATTCTGTCCTCTTTGGAGTTGCAAGAAATGTTGCTTTCCCCAATGAGTAACCTCTTTTTGGATTTGGTTGTTAATTGAGTTGTGTTGGGTACATCAGAGGATTGGTGCAGCTGCATGCTTGGCTCCCTGTTGATTTTCATCCCTCCTTGTCTCCTTTGCTCACCTGCAAGTTTTGCTCCCAAGGTCTCTGTGTATCTTTGCACTGAGGCAGATTTTGGTGGCAAGGGAGGCCGTAAACAACCTGCATGCTTTAGTAACCTGCGCTGACTGGTGCTCTCCTGCTGGATGAGTTCAATAGGCTGCCTCATTACAGACTTTGTGGTGGCTTATGTAGCTTCACCCTGTGCATCCATATGTCTCAGCTGGTGGCTGTGTCACTCCTGGGTTATAACCAGCAAGGGCAAGACAGCTGAAAGGGGGTTGCTGCCCTTTTAGTGGAACAGCTTCTCAGGTTGGGTATTAAACAAGAGCCCCATCTGTCTATTTTTGGTGGCTCATGAAAGCTGGAGGAGGGAGATGAAGGCAATAATTCAGTCTCTGGGCTAAATTCAATCTTGGGTCTCCCTTCTCAGAGAGGTACTTTTTTTCTCCTGTGTCATGCCTGGTACACTCTATCCAAAGAGAAAAAGTTTGCAGCCCAAGGCTGTCTGTGATTGATTGGTGAGTCCTAATGGCTTTGCAGTTGGACTGAGCTGTTTGGAGCAGGAAGTTATGGCTTTTGCTGCTCCTGTGAGGGGCTGAGGCTCAGGAGAGGACACCATTCTCAAAGGTGGGAGGAGAAACAGAGCCACCGGGCTTTTATGAGGGGAGATGATGTCTCTCGGGACAAGGCTTGCCCTTGTTGTTCAACAACAAAAAAAAAAAAAAGAAAAAAAACCCTCATACTGCCACAGTGCTGGGTATTATTCAGAGGGATGCGATAGCCTGATTTTCAATCAGAGCTGAGGTGGGTCCAAAATTCCTGTCTAAATTTCAAGGAGTTTTTTTATTGCAACAATGAAACACCGAGTATAAGAACTATGAATTATCACTTTCTGTATATTAACATGTTATAAAGCTGACTCGGTCAACATATGGGAAATATTACAAATATGCCATAATATTATGATATAATCGTGCAATTGAAGTTATTTTCCAATACTTTGTTTTAGTAATTCACATAATTTTTCATTTCATTTCAGGCAGCAGTTTTACAACATCATCAGGAATATATGCAGGAAATAATTCACTTACAAATTCTACTGGATTTAATAGTTCACAGCAGGTAAATTTGTGAATAGGAATTCTGCAAACTTTGGCAAACTTAGAGTTCTCATCCACTGAAAAAATGTAGCCCTTAAATAGCTTATTGAAAGAAATTATCATCCTTTCAAGTTAAACTAATGTTTATAAATGTTTTCCTTCAATCTGTCATCTTCCAGTACTAGAACTAATTGTCTGAGGTTGATGTTCTTATTCACACATCTTCAGCAGTATGTCTAATAAATTATTTGTGTGAGAAGACATACTAAATTGTGTGTAATTTAGATTTCGTTTTACTGCCTCACAGTTTTAGGTCCTACAGCATCCAGTCCAGGAAGCATACGTGCTCAAAGTCTGACATGTGTTTGTAGTTATATTTTGGAATTTATACTAAAAAGTAGCAAAACTTTGATGGACTATTCAGTTGCTTTTTTGTCTTGCAGGAATATCCCTCTTATCCCAGTTTTGGCCAGGGCCAATATGCACAGTATTATAATAGCTCCCCGTATCCTTCACATTACATGACAAACAGCAACACCAGCCCTACGACACCCTCCACAAATGCAACATACCAGCTTCAAGAACCACCATCTGGCATCACCAGTCAAGCAGTTACAGATCCTGCAGCAGGTAATTACATGGATTTTATGGTCCCTATGAGGCACGTTTTTGTAAGTTGAAAGGGGATTGAATTGGATTTTTTTTGTGTATAGTTGTTGATTTTTTTTTTATTATTTCTTAATCCTGAGCCTGTGGCATATCTTGGACAGATTTTAACAGAAAATAGACTAAAGAAAAAAAAGGATTAGTAAAAGTTTTAAAGCTTATCTGGAATACGAGTTGTTTGTATTTATTTGTAAAATGTTTGTGTTAAAAATTGCAGGGTACAGATAAGTCTTTACAGTAAACAAGAACCTGATACTTTTAAGCTCTGTCTTCAATAAGATAAACCCCTTTGATTTTTCTTAAATAAGACTGAAATCAAGAGGCCTTCAAACCATAACCCAACTGTCCTCTTGAAAGAGAGCTTTTGTTTCTTACTTTCAGAGGACATGATAATGCTTGCAATGGGGAGGTGAAATTGCACAAGTGTTTCCATTTTAAGAAAAGATTTTCAGTGGCTTATTCTTTTTCCCAGTCGTTTTACCTTTCTTGGTGGAATTTGGCGGTCCTTTACTAGTTGAGGTATTTTTTGACCATTTATGCCAAACTGCTCCAGCTGGTTTTGGAACTGAGGGGTGAAAAATACTTTTCTCATTATTAAAAAAAGTAAAAATCCATTTTTTTAACAGTTCAAGCATGTCAGTCATTAGTTAATGGCAGAAGTTTGAAGTCTGTCAGAGAGAAAGTCCAAGGTTGCAGATGTGTTTCTCAGTAATGCAGGAAGAAGCAGTTATGATTTGGCAGTGGTGTCAGGTAGTTTTGTTTTGGACTTTGGGATGAGGTTGGTTTTCTTGAAGCACTCGATGGGACTGGTCTTCCATGTGCAAGGCTAAATTTTAATATAATTTGCTAGGCCTCTGTTGCTTTTCTGCATGAGTGTGCACCTGAAGAAAATGTGTTGTCTCTTCTGAGACATTTGCTACAAGTAAGTAGGGAAGAAAATACAGCTGATGTGTGCATTTACATACGTGAGGTCATGTGTGTGCACTGTATTTGAGAAAGGAATCTTTCTAAATACGTGAGTGCTTATTGGGGTCTTGGCATTTAGATATGGATCCATATTGATGTCTGCATCATTATCCTGCTTTTCACTTTTTAAAAATTTTTTGCTTTTGTTTTCTTGAGATTTTGTTTGCTTTTCTTTTTAAGTTGGAAGCAGATAAGTTCCTCTTATCCCAAAACTCTAATGTGAACATGTTTTACCTGTTATCAAGGTACTAAAATTGAATCATTGTATCATCTGAGTCTTGATCTTTTGCAAAATCTTTGCATGTATTTTTCTAGTCATTGATCTTTGCTATAGCATTTACTTCCTAAAAGCTATAGTGAATGTGCATATGAAGAGGGAGGGTATATTTTTCCCAAGGACAAAATTAGTGGCTTAAAAGGCTGTCCTCCTATTTAAATAGTTTTCTGTGCTCTGTAAGCCTGAACAGAGCTTTTCTCAGCTCCTTTTTAAGAAATCTTTCTTTTCTCCCTCACATCTTCCCTACTCTTGTTATGGAAGTTTTGTCTAAAAATTTGAAAGAATTTGGTGGGCTTTCTCATGGATGAGTTCTGCACCTAATCCTTCTTCTAATTTGTTATTTCATGTATTGAAAGCTGTACATCCATGGATGCCTTCCCACTGCTTGCTTAGCCCTTGCTCGCATATGTGCACACTTCCTCTGGCATTCCTGGGACTGCCATTTCTTTTCCCAAGACATGAATGTTACTGATTTAACAGTTCTGAAAATGTTCCTTTTAACAGTTTGCAAATAGCAACTCTTAATGTAGCTAAGGGGTTATCATGGGCTGGCTGCCTCTACCAGAGGCAGGGGCACATTTAGGAAAATACCTGCTGTGGGCCCCTCTATTAGAAGGAGCTGATGAAAGCCGTCTCCATCAATGTGGTTGCAGTGAGCAGGAGGTATAGGGCCAGACCCAGATTTCTCCATTTTTCTTCATGCACTTGTTGTCTCTATGCTAAGTTAGGATCAAGCCCATTTAGGCTCCTTCTGTAGTGAGTGGAGAGAGATGAACACTTCTAATTAGAGTTCAGTTTAACTACAGTCTTTATCCTGAGATGCCAAAGCCTCTCCAGTGGTGTGAGAGCAGTTTAAAGTGGCTGACATACCAGTGCTGGCTAACTAAGGAGAAATCAGGTGGGAATCTTTTGCTACCTCACAAACCAACGCTGGTAGAAGGGAAGCAAGGACCCATCAGTGAATCCAGTGCTGTGCTTGCCATTTCTCCTTGGACAGTGTAAATGGTTTTGCTTTTGCAAACCCTCAGCTGAGCTCATACACACTCTTCTTGGAAGACAAAGCAAGGCTGGAGTCAAAGAAAAGAGGGATCAGGGTGTAGGAAGGGAATGCTGGTGGAGTGGGTACAAGTGAAAGGCGTATTCAACAGATGGAAATTCATGATTGGGTCAAAAACACAGAACAAAAGAGCAAATTAAACAAATTTTTGTTACAATTAGTAAAATTTCTGTAGGCTGTTTTGCCACATCTGCTCAAGTTGGGCTGCTGATTCTTTACCACAACTGGAATGCTTCATGTGAGAGATGGTGGGGAGCAGTGCAGAGCCATCGCATTTAGTAGGATGGGCTCCAGCTGCTGAATTGCAGCTGCCTATCCTTAGACATCTTCTGTATTTTAAAAAAAACATGTAATCTGTGTGGTTATGAACTATGCCAGGACAAGCACAGAGCAACTTTCAGACTTTACAGAGGCACCAGAATAATTTGACAGACATAGGTGGTTTCTATGAATTTGGGCCAATAAGTGAAACAGAAGAGTCTGGTAAGAAAAATGTGAAAGGGAGAAAGTAATTATGTGCTCTTGTGACATTTTTAGTAGAGTTTTGCAGACTCAGAAGTCTCAGATAATTTCACTTGAAATATGTTTAATTCCTTGTCCAAATAAAAAATAATCCTTTTATGGTTTCCCTCAGTTACTAGTTAAATTCAAAAGCTTCTTGCCATGCAATCCAGAACATGTGGGGATTCTTGCAGAAGAACTTGAGATTTTCCATGCTCAGTGCTTCTTCTTTCTCTTTGCTTACAGGATTTGAAACTTTCTTGTGTCACAGTCAGGACAAAACCGTTCATTGCACAGAGGTTTATAGACTTTGTATCCATAAATCAGATATACAAATTAATGTTATTTTCTTGTGAACAAAAGCCTGTATTTTTCTTAGTGACATAATCAGAAAGTTGCTGATATTTTTGTCTAAGCTGTAGTATCTAAGAGAAGTAATAATAAATAAATTATAAAAGAGAATAGAACTAGATAAATAAGCAAATATTCGTTCTCCCTTCCAATATTCAAATTCATTGAAATAGGTTTAGAGTGAACAAAAGCAGTGTTTCTTTGTGTTTCATGCAGGACGTTGTGGATGCAAAAAGTTTATGCCAGTTCAAGCATAACTTTGAGAAGCTCAAATATTAGATTTACACAGGCAACAAGAAATTCTTGATGCACAAGATCACTGGAGACAGTGGATGAATTAGTGCTGTGTCTATATCTGTCCTTTTTATGCTTTCTTACTTAGTTTCCAGCTGTTTGCCAGTGTTGAAACTTACCCTGGACAGATGAAGTTCTGCCCCCATCCTATGCCTACCCTGATGTTCAAAAATATTTAGAGTGACATTCATAACATATATTTCTAGGAGTTAATATAGAAAAAGACTACCTTTTCTAAAGCTGTAATAATTTTTCCTGCAGTATTTCAACTCCATCATCACAGCTGGTAATAAAAAAATTCTTGATTTGTGCAATTTTTTTTTTAATTCAGTCAGGAATGCTGAATTTATCCTTCTGTTTCATATGATGATGTATTTACAATTTATTAAGCAGTGTTTCTCACAAGAGAGACTTTCATTGTTCTTGAGATTCAATCTCTTTCATTTTCCTTGGTTTCTGTAATAAGTATGTTTAATGTATTACTGGAAGGTTTGGGGTTTTTTCATATTACTCACATACTTCACAATGCAGATTAAAAACCTCACAAGGGCTGCGCCAGCCAACAAAACTTGGTCTCAGACATGGGTCACTATTTTGCTCTTAAAGATTAAACTTCTTTTTCCTTGAGTACTGTGTCACACTTAGTATTGCAAAAGGGAAAGCAGCTTTTACCGTTTCTTCTTATCGTGTTTCTTATCAATAAATTAGAGACAGAAAAGTGAAACAGAGCAAATAGTTTATATAGGCAACTTTTCACTACTACCTGTATGGAAAGAAATGCAGCTATATTCGCAGTACATTTCTGGTATTTTAATGTTTGTTCTTTCTCGTAAATATAAATGAAGAGTACATCTAGAGGATATATTTATATAAGGAAGGAAAGTCACAGAAAACTCTGTAAAAACAGAAATTAAATTGGATACAATTATGAATGGCAAGGTACAGTATTGATTTTGCTTTTCTGATGATGATTGTTCTCCTGGGATGTTTATCTTTGATTTTGGTGGGATTAAAAGTAACAATGATTTCAAATTGTTTGAAAATGGAATTAATGAGTAAGGAAGAAATAACTGCAATGGATACAGGTACTACTGGCCCGTTATAGGATTGCTTCACCTTTTTTCTTCAACAAAGAAAGCTGGAGGAAAAAAATCTGGGCCGCTTTAGGTTGTGGTCATATATAGTTTATAAATACTGTTATATATGATATTTTGTCATTATTATGCAATCCTAAATCAAAACCTCAACCAAGCTTTGAAATAGTCATTTTTGCCACTATTTTTAATAGACTGTTGAGAGCTTCTGTCAAGTTTATAATAGCATGCTCTTAGTTCTCAATATACAAACATTAAATTTGTTTTTCAAGTGAAGATTTTGACATTTTGTCAAAACAGCACTAGAGATAGACTTCTATGATCCTGCCAGCAGGCATTATTGTATTTCTTGCAATACTTGTTTAGTGCTTTTACTTACTACTAATACAGTACTATTTTTTTAATAGGCAAGTAAAAAAAAAAGGAAAATCCACAAATGCATGTGATTTTGCTGCATTGTTTAATCCTGGTCCAGTTGTATGCAAGCAGAAGTTTGTATAAGCGCTCATGGAATTTGTGTTTAGATTTATTTATGCAAAAGGAAACTTTAATTATGCAAAAATAAGAAAATCATAGTGTGAGACTGACGTATTCAAATTAGTTGAATCTTATATTTTTATTATGGTGCACAGGAGTTGAAATAACACTGGCAAAATTAAGCATAAGATTTAAGGGGAAGCCATTAATCTGGGCACAATCTAAATGGAAAATTTTTGTACATACCTACTTGCAGAGACATTTGACTGTACTAACGATGCTACACCCACCTCATCCATGGAATTTACATTGTGACATGAGATATGATTACTTTGATAATGCATGTTTACTCTTTTTTGCATAACCTTTCAGTGTAGTAGGGAAAAAGTCTGACAAAATTTGCAATGCCTTTGTCGACAGCAAAAGCTCTACCCACACACTCACCAGCTGGATTTACCTAGAGACAGACTTGATTTTGGGCTTTCTGGCATAGCCAGTTTTCCCCAGATTTGTCATTGGGCACTATTGCTGTCCATCGAAATAAACAGTGAGAAAATGCAGCAATTACTTTGGGGGGATTTCCACAACAAACAGAAATGAGTTACAGAATATGGTGTTGCAAATACTATCTCTGCAGCTGTAATGTCTGCTCATAAGTAATCAAGGTATTTTTATTTTTGCGATGATGGAAAATTGTCCTGTGTGACAAAACCATCAACACTGCCCAGAGTGATGTATAAAGGGAAGTATAAGCTCATGAACTCTCATGTCAAGTTGCAGTTATACAGTGCCTTGAAGCATAGAGGAAAGTCTGATGCAGTATGGTTCATGTGTTTTAGTTAAGCCAGAATGTGAACTTATTTCATTCCTCACAGTTACGTTTTTGTCAGGCTTGGTGTCACCATATCCTACAGGGGTTGCTACCAGGTCAGAAGCAGGGGAGTACAGGTCACACCTGCAAAATAAGACGTTTATAGAATGTTTAAATATAGGGTTTAAAATGTTTTTTTCTGACTGTCTGTAAAAGTCAAGAGTGGGTCTTTACATTTATCCAAGGTTCAGAAGAGGGAACTCTGAGTGTGTGAAGAAGAAATAAGCTGTAACGTTTAGTGTCTGCCTGGGGCAAAGTACAGAGAATTGCTGTAGCAGGGAGATCTAAAATCATGTGTGTGTCCATGGATGCAGAAGAATAACTGTTGCTACATTATTAATACAATTTTGTGAAGGCGTGTGCCACACAGAGAAATGGCTGTAGTGGTCCAGACCGATGAATCCATTGGGCTTTACTCTGCCTGCCCCAGGGGCCATCAGCAGGCACCTCAGGAGCAGCGAGGACAGGCTAGGCTTGTGTAAGACTTGCCCTAAGCACTTTTCCAGATTCCAGATATTGTCGTCTCAGGGGATTTCCAGACCTGCTATTGTTTGTGTGTTTGGGGTGTGCCTGCATTAGCATTTTAATTTTGAGTAGGGTCTGTTTTGATGTGAAGCTTTGGCTCAGCAGAGCAGTCCTAGGGCGCCCAAATGGAGTCCCTCCAGTCAAAGCTAACCTGGAAGGTGTCCTCCAGGACAGTTCCCAATTCCTCCAGCCCCTACTGAGGATGCCCAGGAGACTAGATCAGGATGCACTTGCACTGAAATAACCTCTCAGAAACAGGCAGCGGAGCCTGATGTAGTTGCCACCACTTGCCTGGTCCCACAGATCCAACTTGCTAATGTGGTGCAGCTGTAGCACCCCTGAATGTTTCACTTCCAGGGATGTCTTCAGGCTCCTCTTGAGCCCTTGTAATATTTTGGGAACCTGGCATGGGGTTGTTTTGGCAAAATGTGCCACAAATCTCGTAGCTTTTATCTGAACTCCTTGTATTTAACCATGCTGCTGCCAGCTCCCTTTGGTAATCTTGCTTTAGTGTTGGACAGGCAATGGATCTGATCCTCATCCCCTTCTCTGCTCATGATTATGTGGAGGGCGGGGTTTTCTCCTGCCCTTGTGTTTGTGATGCTCAAGAACAGGATAAAATTGAATTCAGTGCTTTAGAAACATCGTCATTTCAACTTGGCTAATGTTAAAGTATGTCTGGTACCATGAAGTCAGCTGAAGTTGAACAAATTAACCTCTTACCAGTGATTATAGAGTAATGGGTAGAATGATAACATGGTTTGTGGCTATGTAAATTGACTTCAGCAAGTCTTTTGATGCCCTGGCAGTTAAATCTTTTCACTTAACAATCTTAAAAGCAAACTAGGCTAAAGCAGTTTGGCAGAAATTACAGCAGAAGGATAGAAAGCTGTTTAGGAAATCATGTCCAGAGAGAAGTCAGGGAGAGCTCGCTGTTAAAATAGAAGGATGGCTGCAGCAGCATTCCTCAGTGTCTGCCTTGGGCCTAGCACCAGACCACATTTTCATTAATCATTTAGGTGACGGAACAGAATGTGTTTGCCTATTAAATATGTAGATGACACCATGCTGAGAGGGGCTGCGAGGTCTTTGGAGACGGGATGAGAACTCAAAAAATGGAGATGTGATCTGAATAGGAGCAGGTGTTAGGTATACATTTAGGCAGGAATGATGAACTGCACAAATGTGGGATGGGGAATGTTGGCAGCTTCTTCCAGGCCCTACCTTTCCCTGCGGACTGCTCTCAGTACTCCAGATATTAGTGGCACACAGAGTACCCTCAGCCGCTGTTGCTTTTCTTTCTCCAGAATTTGTCAGGGCTTGGGCTTGTCGAGGCTCAGGGCTCAGCTGGACCCTGTATTCTTTAAGTGGGTTTCCTTATGAGGCCCCGAGAGCAACCATTGGACAGTGAGCTGTCCATGCACGTGGACGTTTCCCTTTGCATACATGGAATAAGTTTTGTGCACATAATGTCAGGTTTTCCTCCCATGGGTTACTGCCATCTGTCACACTGTTTGTAACACACTGGTCTCCTGAGTAGACTCAGAAGTTGCAGGTATTAGCAATGTTGCTTCTTCAGTTCATGTGCAAGGTTTGGCCAGGTCTTCGAGAAACAACCAGTTTGATGTCGCTTCTTCCTCAGAAGATGATCTAGGAATGCTGAATCTAACACTTATGGAAAATATTGTGCAAAATGCATTTTTTTTCCTGCCAAGTGGTGTCCAGGGGAGGGTAGCCTGCAGAACATTCAGGAAGTCAAGCTTTGCTTGACTTTGCTTTGCATTATTTTGTCCAGTTTGGTGAGACTGTAGAAAATGATAATCAGAGCCTAGCAAAGAAGATTGACAGGGAAGGGTTAACCTAGCAACAAAGGGGATCTGTGAACAGTCTTCAAATGCATGCAGATGCAATGAAGGGAATAATTTCTCCCCTGATTTCACAGATTAAACTTCTACTACTGTGATGAATGCTGAAGTTGTATGTTCTAATGACGCAGCTGTCCAAGCAGCAGAGTAGATTTCCTGGAGAGATCCGTAAGAGCGGGACAGACAAATCTTTTATGGGAATGATGGAGCTACAGTGGTCCCAAGAAGGGGTCCTGAGGCAGGGTTGGGAGTCTTGCTGTCAGGTGGGGGTCTGGTGCATCCAGACATTACCAGTGAAGGAGAAATGGAAATGAGCCTCCACCCAAACTTGCAGCCCTGTGTTTGAAATTTTGGATGCAGTATTCATAAGTGAAAGGTGCTTGCAAAGACGGGAAGCTGGATGGCTCTTGCAAACAGGCTTTCTTCCCTGCCCCCACCAGGCTCTGCTCTCTGTGCTCACTCGTTTAGGTTTGTTTGTGCTTGTTTGTTTATTTGCCATGAAGTTTTGTTTATACTCTTTCCATCTTATCTGTTCCCTATTTTTTTTTTTTTGTATTACTCCTGCAAGTTTAATTCTTGAAACTTTTAGGCATAGCATGACTGTGAGAAAATTTTTTTAAACTGGGAACTAAAGCCACACTCCCAAGAGCAGTGTCAGAGACCAAAAGCAGGCTTAATTTAAACTAGTCAACAGGAAATGCAATTTTTCATTACATCTGAATTTTAGAGTACATATTTAGAACATCGTTGGCCAGTATACCTGTTGAAGAAATTCTGGTCTGTTTATTTTACGGGGTTATCATTTATATTAAGGATTTTGTGCGTTGATTTCTTTCTTTTTTCTTTTTATTAAAGATTTTAATAATAAAAATAGTGTATAGCAGAAAAATTAATTGGGAAAATTGGTACTGTTTGTTACTATTTCTTATTTATGGTTAAGTGCAGTAGGTGAAAGAGCAGTCGGTTTAAATAAATATTCTGAAGTGTGCATTGTCATAGGAAAAAAATATATGTTATTGAGATGTGTAGCTAGAGGTGGGTGGATAATTTTTGTTGTTTGACACATACAGAATCACTCTTTTAGTAAAGGCCAGATGTCTTCAGAAGATTCTGTGCTTAACCTTGAGTTACATCTTAACTTGTTCTGCTTTGTTTGATGTAGCCTGAAATACTTAGGTAAATATATAATGTGAAATATATAAGACATGCTAATTCTCTTTAATGTGGATTTGAAGGCGGAGCATGAGAATTTCAAGACCTTTTCCTTTCATTCAGCACAAGCAACTGTTATTATTTTGCGTAATTGTGCATATGTGGTGTTACACAGATGTCCAGAGTCTCCTCCTTAATCTAACCTTTGACCTCAACAGGATGTTTTCCTAGGAGAGAGATACCCTTGTGTGAGAAGTATACCTGTCTGTTCAAGCTGGAATGCCACAGTCTAGGCAGATTAAAATCAAAAATTTTGTATCTACTGAACTCTAAAGAGTAGTTAATGTTAACTGAGCAGTAAAACTGAGAAACATAAAAATTGCAGCTGCCTTCACTAAAGTAGTGTTTTTAGGAAAAAGAAAAGAAAGCACGGTGACCATCAAAATAAAAGTATTTGTGACCTTCAGAGTATGAAAGGAAGTTCTCAAAAGAGACTTTAAAATGTGTTGTTGCATTTCTGAGGATTATGGTACTGCTAATTAAATTAATGGGAAAGTGATTGATGCTGGGTGTCTGCTTTGTTAATGTACAAGCATTCACTGTGATAGAGTCTATGGGTGTTAAGAGTAGCAAAATATCTTCAAACTAGCATGTTTTCAGAAAAACTCTGTTGTTCTTAACTACATGAATCATCATTCTTTTTTCACCTGTTCAATAACAATAAATATTCTTATAAATAAATGTCTCTGAAGCATAATAATTAGCATACAATAATGTTTGTAAAGATTTTTATCCTATCTGGAAGGTACACATTGGAAATGTTCCGTGTTGAGTAGGCCTTTGAAAAATACTAGAAATTTCATCTTTATAGTTGATGCATATTTAACACTTCTTAATTTAAATGTTCATAGGAAAATAAATACTCTGGTTTATGCTATATTTAGGAATAATTCTATTCTTCTGTCTCAAATGTAGCAGTCTAAAAGTGTCTGCAACCAGGAAATTTGGAGAATTTTTCAATTTCTATATGTTTGAATTTTTTTCACACCTGGTTGGATTTTTCTTAGCCATCACCCTAACAGTTATTTTAAAGCATTTAAAGAATTTAAGTTTGAAAAGCTAGAGTTAAATTACTGTTGGTTTATGAAAGGCTGGTATCCCTTAAAATTGTTTGTTTAATCTTGCAATAATTGAAGGAATGAAGATTTTTTTTTCCTACTAAGTCTTTTATATGTGTTTGCTGAAATAGTTTATCACTCTGTTTTTACCTATAACTTGACCTAGACTGAATTATTTATGAATCAATATTACCCCTTACCGTTTTATATTTAATTACTCTAGTTAGGACTGGGTTTGGTGTAAGCAAGTAAGTTGAACATTTTGAATATTGAACTGAAAGGTAAGAAGTGTCCTTTCTTTGCTCCCACAGAATACAGTACAATCCACAGTCCATCCACCCCCATTAAAGATTCGGATTCAGATAGATTGCGTCGTAGTTCAGATGGGAAATCACGCGGACGTGGCAGAAGAAACAATAATCCTTCACCACCACCTGACTCTGATCTGGAGGTACTTTATATGAAATGTCTTTGTCCTGTTACAGACTTTATTTTTATCATTATTTTGCACAGAGAAGTGGTTTTTATGCATCAAAAATAAAGTGGCTTTGAAGCTCTCTTTTTCTTAACAGTATTTTCATAAAAAATGGGATTTTTCTTCTAAAGAACCTTCTTCAGGAAGAGCTCCTGTTTTCTTGGAAAAGTACTGGGTGAATACTGGGTGTTTCTTTCTCGTTTTGATTAAACAAAGCAAACAAACAAACCAAACAAAAAAAAAAAAAAAAAAAAAAAAAAAAGAAAAAACAAGAAAAAAAAAAAAAAAAAAAAAAAGGAGCAAGCTTTTCCCAAGTCAAAGAAAGGTTTTCATTTGGACAGGAGACACTTCTAGCACAATGGTGGGTTTTGTTCTCTCATGCTGTGTTCACATTCCTCCCAGTGGCCCATGGTTTATGCTGAGAACACATCTCCAATGACACACCACAGCTATGAGTGTCCACACTGCATTACTTTTCCTTTCCAAAAGCTTACCCCATTTGTCATCATGGGAAATACAATCTCACCAGGATTTAAAATACTTGTATTTGAACACTTTATTTTTCATTAAGGTATCATTCTGTGTGTGGTCAGAGGACAAATTTAAAACACATATTTTCCATTGTCTCTAAGCAAAAGAATTATTTACTGATGCCGTAAGTTTTATACATACATCATTCAAGTTCATAGTTTTTGTTCTTCAGGTGCCTAAAATGCATTAATATTAACATACATTTAGGGGATTTAAGTGCTTAGCCACAATCTACTTTGTTTTGGTTTTAGAGGTAATTTTCAAGAGTTTTATGAATTTTGTTTTGTAAGACTTGTAGAAATACAGAATTCTAACCTCAAAGATTTAATTTTCAGATGCTTCTCTTTATTTCAGTTTCTGTCTCACATCAAGCTTCAACAATTACATTGTACAATCTCCTTTTCTGTGTATATTTGACAATACTATAATTCTATTCTAATAGAAAGATTTGATATAATAGCAGTTGTAGTAAAAAGCGAACGGATTGTTTATGCCCTACCCCAGAAAAAAAACTTGTTAGTTTTGAAAGTAAATGGCAAGGAAACTATGGTTTTAATATGCAACCATTTCAATACAGTTTTCCCATTTGTGTGCTTACTGATTCAAATTTTAACTTTCCATTTCAAGTGTTAGCTTCACAGAGGAACACATTGATTTGGTTCTCTTTTTGCAGAGAGTATTCATTTGGGATTTGGATGAGACAATCATCATTTTCCATTCCTTGCTTACAGGGTCCTACGCTAACAGATATGGAAGGGTAAGTGTCAAGAAACTGATGGGAATGTTCAGTAATATTTGCTGGTTTATAATTGGTACACAAGCCATGCCAGAACATTAGTTGATTTTTAGAGGCAAACTGATACTGATGTTACAAGACAAAAAATACCAAGCTGTTTCACATGTCCATTCTTTGCAGTTACTCAGCTCTTGTATTCAGTACATATTTAAATAGTGTTGGGAGTAATACTGTGACCACTTGAGATTTGGTTTGTAGATACAGGGTTGTCTGAAACCTCTTGTTATCATCAAAATCTGCAAAGCTCTGCGTCCCCTCAGAGAGTGAAGAACTTCCAGGAATGATTGCTATGACCAATTGGCTGTGCTCTGTATTGAGAAGGCAAGAGGAAGAATATTTTTGGACATGGCCAGATTAGTCTAAAATTTTTTACCTTACATTTTTTTAATCTGCGTATTGACTGATGTTTTTGAAAGTCTGCTTATGAGTCAAATCTTTCTATTATGCACAGTCTATAAATCATAACTGAACTGATGAATACGTCTACAGATAGTGAGTTTCCTTGGTAACGCTCAGAAGAGAAACATGATTTTAGGTGAATAGGAACAGTTTATGAATGGAATGTCCTTATGAGATCAGACTTCTTTTTTTCAGGATTGTATTTGAAAGCTAACATCTCAGCTTGTGCCAAAATCTGTTGTAGCCTTTTATGTTCACCTCATGTGAGTTATAACTGGAATGTGATTTTTTGTTAACCTTAAAAATTCCTACATGTAAAGAACAACTACATAATTTTGTCTGGCTTCATGTAATGCCTCTGTCTTCTTGTAAAGCTTCTATTTAGCACTAGAAGGTTTTACCCTGCACCCAGCTGAGTGAAGGGCAAAGCTACCTCCAATTCAGTCTGTGCCTGGGTCAGGTTCTGATTTTCTCTCATCAGCTTTTTGCACTGTAAAAATCTAAAGCAGTACTACTTTGCAACCTTTCTTGCTTGTTCAGGTAAGGTTTGTTTGCAGAAATGTTTGCTGTAATAACAGTGTACCTGTTTGAGGAATATAATTAGGTTTTTTCCATTATATATCAGAAAAGCAAGTTATTTAAGCAACCTAGGTTTCCTAGGTGTTGGTGGTTTATGTTTTGGTTAATTCAGCAGCCTTGGTTTCTCAGGTGTTGTTAGTTTATATTTAGGTCATAAAAAGAAACTAGAACTTAAATGTTTCAACAATTATTGTATGGATATGTATGGACAAAAGCATTACGGAAGAGTATTAAATATTTACCAAAAGTTATTTTCCATTTTTCAGACTAAAACCAGCTTTTGTGTGGCATTCCAAAATCTATGACAATTCAGTTCAGAATGAGGAGAACAAATCCCGGTGCTCCCAAAAAAGCTCAGTGACAACAGAATCTCACCACTGGCTTTTGGGCAGCAGAGTAGTGCTGGAAAAGCCCAATTAATTAGTCATTGACGTAGAAGTACTGATGTGAGCATATTTTTTCCATTTGTTACTAGTTCCCTGTAGAGGATTCATTAACTGGGGCCTGAACATAAACACTTTATTGCTGGATGGTTGAAGCTGAGGAAAGTGGCTGGTATTCGGTTGCAAGGAGTTATAAATACGTGTGCTGCAAGGAGGGGGCTCACGCCTGGCTGCAGCTCCATCACTGTTGGCACTGTTTACGTGAGGTGTAGCTTTTGCCCGGCTGGCTCTGGTTGTCTGGCATCTGGCACAGTATTCCTGCAGAGCTAATGACAACCAACTGCTGATGTTGAGAAGAATGGCAGCATTAGTGCTTATGGTACGGATAAATACATCATCTTTTTGGTGAGGGGTAGCAACGTGCCTTGCCTTGGCTCTCAGGTGCTGCCATGAAACTGTGCCATTCTTGCTTTGTTTTCGTAAGGTTTCATTCAAATCAGAGTTTCTCTTGGGTTATCGACAGCTTCAGACAGCAGTTAGCAATTTCCAAGGATGTTAGAGAAAGTGTCAAATGTTGAAAACAATCATGATAAAATGTGTATCTGTCATATGAGAATTTTAGGGTTTATTTGTGGCAGCAGAAAAGGTGCATGTTTTTAAGAGTGTTTGCCTGTGATTACTGGCCTTTAAAATGAGAAATCTGGATCATAAATCAATCTGGAAAAAAAAAAGTTGAGGGGAATTATTGTTCTTTTCACCTGTATTCTTGTTTATGAGAAATCTATAAAATCATGTTCTCTTATATTTCTGCACTGGGGCGAGGGCTAGAAATGCCCTTTTAAAAAATTATATCTAGGCTGATCACATAATCATTAAAATACAAAAGCTGGATCTTCAAACAAACAAAAATGTCCTAATTAAATAATAGGGGATTTGGCAACTTGGCATTCAGCTCTTTTCATAATGCCTGAGTGAGTTTCATGGTGAATGACTATGAATGATGTGCGGCCTTGCTGCTGAAGGGATTGATTTTCTTTGCCTAATTCTCTGCCTCATTCCTCCTAACTTCTTCCTTGTGCCACCCTTTTCTGTATCTTCTTACTTTGTCATCTGTTTTTATCACCTGCTCTCCTTTTGCTGCTGTTGTGCTCTATTTGCCTCCCGCTTTTGTCCTTCAGTTTGTTGTAACAAAATAACACCTTTATTTTTCAGTTTGCACAGTCATGGCAAAAATGACTCCATAAAGCGCTACATTTTTATTTAAGGATGATTTGAATTTAGTGAATTTAAGGGAAATGTATGAAACTCTAAGAATATGATTTGTCCTTCCAGAAAAGAAAAAAAACCAAAACATTTCCATTTGTTTTTGGATTTTTTTAAGATGTACATTTTTAAAATATGCATATTGATCAAATATAAAGTTATCAGTTACTTTAATTGAAATTAGGGCTGATTAAGGTTTGGAATTTGGAAAAAGTTGGAGCCCTTTAGGATCTTGGAGCAGGTGAAAATACATCTCAGAATAGGCACTAGAATACTGTGGTCTTTACATATATTTCCATCCTCAGTGAAAGCAGTTTTATGCAGAGGTTTTAAAGGAATTTTCCTTTAAATTATAAGCTATTTTATTGTGTTTTAATATACTTTAGAGATAGAGAAAAACAAAACCTGGTTTCACTTAACCCTTCATTTGTGACCTGTAGGCTTAAGTGGAAAATAAGCCTTGTACCCAAAGTGAACTTTCCTGTTTTTCAGCTTCTTGTTTCTCCACAAAACAAAGAAATCAAGTAGGTAGAATTTAGAAATGACATACAGGCAATGTTTTGGCTCCAATGCCAGTATTCAAAACAAAAGGCCTACTTAAGCAGTTTGACATTGGTATTTCTTTTCTTTAGTTAAACTGTACCTCCCTCAGAGATTTGTACCTGATTTTGACCATACCTGAAAAGACACTGACTGAACCCGCAAATCCCAGGCAACAATAAGGGATTGTTAGCTTTCCTACTCATTGTGTGACACCTCACAGTAATTAGTTAGCAATTAGTGGCTTAAAATTGCAAAAGAAGGTTGGGTGTGGGATTATTTTTTAAAACCTTGTTCTAGCCTTGTCTTTTTTTAAACCTTACAGCCCCCGCTGTTAATGTCTGATGGCACAGTTTGATCTACTATGATGCTTTAAACCCAGGTTCTCATGCTTTTTATTAGACCAGTTGCAAGTTTGTGACTATACAGATATTTAAAACCCTAATGCAGATAAGGTTTTTGCTTCTCTTAAAGACGTAGGTATCGAGACCACAGTTTAACATAGTTTTTCTGTTAAGTGGAACTTCCTATACAAAAAGATTATGTTTAATCTAGGAGTTAAGGTTTCTTTGAAAAGCAGTCCATTTTGTTTCTTCTTTTAGCTTTTGTGTTACTTAATCTGACACTTTCCGTAGGTGCCAATGAATTTCTTTTCTTTTTTCTGCCTAATTAAATTAACCTAATAAGTGACATTATTTTAGTATTACTTTAGAGAAAACGATTCTGTTTTATTTCTGCCATGTGAAAATATCTTGGAGTGAAATGGTTAGAAAGCTTTACAAAAATCTGCTTTTACAGACTCAGAAATGTGATAAAAATGTTTAATAGTAAAAAAACTAAGTTGTGCACACTGAAATGTAAACTATGTATTTGCAGCCATTTTTTAAAAATTAATCAAATGGGTTCATAATCAATATCATGCTCTGTTGCCCATTTATTCTGCTTTTCAAAACGATGTTCCTATTTATGGATGGAAGCTCAGAAGGGAATTATTTCTACCTTGCTGCGTTAGCAGTTGATATCAAGATGTAGGAAGTGATCTTCGTTCACATCTTAGACCTTTAGCCCATGTAACTCCTTTTAATAACTAGAGCAGGGGCTTCTGTGAGGTGGCTTCCATTAGTGCTCAGAAACAACAGAAATCCTTGTCTGTTAAAAAAAAAAGAAGCCCGATGCTGTGTGGGATGATGAGATGCTAACTGGGCACAAAGATAAGCAGAAATGTCAAAGGGAGAAGAAGCCTCAGGCGTAGCTAGAGAGAAAATACCACCTGCTTTCCACCTCACATGCCTGCAAAAGGAAAGGAAGGCACAGGTCTACAAATAGGGCAATACTAAAACAGAGAGAGAGAATACTTTTGTTCATATTTTAAAGTCTTTCCATTTGAATTAAGAAGCCAAATATTCTCCTTTTTTTGGCTGTGCCAGTTTAAATAGAAGACTTATTTTTAAGGGCAAAGTTCATCAAAGTTGTATGATGCTTTTTTTTTTCCCCCATTTATAAGGGCTTTTTTTTTTATTTTAAAAAACTTACTCTTAATGTATGTGAATAAATGTTTTGTCTGCTCGATGTAGCTTTGCTTCTAATTTTCAAAAATTCTTTCTCTGGATAGTAGTTCTTGGGTTTTGGCATTTCCAGAAGGCAAACAGGCTGCCAAATCACCATTCTTTTCCAGCTCTTTACTACTGACTCATTTTGCCTTTTAACCAGTAGTTACAGAAAAATGTTTGAAAGTTCAGAGATCATGTTGAAACACCTATTAATTTGATTGAGAGTGGAAAAAGAAACTAAGGACTGCATCTCTTGCTTTTTAACTGTGACTTGTCATCAAGTTTAGAATATTAGCTTATTTTAAGTAAAATATGGATTGTCACTTCTTCAGTTCTATTTAAAATATAATTCCTAACAAACTAACATTATTAATAGAGGGTGTTATGAGATAATATAACATGTTCTTTCAAACTCATGCTCCTGTGCACTTGGATAGACTTGGCGTTATAAACGAGAAACTCGATGTCAAATGCATATATTAGGCTCTCTTTTCGATTTTTCAGATTGAAAATATATATAAAACACCAAAAAAATGAAAACAAGACAAACATCTGCAATGCATTTGGTAACCACAATGCTGAACATGCTTTTTGAGTTTATTAGCTCAGTAAGGAATAAGTTGTTATGGTAATTTCTGTAGAGAAGTTAAAGTGTGTTATGTATTAATAACAAACAATAGTTTTGTTCACTCTGCATGGGTGGGCCAAACTGGAAGCATAATTAAAGCATGGTTTTGTGGACAATCAAGGAGTGGTTTTAAATATAATTGCCATTTGCAAATAAAAATAGTTCTCTGCTTTAAAGTCGCTAGGTATTCCCAGGACTGAATCCTGTCATTTGTGACCAGTGAGAGCTTATTTTGAGTAACCCCTGGTTGATCACAAAACTTGTGAACAGTTGTAGAATCTGGAGAAGTTTTAGGTGAAATGGATTTTTGCCCTTTCTGCACAAAGAGCAAACAGCCTGTGTCGGGGATGCATGAGGGTGACCACAGAATTTCCCACTGCAAAATCTTGGAGCCAGTTGAGTTAAAGTCATATTTTTGAGTGTTACTGGTAAGAGTCGTAGTTCAGGGTGAGAGGGGTACTGAACTTAAACTGACAAAGCAGATGTTGCATTTAATACGAGTACTACCTTACGAAAAGCTGTTGCTCCAGTTTGTGTTTGGGTATGTATGTTAGGCACAGTATTGATGGTGTACTTGCTTAATTTCTTCTTTAAGGACCCTCCCACTTCTGTGTCCCTCGGACTCCGAATGGAAGAGATGATTTTCAATTTGGCGGACACACATCTGTTCTTTAACGATTTAGAAGTAAGTGTTCATTCTTTTAAAACACATAGACATGATTTAATGTTTAATATTTGTCTGGTTTTATGTGTTGTTAGGTGGTTTGACAATTATTTGCAGTGTCAATACAGAAATGCTTAGAAAATAGGTGTATCATTTAGTCATTAGGATATATAATGATATCTACACTAAATGTCTGCACCGGCCTTCAAAGGTTACTACAGTTTAAATGGTAGAGTTTTTGTCCTCACAGGTTTTAGCATTTATGATGACAGTAGACAAGTTTCAGAAGTGGATACGCTGAAAGGACCCATAAACGGGCAGAATTCAATAGTCTGCACAGGCCATTAAATATTAAACTTCAGCTTCTATAAACAGTTGATGGCTGGGTACAGATTTCTTGCTTACACCCCACTGTGGGCAAGAGTTACCTTAGCCCCGAGGGACACCATTAATGTTGCATGGGCTGTCCGTGTCCGTGGGCTGTTCCTGGGGCTGCTCTGCCTTCGGCAGGAACGGGGTGTTCTGTGCCAGGGTGCCTCTGCCTGCAGCGTGCGGCGAGGAGCTGCGGGTGCCTCGCCAAGGGCTGTTTTAGCCTGCACAGCCCATGGCTGGGAGATTGTTCCAAAAACTCTCCAAACTGCTGAAAGAGACTGTCACTGTAATGCCTGGCTGTTTCATCTTAAAAGGGAAAAAAGCAATTTCTGATCATATTTTAATAACGCAAAAACATGAAAACAGTCAGATTTCTTTCCCATCATAGTGAAGACAGCTGTTTATTTAAAATCCAGCTGTTAAGCAAGCTTGTGGTGGGGCTGCCAACACACATTAATCATCACATTGTTGTTTTGCTAGATTCTAGAATAGTGTGTTATTCCAGACAGGCAAAAGAATCTAAAAGATTCAAATGCAACTTTTGCTGATCAAAGTTAATTGGCAGCAATTGGCCTTTAAATATTTCCTGATGTTTCCCTTTTCAAAATCAAGCAAAATACACCTTATTCAATAGATGAGCCAAAATAATTTGAGAAATTCCAGTGTGTGATAGACCTCAAATGTGGTTTGTCCAACATCTGTCCTATATTTTGATTTCTTTTCATCTAAAAAGAAACCACTCACAGATGATTTGGCATCTTAGAATGTAATGAAATTATTGAACATGCTTTTTTTTTCTTCCATTCCTTAGAGTATTTTTTATACTTACAGTAAAATAGCTGGTTTCTTTAAATTTTAAAGTAGCATTTTCTTTCATTAAGGTAGCTGTATGTAAAGATATGATTGATTTGGATATAAGAAGCACCATCAGTGAGTTGCATGTATAGGACTTATTTTTCAGATTTGTCTAAAAATATAACAATGCTAGTTATTTTCCAACTCTGTTTCTGATTTCTGGTTATATTTCATTTTAACCAGAGCAGAATGAAAAAGTTCTACTCTTTCAGTATTTCAGCAATCTATTTAATAAAGTTCAGTGTGTTTTCATTTGCTATGCAGAGCCAGATATGTAGCCACTTCATACATGATTGTGAACATCACTGACTTTAATGAAAGTTAATCAATCACATCTTAGGGGTGGTAGATTATCTTCTGCTAATAGACATGTTGCAGCCTTAACAATACAGCACAACACTTCATTCACTGAAGAACTTTGAAGCTGTGTATGAGAAAACAGCTGCTCCAGGTGGTTCATGGAGGCAGAGGAGCTCACTGGAAAAGCCTGATTCTTTGCATTTCCACCACAACAACCCGGTTTATCTTGTATCTCCAAACTGAAGTGTAATAGTTTGTGTCTATACCCTAGTCTATCTTCCTCATACACAGAGGCACCCGGGAGTGAGCAGCTGGGTTCATGTCCTTGCACATGAGCTCTAATCCTTATGTCTGGGGAACACGAGCTCCAGCCTGAAAGATCATGCCTTGTCCAAGGAGTGAAGGTCATGTTCTAGGTGTGCATAGAGAAACCTTCAGAGAAGGTTGAGAGTCTGTGCTTTGTGGGAAGCAGCATGTAAGGTCTAGACCTCATCACAGACTGAGGCTTCCAGTTCACCAGAAATGACACGGTTGTTTGAACATGTCGCAGACACGTGGTGTTTTTGAAGGAGCATGTCCTCCTGGAGCCACAGTTTGTCATTCTCGTGAGCATCACCATTTAACTAGCAGGGCCTGCCAGTTTCCCGAGGGCTGTGACCTTGGGGCAGATTCCTCGCATCCATCTCAGAAACTCAAAAAGTCCTTGCTTGGTGATTTGGAAGTTCAGGCTGCTCACAGCGTGACGGGCTTTCGTGAAAACTATGGACAATTTGGTTTGGATGTGTCTCAGGCTTAAAGCGTCTGTTCTCACTGATGAAGGACTGAGTCTGAAAGATCTAGTGGTGACCCTGATCAGGCCTAAGCTTTCCATTTCATGAGCACAAGCATCTGGGCTGTTGGGAATGAAGATATTTGTAGGCACCATTGCCAGTGAGCTGCAGAGCTTGGGTATCCTTGCCCAGCAATAGTATGAAGAAAGGCAAAGCTGGATTTGGAACATATCTAACCCACAGAGTAGATGTGTCTTTGGGTCTAGGCTTAATTCAAAGTGGGAACCTGAAAGCTGATGCCCTCTGTCTCACCCAGGCTCAGAGGGAACCCTTCTTGGCAAATAGAGAGGCTGCTTTTACGGGCAGGCAATCATCTGTCATAACTTTGGCCTATGATACACATTTTTCCAGATACCACAAGTGAATGTTTTTAAATAAAAATCTTCTTTCATCCAACGCATTCCAGAAAACTCTATAATCAGAACAGCTCTCTTGTTATCCAAGTAAAAATACTTCTTATAAAATGCTGAAGACTGATTGAACATTTTGAATGCAAAGGGCAGAGTTGCAGCCGTGATCTCTGAAGCACAGTTTGATTTATACATGACTTAACTGGTTTTCCAAAGCTCAGCCTGGAGATTTAATAATGTTATTAGGTTAAATTCTAAACTTGGGCAGTCAATTTTTAGTCTGTATAAAGTGAATTAATGCCAATGTGTATCAGTTGAAAACTAGTTTACCCATCTGAATTTAGTAGGGGGTACAGCCAGGTAAATGAATCATCTAATTTTATATGTGTTGTTCTTTATGTAATAGTAATAATAATGATAATAATAGTAATATTTGTAATTGAAAATTTGAAACTCATGGAAAAAATTCAGTCAGATCTCACTAACTCTGAAGTCAGTATTCTGTTTCCAGATAGGTGAGCTGCATTTGGATTTGCACCCTTGTACTAGTTCTTATTTTATTGCTTTAAAAAGAAAATTAAATCAATTGCTTATTTCCTTCACTTTGCACGGATTTATTTGGAGCAATTAATTCCAAAGTGATGTAATAGCAAATAATTTCCCATCTTTAGGAACATTCCTTAAACAGCATGTTAAAAGGGTATGACAAGATTTTTAACGTACTGAAAAGAAAAATATTAATGTTTACTTATGTATAATTTGATGTAAGTACCATAATAAACAGTGTTTTCTTGCATTAGCAGTAATTTCATAACAAAATTATAGAAGCGTACTAGGCTAAACAGTACAAAATAGTGCAGTGTTCTAAAAATTTAGATTCCAGAATCTGCCTTTGGGCTTCCAAATAGAAGCTTTAGGTTTTCAGTATTGAAGTTTTTAATTTAAATATCTCGTACTCTCTGTTCTATAGTTGAATTTTAGTTGTGTGCAAGAGGGAATGACTACATTGATGTAGTGCTCTCAAGAGAGCCACAGTTACCTCATCCGAAAATAATGTTTGATTTTACATGCTGATTATGTTGTGATAGGGATAATAAGGTATAATATTTTAAAGGTGTGTATGGAGCAATTACACATATTATGTATTTTAGGAGGTATGCTCCAGTATTTTAGGGAAGTGAGCGACTTGATGATAGGACTGAAACGTGACATCCGCCGAGGTGATCAGCTCCGGTGCAGGTGTGTTCTGCAGCAGAGCAGGGGAACATGGCTTATGGGGGGGAGGGTTCCTCACCCCAGGGAAGCCCAGGGGAGCACAGAGACCCACCAGGAACCAGCAGCTCTTATGAGAGGGGCTTACTCTCCTGGCATCTGCGAGGCCAGGAGAATTGGTGGCCAGTCCCTCTTCCCACAGTAGGCAGCCCTAGTGAGCACCGTGCCCAGGAGCACCGCGACCAGGGCAGGCAGACAGGTCATGGTGTGGCAGTTTGCTCGGCAGGGTGTGCTGGGAGGATGACAGCTCAGAGGAGGGACATTCCACTGGCCAAGTGCAGGCACGTGAAGTCTACCAGCAACCCAGCGCCGTTCTGTAGCCGTCTGCACAGGTCAAGGGCACTCATCCCACCTGGCTCTCAAGGCAGAATGGTGGGCACTCATCTGAGAGCAAAGGCTGCAGCTCTGATGGGGGATCTGCACCATCTGTCCTGACAGCGGCCAATGCCTCCACGCAGACAGGGCTGCTGAAGGGGAAACTGCAGTGCAGAACTCAGACTGCAGAAAGCGAATAGAAGTCTCTCCTGGGGCAGGGATAGGCAGCAGACCTGCCTGCCAAAGGTGTGCCAGGTGGAGGAGCTCCTGTGGCAGGTGGCTGAGCTGTAGGAGGGAGTGGGAAGACTGCATAGCGTCGGGATGGCTGAGAAGGAGTTGGATTGCTGGTTCGATGGAGTTGGATGGCTGCTTCCAAGTGCAGTCTGCAGCGGACCCACAGCCCGTGGCCAAACAGCCAAAACCTCCTCCACTGGCACACACAGAAGGGAGGGGGAGCAATAAGGTAGCAGAACGTAAGCTTACAATGGCAGTGATCTGCAGGAGGAAGATGCCTCCCCAAAACCTGAGGTGCCCCTGCAGAGCTTCTTCACTGCTGTGCAGACTGAAAAGGAAAGACACATTACACAGGAGAGATGCTGGAGCTGAGTAAGGAACCTGACCTGCCCCCCATATAACAATGAAAGCAACTAGGAGAAGGCGAGAGATGATAGTGGTAATTGACTAACATCTGAGAGTCTTATTTGCCAACCTCAGGTGCTCTCTAGAGAGGTGTGCTGTTTGCCAGGGCCTTGTGTTAGGGGTGCACCAAGAGACTACCAAGCTTCATACAGCTTCCACTGACTTCTGTCTGCTGCTGTTGTTTGGCATGGGCACCAGTGATACAGCCAGAAACAGTCTGAGGAAACAGAAACAGTCAAGATGGATTACAGAGCCCTGGGAGCAGCAGTAAGGGATTCTGGAGTGTGGGTAGTTTTTTCATCAATCCTCCCAGCCTTAGGAAAGGAGTTTGAAAGGGCCAACCGAATCTGGCAAATTAACAAATGGTTGCAGAACTGGTACCACAGAGAGAGGCTTGGGTATTTTAGAGCATGGGACTTGCTTGAGAAACCTGGTCTGGCAGGGCTGATGGGTTCCATCTGTCAGAGAAGGAGAAGAGCATCTTCAATCATAGGCTTGAGGAAAAGGGCTTTAAACTAAAGTTGCTGGAGGAGAGGAACCTCAGTCCTTCTCACTCCTACCAGTCTGTGATGCCAGTGGCAACTGTAGGTGCCCAGAGCCTGTAGAGGGATCCCAGGTGAGAAGAATAGCACCTGAAGGTGCAGAGCACCAAGCACCAGAGCACAAAGTAATTCCCGCCACTCCAGCCAGTGAGTTGGCTTCAGAAGGGGCCCATCTTAAATGCCTCTATGCAAACACACACAACATGGGGAGTAAACAAGAGGAGTTAGAGGCATGTGCATGCCTGCAGGTCTGTGACCTTATTGGCATCACAGAGACTGGTGGGATGACTCTTGTGATTGGAGCGTTGGAATGAAAATATGCAAATGTTTAGGAAGGACAGGCAGGGGATACGAGGAGGGCCTGTAACCCTCTCTGTCAGTGGATGTTGATGCTGGAGTGCATGGAGCACTGCCTGGAGATAGATAAGGAGCCAACTGAGGGCTTGTGAATCAGGATTAAAGAGAGAGCCAAGAACAGGTGACATTAAGTGAGGGTCTGCTGTAGACCAGCTAACCAGGAAGATTGTGGATGAGGCACTCTATAGGCAACTGGAAACAGCCTCACATTGGCAATTCCTGGTCCTCATGGTGGGCTTCAGCCACCCAAATCTCTCTTGGAAGTACAACACAGTAGGCTGTAAGCAGTCCAGGAGGTTCTGTAATGCATTGGTGATGACTTCCTTCTGCAAGTGATGGAGGAGCCAACGAGGAGAGGTGCTATGCTGGCCCTTGTTCTCACCCACAAGGAAGGGCTGGTGGGGAATGTGAAGCTCAAGGATTGACTGCAGTGACCGTGAAATGGTGGATTTCAAGATACTTGGGGCAGCAAGGAAGGTGCACAGGAAGCTCACAACCCTGAACTTCAGAAGAAAGACTTTGGCGTCTTCGGCAATCTACCTGGTAGAACCATGGGATAAATCCCTAGAGGGAAGAGAGGCCCAAGAAAAGTGGTTAATATTCAAGGATCAGCTCCTCCAAGCTCAGGAACAGTGCATCCCAACAAAGAGGATGTGGTCAACACATTGGAGGGAAGGGATGCCATCCAGAAGGACCTTGAAAGTTGGGCCCATGCAAACCTCAAGGAGTTCAGCAAGGCCAAGTGCAAAGTGCTGCATCTGGATTGGGGAAATCCAGAGGAGACTGGATTGAGAGCAGCCCTGGGTGGAAGGACTTAGAGGTGTTCATTGACAAGAAACTAAACATGACCTGGCAATGTGCATTTGCAGCACAGAAAGCCGGTTGTGTCCTGGGCTGCATCAAAACAATGACCAGCAGGTCGAGGAGGTGATTGTCCCCCTTTACTGTCCTCATGAGATACCACCTGGAGTACTGTGTCCAGCTTTGGGACTCCAACTAAAGAAGGGCATAGAGTGAGTCCAGAGGAGGCCACAAAGGTGATGAGAGGATTGGAGCACCTCTCATATGAACAAAGGCTGAGAGAGTTGGAGTTGTTCAGCCTGGAGGAGAGAAGGCTCCGGGAAAACCTTATTGCAGCCTTCCAGTACGTAGAGGGGAGAGCAGGAGAGAGACTTTTGACAAGGTGTCATGTAGTGACGGGGCAAGGGTGATGGCTTTAAACTGAAAGAAGGTAGGTTTGGATTCGGCATTAGGTAGAAATTCTTTAGTGTGAGGTTGGTGAGACACTGGAACAGGTTGCCCAGGGAAGTTGTGGATGTCCCATCCCTGGAAGGGCACAAGGTCAGGTGGGATGCAGCTTTGGAGCGATCTAGTCTAGTGGGAGGTATCTCTGGCCCATGGCAGGGAGTTTGGAACTGGATGATCTTTAAGGTCTCTTCCAACTGAAACCATTTTGTGATTCTATCTGCCTCTTTAAAGATTGCAGATGTTTACATATTTATACTGGTACTTTAAAAAATATTAGTTTACTCTTTTTTTTTGAATATCAGGTGCATATTATAACTAGGTATGTTAAAGGAATATTGGTGGTAATGAATTATTAGGAACATCTTATTTGAAAAAGTTAGTTCAGTACTTTGAGAACTTTATTCTAAAATAACACCATCTCATTCGATCTCTTCCTTTAGAGATATATACTGAAGCTGAATATGTCACTTATTAGTGCTTTTTTTGTCTAATCATACCTAACACTTAGAATACCTTTTTTGTTTGTTTGTTTGTGTTGAATTCTATTGAGGTAATTAAAAGCAAATTAATTTGTAGTTTTATTTCATGGGGGGTTTTTTTTAAGCTTTTATTTCTGTTTGTTCAGTTCAAGTTTTTTGGTGTGGGCTTTTGTGGGAAGGTTCAAAATGAGATTATGATGATACTATAAAAAAAATCAAATTTTCACACCTTTGACAAATGAAGTAATGCATAGGTCCATGGTCACGATGATTAGCATTACTTTTTTCTGCCAATTGTGAAGGCTCACAATTCACTTCTGTTTGTGGAGTCTATGCAAAGTGATGATATGTGTATGGGAGTCATTTATAATGAATGGCAGTATGGTGTGAGTTTTCAGGCTACATTAGTTGATACATTTCTCCTAGTGATAAAAGATGAGGGAATACTGTAAGGTATGACTGTCAAGCAGTAACTTTGATTCTTTGGGAAAAAAGATTAAAATCGTCAATTGTGTTCTAACAATTAGGAATGATGACCTTGATTAATTTCTTCTGAGATTGTTACTTAAAATCCACTTGGTTTTCCACACCTAATGTGTTTGTGATGAAAATTCAGAGCACAATCTCTTCTGTGCGTCAAAAAGAGCTGCATAACTGTGTTATGGTTTCAAGAATGGGGTGTTATTTCACACTAATGAGCCTTTAAGACACCACATGAGCACATTACTGTGCATGGACCCCTCTGGAAAGGTGCCTGTGTTGGAGTTGCACGTGATTTCCATAAGATGCAACTCTGTCATTAACCACAGCTGGCTGGACCGTCAGCCCAGGGCAGGCAGTGGCCGAAGTGCTCCCATCCTAGCCTGGCTACCAGGCAGTGCCTTCACTCCTGTGTCCTGCCCACCTGCCACCAGCAAGGTCAGCCAGTCCTCAGGCACCAAGGAGCAGCGCAAGAGCAGCCCGTCTCGCTTCCTCTTCACTCCATTAAATAAAGCTAGATCAATACAGGAACATTTTATAAATCCTACATTTTACACGTATGGGAACATTTCCAGCTTTAATGAAGCACTGAGATGCTGTCTTCCACAGATGCATCTTCTCACAGTTTAAAGCAGAGAATAAACAGCATTTATGTCCTTGCACTCTCACGCTCTGTGTTTGCCCTGTAAACCTCTTCCCTCCACCCACAGGGCAATAAATCCTTCCAGGACTCCTACAAGTCTGTAACTGCTAGTTTGGATTTACTCAGATCTGGAAGTTGATAGAGAGAAATTAACTATCAGACATTTTTTATGGAAACTGCTTTTTGTGGATTGTTTCTTGTATAATTTACTATGTGGAAGTGCCTGCTCTTTTTTGTGGCTCCCAGTCATTAGACTATGAGTATTTATCAACTCTACCTCTCCCTCCTATGCCTTTTCAAACTCAAGACAGCTTTTTTACTTGAAATGTGATGGAGATGTCTGACACCCAGCAGTATGCTGAGCCGTTCTGTTCCCTGAAGGCACGTAAAGGACCGCTAAGGCCCACGTTACAAGGCAGCTCTCGTGTCACTAAAGCAGATGGTGATACGCTCTGTACTAGCACCAGGCACTACAGGGATTTCCGAGATGAGAGATCATAGTGAGAGCTCAGGGATAAGAAAGGGAGCAACTAAAACCCAGGACAGCATCTATAAAGCCTGATCATGGAGCAGAACTCCTTGAACATTAGTTCCTTTTTGGCCTTTGCCTTCAATTCTTACAGGTGAAACCCGGCTGCCTCCCTGCTGCTGGAAGCAAATGTACCATATAAATCACTTCTGGCCCTCGAGGAGACCTTTTTTCATGACAGGGACATATATCCTCTTTTCATCAGCCTGAAAATCTCTCCTTTGTAGGTATCAGTAACACCACAGGAGACTAAGTGACTTTCCTCACAGGTCCTTCAGTGACCGTGCACACAGTTACGTCCCCCGTGTACCACGCGGTGCCCTGTAGGAATGCCTTTGAAGCAATACAGCCATATGTTCTGTTTCTTTAATCTGAAGGAGAAAGGGAAACTATTTCCCCTCAGACTTGGGTACTTTAATACGCCACAGACTTGGGCTGGTAACTTTTAGCACAGTAGCACGCTGAAGCATGATTTGGGATCATGGGCATTATGATAATACACATTATTGAATTCATTACTGCGTTCAGCAGACTTAGCCTATGCAGGTTATTGCACATCTCAAAGAACCATGACCACTGTAGGGTAAAACGCTCTTCTTTCTGAAAGCATTTTAGCACATCTGGTCCTAGAGTCAAATAATCTAACAAATGAAGTGCTTGGATGCAAGCCAACTCTTAAGTGCAGACTTTGAGCAAGCTCCAAAGCAAGCTGGGAGAGCAGGTTGGCCACTATTAGCAGTGTAGAAGTCCATCATTTATTCTCCCACACCTTGTAGAAATGTCGTGGAGCCAGCTTTGGGCAGCTATGACAGGTATGACGTGGCCTAGATTGAAACTTATCTGTGTTGTATGGAGATCCACAGGCAGTGATGGGAGCTGGGGGAGCTGCAGTCAGACCAAGGGAGTGCAGGAGGATTGTGAAATACCATTACCAGAGAGAGAAGCTTTCTCAACTTCTCCACACAGCAAAAATCAGATCAGGGTCATTTTGTGTCTGAAGCTGTACTCCAAGATCTGAACACTGACAGAGTGAGCCTTTGCTGGCGTTATGTACCAATCACTTGTCTGGTGCATATTTTACATACATATTTGTGTAGATGACACAACACAATGTCCATGGTTGCCAATACTTTGTAATTCCTGATCACTGTTCCTTAGTCTCTTCATGATGGTGATGATAAGAATGGTATCTATAGATACGAGGATCGTAATTCTGTCCTAAAGTACTCAAGAGAGAAAAGCAGCAGTTGAGTCTGGTGATTATAGCAGTTGTTATTGTGTACAGTTGTAGCTGGCTTTCTAACAAAGCTTCAGCTTGGTCTCTTTAACATGTTAGTCCTCGGGAACATACTGGCACAAATTCTTTCTCTACTGACACAATTAGGAAATGTGTGTATTTCAAACAACTTTAAAAAAATACAAAAAACCTGCAAATAGTCAGCCAAGAAAACTTCCCAGTTTTCTGTTGTATTTGTTCATTTATTTTCTATTGTTGGAGTTTTTGGGGTTTTTTGGATGATTTTTTGTAAGTTGTACTTGTTCCAGTTTGAGTTCTTCAACCATTTCAGGTAAGGTCTGATTTTTAAAAGCACAGGTTAAAAAACACCCCAACATACAGAGCAGAAGGGCATCAGTCATCACTAATCGTGGCAGTGTTTCAGGTGTCTGTACTTGTAGCTAGTAGCCAGTAAGAACTCCATGTAGTCACCCGGTACCAGGGCTTCTGTTTGGGATGCCTAGATTTTGCTGTAGTACAGATGAGCCAAAGACTAGGCAGGCACGCTTTGTGAAGAAATACATGGGCATGCAAATTGCCCAGTACAGTATAGAGCATTTCATGGAATCACAGAATGGTTTGGATTGGAAGGAGCCTTTAACAATAATCTAGTCCAACCCCACTGCCGTGGTCAGGGACATGTTACACTAGATCAGGATGCTCAAAGCCCCATCCAGCTTCCAGGGATCCACATCCACAACTTCTCTGGGCAACTTCTTCAAGCACCTCACCACTCTCAAAGTAAAGAATTTCTTCCATGTACCTAATCTAAATCTGTCCCCTTTCAGTTTAAAACCATTACCCCTTACTGCTTGTCCTGTCAATACAGGCCTTGGTAAAAAGTCTGTCTCCATCTTTCTTCTAAATCCACTTTATATATTAAAAAGCCACAATTAGGTCACCCCAGAGCCTTCTCTTCTCCATGCTAAACAACCCCAGCTCTCTCAGCCTGCCTTCACAGCCTGCCTCTTCCCTGTGCTGAGGCCCCCTGAGCTGGAAGCAGTTCTTCATGTGGGATCTCCATGTGGGATCTCGCCAGGGCAGAGTAGAAGGGGAAAGGGGAAAATCACCTCCCTCAACCTGCTCTTCAGGCTCTTTTGGTGTAACCCTGTGTACTGCTGGCTTTCTGGGGTGCGGGTTTTATCCAGGAGTTTTTATCCACTGGAATCCCCAAGTCTTTCTTAACAGGGCTGCTCTCTGTCAGTTCACCACCCAGCCTGTACTGATATGGGCGATTGTCCCAGTCCAGCTTCAATGCCTTCCACTTTACTGCATTTCTTGAAGTTCATGTGAGCCCACTCCAAGCCTGTCAAGGTCCCTCTGGATGGCATCCCACTTGTCAGTGGAATACATGCCAGTGCAAAAAGGTTTGTGGTAGGCAGCAAGCTTTTAGTGGTATGAGACCCATCTCCAAGATGGTATACTAAAAGTAATTTCTATCAAAATAACAAAACATGTTTTGCCTACATATTCTCCCAAATTAGACATTCAAAAGTGTTCCTCCCAGCGACAGAACTAACATTCTTGTCCCTTTCCCAGGAAATAAAATACCAAATGCTGGCATTATTTTCAGGCAGCAGTTGTACCTGCCTGTTACAGCTAGGTTCTGCAGAGTCTGAAATGCCAGATTTAGGATCAGCTGGTTCAGGAGATAGTGTATTGAAGGACAGTGGTAAGGTACCTGGAAGCCATTGCAATACCTGCATCAAAGCTGTATGTAGGCAGGGTCTGTTACTGGAATCCCAGATCTACCCCACGTATGTCAGCTTAACTGCAGCAGAAGCCTCAGTGCTGGGCTGCAGAGGTGGGCTCTGGAGGGTAACCTGCAGGTTGCTGTGTCAAAATTCTCTTATAGCCGTAATGAAACAATAGAGTTGTTTTAAAAAGCCTGTCTAAGACTTGATGGAAACTAAGAGATGCAAAACTGACTGCAAGAAATTTAACAGATTGAGAACTTTGCAACCATGAGCAGATTACAAAACCCTGTCTTGCGTTATATTGCTGACACATAAAAATGGCCTTAATGAATTTTTATTTTGGGAGGTTGAAAAGTTGCTGGTGTGTGCCACAGAGCTTTTCTGCAATGCAAATTGTTCCCTAAGCACTGATACGATACACTACTTGATGGTTCATCATATTAAATCCAAAACCAGGTAATAATGTGATTCATCCTGAAGGCCTCTTCATGCCAGAATTGTCATTTCAGATTTGAATAGGTTCATTTCATTAGTAAAACGATCTGAAACAATAGAGCAGTAATGTCAAGTAACTTAATAAATAGTTCATATTAATGGTAAAAGCAGTTAATATATTAATTATTGTATTGCTTTCCTTTTATTCTTGTGTAGAGAGGCTTCACTTTGGCTTTTAATATTTCATGGAACTGATGTGAACAACTTTTTTTTTTTACATTTTGTTTAAACATTATGAATTTGATAGCACTGAACAAAATCCTGTCTGCTACTGTAGGTGTCAAGACTGTAGTTACAACTTGTTCATAACACTAAGTATTCCATTATTAGTTTATAATCTAAAAAGTTTCATAAATTCAAATAACATTCCTGAACAGTAGATTTTGTGTTTTGGTCTCTGATTAAGCTGACAGATGTGTAAAATCTCATACAGCCAGTCAAGTCCCCGGTGCAGCTGCAAGTGCTAAAGAGTGCAAGTTATTCCAGCTAAGATCAACATTAATTTACACTCAAATATCTTTCCCAGCCTGCCCTTTCTATTCATGTAATGCGGTTATTTTGTGCTGATTCCACTACTTTGAGGCAAACTATTTTTTTCTCATTGGACTCTTCCAATACAAAAACCCAGAAGGCAAACCAAAGTGATCATAATAGTCACCTTTAGAAAAAAAATCTCCTGATTGATGTAGGTAACATCTTAAAATCTCAGATTTGAATTATTCAGGTAGATATTTTGAGTGGATTAGTCTCTGAAAATTACATAATGCAATTATTTTAGGAAAACTAGGTGAAACTAAGTGTCATCCTTACATGTTATTTTGCCGGATTAGAGCACATTAGCCAATCCTCACATAAGTACAAAGATTTGAAACCACAGCTTAAGCATCTTAGCAATATGCATGATAGGTAGTTTCTATCAATCATGCCAGCCTAGGTTTAATTTTGGCATGAATTTACAATGTTGTTTACAAGTTGTTTGATGTCATGAAAGTCATCATGCAGTTTGTGCTGGTGTGCTTATGCACGAGTGCTACGATTGAAGTTTAAATGTTAAGAAAATATGCATACATATGAATTTTAAACATATCTGTTTGTGATGGGTTTTTAGGGTGTTTGGTTGGTTGGTTTGGTGTTTTGGTAGCAATTATATTAAAATGTTTCCACAGGGAGAAAAATTAAGACGTTTCTTTCATTCATTTTCTTTTAAAAGCACGAAAGGAGGGCTTGAAGTTGGTTCCCAAAATGTTTGAGTTTCACGGTCTCAGGAGATTTCTACTGTTTCAGTGTGGTTACAATAAGGCCTCTATCTGAATTTCATCCAGTTCAATGGTCTAACGAAACTGTAAAGAAAGGGGGAGAGCATTATTTCCTTTACTCATTATGGTATCACTTCTATTTTTCTGTGTTTTAAAGTAAAATTTGACTGTTGTTAATTGCATTTGTAAAATTTTTTTTAGATGTGGTCAGGAGGCTGGGTGATTCTATAGTAGACTAAAACTACCTTAAAGTGTGCTGTTAAAGCATGAGGCTTTAAATAAGGACTTTAAAAAAATGTAAACAAAAAGTTTAACAAAAGAAACAATGAGGTATTGAAGGAATGGAGCATTGATTTTATTTTTTTGGGTTTTCCCAAAAAGATCTTGGTTCAGGCAGTCCAGGCATTATGTGAAGGTTACCTGCAGCACTGTGCAATCAGCAGAGGAGAGTTCACGCGTGTTCACTGACAGCGGGGTACAGACTGCTGACACGGGCACTGGCTCAGCTGAAACACCGTCATGAGAAAGATCAGCTTTATCTGAGCAAATGATACTTTCTGAACTGTAGAAAACCACTTCGATAAGTAGAAAGATCTCATCTTTTTCTTCTGCCCATTTGTATAACTCACAGTGCGAATGTGAAATGTGGATACACAGGGGAATAACTCCTTCCCTAGCACTGCTGGGCAAGGAGGAGAGACAGTTGTAGCACCCGTTAGAACACGGGTAAGAGGGTTTCTAGGAATTTTCTTTGACTTTGAAAAGTTTAAAATTACAAATTAATTTATGGGAACAAAATGTGTATAAGTTTCTTAAAGGTGTGTTCACACATCCAAAACTCCCATTATCGCCTTGGTCGAATGAACAAAGCATAAATCAAGCCATGATTACCTACAAACAAGGATTTACAAGCAGAACAAAATAGGCAGTGAAAACATACACCGATTTTTTTTTTTTGTTCCATCAGTTTAATAAATTCAGACAGAAATTTTAATACAAGCAATACAACCTCTGACTCCCAAACTGTCAAGAGGACTGACTAACAGAACTAACATCTCTTTCCTGAATCTAATCTCCACTAGTTTCTCACTAGTGGAATCTCACTAATCTCACAGCAAATATAATGACTAACAGAAGTGTCTTCCACAAAAAAATCATGAAGCAAACAAGATTTTTTTTCTGATTATTTCATTATATTGTAAATTCATAAATCTTTCTTTACCATAGGAAGGTAGAAAAACCAAAAAATTTTGTATGAATGCAAATTTTAATTTATAATCAAAACCATACTCAAATGTAGTATTTCATGTATTGGGAAAGAGTCTCTAATCTTTAATACAACATTGTATATTAAGAAAAAAACCCTGAAAAAAACCCTTGACTAATTCAAATTCAGTCTTTTTTAAAATTATTATTTGAATTTTATTTAAATGAAGTACTGTGAAAAAATAATTTTAAAAACTTGCTAACAACAGAAAAGTTTTTACTAAGGAATTAAATAGCAGTATGGTAATATAGCTTTTCTGTATGAACTACATGTGGTCATGCAAAGGGTTAAGCTATGTGATTTCAGGATAAAAGGTTTCCTGAGTTGACTATTATTCCTATGGTCTGCCAACAACTTTGCAATAAATGGAATGATTTTTATGGGAATGTGGTTATTCACAGCAAGACTACAGTTGGTGTCAGTATGAAAAATTCTTCTTTAGTAGATTCTCTCAGCAGGAATAACAGATCTGAAAGAAAGGCAAAAAGTAGCTACAGAGAACTCTGGCTGGTGTTGGTGACAAATTATGTTTACAAAATGATGTGGTAACCCATTGAAAAAGAAGAAATCAGAACAACAGTAAATCAGAGCATTGCTTCTCTAAGTACTGCTGTTCCAAAACAAGTTACCTGTGATTGTGTGTATTGTTTAATAGCTCGTTTTTCTTGACCATAAAGCAAGTGAGACTTCTAGGCTTTCAGTTGCTGGGGTGTGAAAAAATTCTTCAGAAATGAGTAAAATTACCACAAAGTTATACCACAGTCCATGGCAGAACATAAAATATTGGTAGGTATGAATTAAAATAATCCAGAATAAAGGAGAAAAAAAAAAATCACGGGATTAGAACTTAATATCATTTTATAATTATTTGTTATATTTATAATTTTTATAAATTCTATTATTTCTTAGTATCACTTGACTATTTTTTACATCTTTATGTTTTTTGAAATAATATTATTAGAAGAAAATTGTGATGGAGAATGCATTAAAATATTGATGGACTTAATATTAACACTTATCCCATTTACATTTGGGATATTTGTGATATAGCTTATTTGTGATAAGCTTTCAGAATGCTAAAAAGATTAAATCGCTGAATAAGTCTGCAGCACCACCACTAGAGCTGGTATTATCTTCCATTTAAAATGAGGATTAAAGTTACATGAAATTTAATCATTCTCTTACAACCAGACAGCAACTTTATGGGTTTTAATTGTTTGACCATTCCTAAATTAAGCTGTTGAAATATGAAGGGGGTTGTTATTATTTGTATTGGTTGGGGGTTTTTAAAAATGAAATAGGTAGCAGCTCTTTTAAGAAGTAAACATGACAGCTCTGAGTGTTCCTGCTCTTTGTTTTCCTCATGGACAATTACCCCAATTCTATTTTAAACATTTTGTTTGCAAATTTGTCTAGGAGCATTGCAAAACTCAGGTTTTTTCATTATGGCATGAATTTCCTTTGTTGTGCTGGGATCACCAGTGATGTGCCAGCAAGGAGAAACGTTAGCCTAGATGTGTCAATGTCAGTAAAAAAGAAAAAAAATCCAGTATGAAGCAACTGTGTTGTTGATAGGTGGAGGTCAACCACTGTTGAGATAAAGGGATAGATTTACTGACCTAAAAGTAAATATTGACCGTGATGATGCCAAAGAAAATAAATTTCTTAGAAAATTACATTTCACATTCTCTCAAGATAGAAAAATAGCATGTGCTATCTTTAATATTCTAAGAAATGTTTCTTCAATAGAAATATTTTTAAAACTACCTATGAAAGAAAAACTTTTTGCTTGAGAAGAGTTTTCAAAAGAGTATAATAGTTAAAGATGAGCTGGAAGTGAAATCAGCCCTTGGTGATTGTTGAATGTAATCATTCATGATTGTTTTTGCCAGAGGACCTTCATTTAGCAATGAACAATGGACAGAAGCTCATATTCAGACCTCTAGGTCTGGTTCTACTGCTGTGAGAAATGGCTGCTTTCCTTGAGGCACGAATGTGATTTTGGCAGAGTTGGTCTGATTTGGCTGTGATTGGAGGATGGATCCTGGAAAGTCTTAGCAAACCTTTGGCTCTTCATTTCCGAGTTGGTTAGCTAGATGTTGAATAAGAAACACCTGTAGTCACTTCTTAAAAAAAACCAAAAAAACACCAAACATGGAAAGGATAGTAGAACATACTGAAAATAGATTTCTGGGCCATCAGACTCAAAAAAATAAGCAATACAGGAAGGACTGTTGGATAAGCCTTATTCCTGGTGAGATTCAAGGGATGGTTTCAGGGAGAGGAAAGCCTCAAACTGAGCTGACTGAATTATTTTCCTCCCACCCCCAAATACCATAAGGATGGCAGCTGAACAAATCCTTGGTCACCCAGAGTGGAGTCATTGGGCCCCTACAGAGGAATATCTATTCAAAAATTACTTTTCTCATTTGATTGAAATAAGAGTTCACCTCCTCCCAATGTTTGTGATGTCTGTAATGGGAACCTGCTGACCAGATAGTGGCTAGGGATGCTTTATGAGAAGCATGTGATTCAACTTCTGATAGTTCTTCTTCAACAGAGAGTTCTGGGAAAGCCAAATGTAATTATTCCAAAACCTTTTAACAGCAGTACATTTATTTTTAGTGATATAAACCTTATTTTTAAGGTACTATAAGTTCTATGAAGAGTTGGCAAAGGCAAGTTCACTTTCTAGGGAACCTGTCAACAATCGTGAACTCCCTTCCAGCAGGCATCACCGCAGTTCCCTTTGCACATTTAGACTGACACAAAGCCCATGTATTTGCATTTAATTTTCCACAGCAGCAGTTCAGGAAAAGCTCAGTTGCAGTGCAGGAAGGAAGGGTAGAGAGGAAAGGAAATACAAATCACGGCACAGTTTTCCCTAATATGTGTGTGAGGGAATGCCTGGAAATAGTTTCTCATCTATGTGATACCACTACCAAGGGTGACTTGCAGAAAGTTCATGAAGTTCTGCTTCATGAATGTGGGACCAAATTACATCACACATGTAGCTGTAGGTAAATGAACAAAAATGCAAAACAAAGTCTTCATTCAGGCAGAACTGTGGCTTTGCTGGTGTGTGCAAAACACAGCTAAGAGCCCCAACCCATCTGAAATGCAAGATGCCTGGCTGTTGTGGAATGTGCTGCCGTAGTTTGTGAGTGTTAGAGCTACAAAGAATAACAAATACCTCCTTTGCTTACTTGAGAAGACCATTCCTATAGGCTTATGCAACTTATTATCCACTTAATTTCTTTCACATGGCAAATGACAAGTACCTTCATACTAGGTGCCTCTAAAAATAGAGCCTATATGATTTCCTTGCTCAAGAGTATCACATGGGTTGTTCTTTGCACATGTACGGCTGAGCTGAAATACCCAGGAGCCTACCATGCTCACAGCATCCCTGTATCACTTTATTTACCTTTCTGTTGCTTCTCCCTGAGTTGCCAGCTGGGGTTAAACCACCACAGGCTGCAAGGTGGCACAAAAACACTTGTCTCTCTAGCTGGCACTCTTAGAGCTCTGACAAAGGATAGTTGTCCTCTGCCCCATGACACTGAGAGTGGGAAAGAAAAGGAAAGAGAAAATTCAAAGTGTTGTGGAAAGGTCTTCAGAGTGTCAATAGAAGGAAATGTTTTTGCTGTCTGTACTGGCAAGGTTAGCAGAGAGAATTTTAAACCCTGGCTTTGTCTCATTAGCAGACGATTACAAAGATGGGAGACTTGCTCACTCAAATCATTGTATTTTCATTTTAAACATACGCATTTAGAAGATTATCAACTCCACCAAGGCCCTGCAAGTTAAAATGAATTGGTTGTGTGGAACTGAAAGACACAGCTTAGATCATCTTCTGATAATTTCCACATGAACCCCTTATTTCCTGAGAAATGAGACATTATTTTAAGGCTTTTGTGGAAAAGTTGTTCTTTTCATACGTTTAATTTTAAGATTCTTTAAAATTTAAATATATTTTAACAATCTTCAGGGTATACAAAATGTATATGTTCCTAGAAGTATACTTTCAAGTTAATGTGTTTGGGAATAATTCAATACATTCTGATGAGAGTCATGGCTTTTTTTTTTTTAATCTCTTAAAATGCCTTCATATTTTATTTTCACTGTCTTTCATTAATCATAGAATTTTTTTCTCTTTACAAAAGTATGTATTAGCAGTTATTAGGAATCATATTGTAAAGAGAGTATTTAAACACATGTGACGTGCTGACCTTTTAAAATACAGTTAATTTGACACTTTGAACTTAACACTGTTCTCTCCAGGAGTGACACAGACTCTTCAGGCAGATACACTTGAGTTTTATTTAGCTGTTTCTATATATTGGTAAAATTTTTTCTTTGACATCCCCCCCTCTTCACTTTTCCTGAAAAATATACAGAAATAGAATACATTATTTTGTCAGAGTTGAAGCAAGAATTGACTGTTAGAGATGCACTCTAAAACACTTCTCTAAATAAATTGATATATTACAGAACAAGAAAAATTTTACATTTTATCTTGTCTGAACAACTAGAATGTAACCGGTGTATTCACAATGATAGGAAGTGTCTCAGAACTGAAATCTGAACAAATTTACACCCTGTAGCAGGGGAGAAAATTCTGGGGTTTAGAGGACTGCACTTACTGTGATTGTCCTGAGTTCTGCTGACCCTCTGCTAGAGGTATGATTTGACTTTTTGGTCTTCCTTTTCAATAGAAAGATTTCAGTGTATGGAGTCATATATACAGAGACAATCTGAGTTCTTGAAATAGCTGCTTCACGAAACTTATAAAGTAAAGAAAACTAGCAAAATAGAGTTTTCTTTTGCTGTGGGAATGTAGATGGCACACTGCAGTTGCCATATAGATACTTCTTTCGGTCATGTTTTATTTTAAATTGGATTCTTCCAGTTACAAGGTGTAGTTGAAATGAAAATGTAAACCTTGGTTTTAGCATAGCTACTTCAATAAACACAAGTTGCAGAATAAGACCTGTATTTATTTTGGAATAAACACTGTTTACTTTAGGAGTATCATATTTGATCCAAATGCATTTGTTGATGTGAGCAAGCAAAATAGGATTTTAATCACTTTTTCTATTAGAAAAGAATAGCATCCATTGTATGTTATAAAAGGGTTACGTGTTTGGTGCAGGAGAGCACTTTAAAGTCTTTGGCTGTGAAAAAGAGTTTGTAAATAATTTCAGTTCTTATTCCTCAGTGTTTATAACAGCTAATAGTTTATTTAGATAATATTTTTTTTTTTTTTGGTTCTGATGCTCTATTTTAACAAAAAAAGATAGGATTTGGGGGTTTTGGTAGGGGTTTTTTATGGGCTTTTTTTTCATTACAAGCTTCTCTTTATGGTCTTAAGTTTAAAATGGAAGCATTTTGAAAGCCTTCACAGCCCAATTTAATTCCTTGACTGTTCATCCACAAATTGTCAGACAGAATGAAGTGGATTTCAAGAACTCTCTTTGTTCTTAATATCCTGTGCCTGACCCACAGGTAATCTGCACCTTTTTTCTTCAGCGCCGAATAATTGTGGTGGGAAAGAAGAGAAAATGTTAGGGTCACAAAGTGCAGGCTAGACAGAGATGACAGGTCCTGCCAGTTGAGTGCCAGTGTTGAGAACCTGCGAACCGCAGTCCCTGCTCTTTCACATGGATTCGTGCTGTACGTTAACAGGCGCTCCACGATGACGGGTTAGGAAGTTCAGCGCTTCGGCCTTTGTTGCCTCGGCTGGAAGGGAAGTGCAGAGGGTTTTTTATATTTAGCAACACAGAAGTACAGTAGAGGAGCATTAGGCACACATCATACTCTATATATATACATGCATACACATATATATATATTTATATTTATATTTATATATTTATGTAAACGCACAGAGGATATAGATGTGCTGTTGTTCAATTTTCCAACCTGCGCATACCAGAGATTTTATCCTTCTGGTCAAGTAAAAGCCAGAGGTTTACTTCTAAATCTTAATGAATGCTTGTAAATGGTGTTGGGGTCCTTGCATGTTATTTGTCTAAAATTAGAATAGAGACTGGTTGAAGCAATCTGCTTTTCATTTTGCTGGAAGGTGGTCACAACTATGAGTAAAAGACTGTAGAAACAAACAGTTTTGGGGCGGGGGGGTGTTAAATGGTCGTTCACAAACTAGCTTTGGAGTATGTAATTGTTGCCTGGAAGAAAAAAATTCTGACATTCTGTAACTCCGTGATTCCCAAAGAAGCTGGTTGTGATGGCTAATAGAGTGATGAGTATTTGTGGAGCAGATAATAGTCTTAAAGGGTATATACAACTGAAAGTGTGTATATCTTATTCCTGGAAAAGACATAAACAGAGGTACTGCTGTCATGAAAAGCTGCGTTAAAAACACAGCAGTGTGCGCTTGGGAATTTTTTTTTTTAATTATTTTTTTTTCAGATACATCACGTTTGTAAAGGATTGCATCTTTAACTTGTTTTGCTAGATCTGTTCTCACATGTACATGACCAAATTTCTCTACTGTTCAGTAGGGAAAATGAAGCAGTGGATATAATTGCGTAATGACAGATATGAGAGGAACAGAGAATCCCAGCAATCATTTCCTGTGAGTTGGCCAGCTTCCAGGATGTCTCAATGGGCCCGCTGATGTAAAGGCAAAATGAAAATAGCTCATTCTGAAGGGTGGTTGTTGGTTGGGATTTTTTTTCCTCTCTCATTTGACTTTGCAGACTAAGGTATTGAAACAATTAGTTGGCAGTGTGGTGTTAGTTTTCTCACGGTAAATTAAGAAGATTAACCAAATGTGGAAATGTATTTTAGCTATAATCAGCAGACTTGAAACTGTAATACTTCGGCATCCTCTGAGGTTATGTTAATATTATTCACATTATTCCCCTTTATAATGTGCAGACGTGTCCAGAGTTACCTTATGTCAGTGTTTATTCAAAGACAGCAGAATTGTTAGATTTATTTTTGTTAGTTTTGTAACACAGAAATGTAGAGGATCAGCATGCTAGCTGTTGCGTCACTCCACTTGGCATGAAGTGTTGGCACAGATAAGAGAACTCTTATAACAGCCTTAATCTCTTTTTTTATTATTATTGTTATTAATTTTCCTACAGTAAATTGAGTAGTGAAGCATATTTTACATAATTATGGCAGAAGTACACAACTTGACGGGTGGTAGTGAAGGAGCAAAGTAATATAAATATTTGCAGAACATTTCTGCCATAAGTTAATGCTTTACATATGAATCTTTATAAAGATCCTAAGTTAGTTTAAAGGAATGATTCCAGAGGACTACAGAGGTCCAGGCATTTTAAGAGCTGTGAATGATGACTGCAGAGCATCTCTGGGAGTTTTTGGCTTGTCATACAAAAACAGAAAAGAGAAGGAGGAAAACTTAGCAGGAAGAAGTTAACAAATGCTTTGGGAATGGAGGAGGGAGAAGGCATAAGCTTTCCATGTACAAATCTTAGGCTAGACTCACCTAGTCATTCAGTTTTGATTGCTGTTTACCTTTGGCTTTCTGCATTTCACTGGAGACATTCACTTAGCTAATGATTGCGGCAGCTTTAAGTTGCTCCTGCGAGCACGTATCTGCTGCTGCTTCAAGCCCCAAAGCAGAGCTGGTGGAAGGGAATGGAGAAACAAGTCTCAGTTATTCCACGCAACATCTGTTGGTTTAATTGGGCTGCTGCAGGAGATTCGAGCTAAGCTACCAGTTGTGGCACAGAAAGGTCTGAGGGACATGAGCACTTTGATCCATGCAAGCCAGCTGTGTGAAAGAGCAAAAAAGGACAGCACGAGCAGTAACTTCTTAAGCTACTATCCATAGATTTGCCAAGTTACACATGCTGACACTCCCATTTTTCCTGAAAATATTATCTCTAAATGACACCAAGTGCATTTTGCTTTCCAGGGATTGATCCGAAAGTGCAGAGCTGCATCTCAGCCTGTCTGACTGAAATACAAATCTTTAGTACAAACATGTTATCACTTGTAGTTTCTCCTGAAGTTTTCAAACGGGATACACTGAAGTTGCAAGGTCAACACCTTTAGGAGCAAAACACAGCTAGCTGCATAAGCTTTATATGTAAGCCACAGGATATTTTCCTCCTTACTTGCCAATTCAGCCTATTTTAAAAGAGAATCCCACAATTTTAATTTTCTGCTTTGGACTTGACTGCTAAACTGATTCTGTCATAATAAAATACATCTGCATAAATAACAGTGTTTCTACAGGGACTTTCAGTATTCATTTCAGATATCACTTTGCCAGAGAAATTAGGGGAAGAATTCTAGTACTGTATTTCCTACGAAAATTTCACAAAAGTGTCAAATACATTTGTGAAATATATTTTGAAATCGTAAGCCTGCAAACAAACTTTTTTTTTCCTGGATGGCCATTTAGCTGTGAGTCAGCTCCCCTCACAGAAGCCTTTCTGAGAAGTACTTGAGGATTTTAGAGTCTGTGTGTATATATACCACATTTTAGAGTCTATGTGTATATATACCACATTTTAGAGTCTACGTGTTTTTGTTGGAAGGGTATGCTTTATTTTTTGGGCAGTATTTTACCATATCATTGATTCTGGTGCATATTGAGCTAACTGCTATTTTGAGTTGTTGACTGTGTGTGTGCTTGCTTATATCTAATCAGAGGACTGAGCAGTGTCTCAGGTAGCTCACAAACAGAATGCTCCACACAAACCAAGCAGGTGAAAACAAATACAAGGGGTTCTGATGGAAGGGTGGACCAGATCAATTAAGGGTGGGCAGGTAATTGGCTTTGTTGAAGAATTACTCCTAAATAACTTCCCTGCTAAAAGAGCAATTGCTAAAAGAGCGTTTTTCCTTACCATGTTCAGGGGTCAAAAAATGCAGCCATCACTCATTAGCCCAAAGTCCAAGTCAGCTAGACAGCGTGAAAAAATACCTGGCACTCAAAGCTCACATTTAGCCTCAAAGCTGTGCCCTGCCACTCAAAAGGAACAAAACAGTTGTGCACTGTTTGTGACCTCCCTTTAGCTGTAACGTAGTGTCAATCACACTGGGCTTTAATCCTTTCCAAATTATAACATGTATCCCTTGTGCTTTGTTCCCCTCCTGACTTTTTCCTTCTTTTATTCCCGACAAAAGAGGACACTGTCTCTCTCTTATTATATTCAGTATTTTCTTTGAAATTTGTGGTGCTTGTGACATTTTCTTCATTTTTCTTCCTTTCTTCTGTTTCTGTACCTTTGCCCCACCAATTTTTAGTCCCTGATTTATTTTCTGGGTTTTTCTCTCCAAAATACCTCTTTCTTTTGATGCCACAGTTTCTATTTCTAATGTATCACTGCAGTTCTCACTTTCTGCCTACTAAGCAGGTGGTTAGACAAAAGCAGAGAATGTCTGTCATGTCCCAAGGCTTGTGATGGTCCCAAGATCTTGCACTGTGAATTAAAGTTCCAAGTCTCCAGGTTCTCTCTAACTGTGGTATCTAAGATGTAGTGGTCTCATTCTTCCTGCCTCTATCTTTTCCCCGAGAGAGTTGAATTTGGAAATTTTTTGCATTATTCCTTCTTTCATCTGCTCTGAAAAGATGAGCTTCTACTCCTTCCTTTAGTTTTGTGGTTACTAAAAGAATCATTTCTTTTTCACAGATTTCTATTTTGAGTCCTCTTCTCCAGCAGCTTGTTGCAGTTGTCATTCATAGTTTCTAAGCTGGGGAAGGAGAAATCACTGAGCAGTGGAAGAGTAACTAAAGTGGGAAACTAATGAATTCAGGAGGGTGTCTCTTCTTTAGCTTGCACTCAGCTGATATTTGAATTGTTAATGTGGTATGCATTTGGATGGACATTTGCTTTCAGTTTTAAACAGAAAAATAGTAAAAAATTATGTGAATTTGATAACTTGCTGAAGAAGCTTCTGGCTCTTTTTTCAGCCAAGTTGATTTTCAAAGCCTGGCAACATATGCTCACACTTGCAGTTTCAGCTGTGTCTGTACATCTAATGCGTTTCGTCTGCTTGAGGAAGAAATTCACTGTATGGTGGTTAAATATGAGCAAAGGTAGTATTGTCTCTCCTGTGCGGGTCGCCACTCCTACCTCTCTCTCTAGCACGAGTTACCTATGCATAAGGTACAGAAGAGTAGGCATTACAGTAAGAATATGTTGTACAAGGGCAAAAGACCACACCTTGTTCTTCAAAACATTTCAAGTTTCTGAGGCATTTTTCGTCAACTAGTGTTTTTTCAAATCTAGAATCCACAGCCACCATGTGAGGCCACATAGGCTTCTTCAGCTTTTTTCTTATCTGAGGTTGTTGACCTCAGGAGAGGAGGAGAAGGTTACAGGGTCAAAGTCTTTTCCTCCTTGGAGCTTGCTGCTTGCTGGGAGAGGGTTGGCTGGAAAATAGATGTTTTAGAAAAAGGGTTGAGGGTCATGATTTTAATTCTGTTAGGGAACAGCTGGTTTGAGTTTCTTTCCACTTCTATCTTCCCTCCCTTCCTCACAAATCCATGGAGAGAGGAAAATTTGTTCAGAGGAAAGCAACACAAAAATAAAGGGTTGCAGCATTTTCATCTTTAAAATAGATCATATTTGTTATAGGACTTCACATTAGGAGAGAGAACAGGAAATTATTAAAATAATTGAAATCCATTATTGTTACAAGCATTGAATTGATATTGATGCAGAGTGTCAGAGGTTTATTTGTTTTCCTGCCAACAGTTAAAATGTTAATAGTAATGTTTTAATGGGGTTTTTTTGTGGATAAACAGTGTGCATTGCGATTTTTAATTTAGTGATGGACACAGCTAATTTTTAATGTATCGCGTTAGTTTGCAGACAAGCTGCTGAAAAAAGATGGTTTGATTTGGGTATTTCTGTTCAGATTTTCTTCATCTTGGCATGCTGCTTTCATGCACTAAGACCAAAGAGAGAGAAGGAAACTCACAACTCTCAAATGAATGGCAAACTAGGAACAGATTTTTCATCTGCGCTCCTCTGAAACACTGGCCTCAGGCTGTGTTGGTGTGTGGCTCAACAGCAATCAGAGGTCATAATTTCATTGGCGGTTAGCATCAGGTTTAATTTTTCTAATATGTTACATTTACCAAAATGTCTGGTTTCAGTTACACTTATGCACTGACTGAATCAGCTTTGAGCAGCATGATGTTTTAAGGTACCTGAAAGGCTACAAGAACGTTTATGGAACACATATGCTAATTGTTTTTAACCACTTTCCTTTCTAAACACAAAAACCTGGTTTTGGGAAGCTATTTAACAGTAGTAGCTAATGACGGTGTGCATTTATTCTAAGAAATGAGCACAAGGAATAGGTAAAATAGTTGTTTTAACAAGACTGCCATCTACTGATTTCCACAATTAAAAATATCCCTGATGACGAGACGGTTCATAGATTTTTTTAATAGCTTTGTGTTCAAGATTTACAAAATCAAGAAAATTATAAAAATCTTTCTATCACCATAGGAATGCGACCAGGTTCACATTGACGACGTGTCTTCGGACGACAACGGTCAAGATTTAAGGTACAAGAGAACTCCTTAAGTTAAAAAGTTGCTTTGCGAATTCCTTCCTGGGCAGATGATGGGCTGCGGGAATGCTCACAGCAGCCTGCTCTCTTTTAACTGTCTTCTTTGCAACCCGGCCGAGTGAGTAGCTGGTGGTTCAAGGTAGCCTGTTGCCTTTTATTAATCTGTGGGGTTTTTTGTGCCTGCCTAGCACATACAATTTCGGGACAGACGGCTTTCCCGCGGCTGCCACCAGTGCCAATCTGTGCCTGGCGACCGGCGTGCGCGGAGGAGTGGACTGGATGCGGAAACTGGCCTTCCGCTACAGACGAGTAAAAGAAATATACAACACCTACAAAAACAACGTCGGAGGCAAGTGACTCTGGAGTATCGAACAAACACAAATTAGAGGCCGTGAATGGGAAGAACTGGTTTCTGCTCCTGTTTTTAACATAGCAGTGCTTAGTGATCTGATTAGTTTGCAGTGTGTGGAAAATTGTCTGAGCTAGTGAAAGCAAAGGAAAATGACAGAGTGCTACTTAATACCAGTGCAGACATGCCCTTGTCTACTCCACAGGTCTCCTCGGTCCAGCAAAAAGAGAGGCTTGGTTACAACTAAGAGCAGAAATTGAAGCTTTGACAGATTCTTGGTTAACACTTGCACTGAAAGCACTCACCCTCATTCATTCGAGGTGAGTACTAAGAGTACGAAGGAAGCTCTAGGGTGTCTGATGATGATCTGGAAGAGGCTGTCTGGTCTGGTGGGCAAAATGCTGAACCTGCAGGAGCTTATACTCATTCCTTATTCTGGTCTGACTGGGCCACACCTTGCTCATCTGTAAGGTGGTAAAAAGAAGGATGTTCTCTTTAAGTGGCAATAATAATATTGAGGGGTTCTGATGGGAGGGATAAGATTTTCCTTCTATTGTTTTGGTTTGGTTTTTTCAATTTTGCTTTGTTAAAAAAGGATATTTGCATTTTCTCTTCCATAGGACAAACTGTGTGAACATTCTCGTAACAACTACTCAGCTAATTCCAGCTCTGGCAAAAGTCTTGTTGTATGGACTGGGGGTTGTATTTCCCATAGAGAATATTTACAGTGCAACTAAAATAGGTGAGCTATTTTTATCATGTTGTGATACATTTAAAGCTGTATTTCTGAAAAAAAAAGGTATTGTAGCCTATATTTAATTCTAACATGCTTTCACGGTAGCAAATACAGAGATTAGTAACACCTGATCCTCATGAAACAGCGCTAAAACATCCTAAAAGTGCTTTTCAAATGTGTGATGATCCAGCACAGAAAGCTTTGTATAGCTCTATTAACAGTGGTGCAGTCTCTGTTAGGAAGAAATGTGGCTGCCTTTTTCTCATCATTTCTCAAAACTGTGGGGCTGTGTAGCAGTTGAGAAGGCTTTTTAGTAGTCTGTAAGTGCAGAACACTGGAGTCTCCCTGGAGTTGCAGTAGGAGGAATTCTGTAAAGGTAAGCCCTGGCTCCATTTGTTTTCATGGGCTCTGGAGCACATTTTGGTAAACAATTTACCAGAAGCAAGAATGTTTTGCTGCAGAATGTAGTTATTTAAGTTTCTTCATACTGACTGTAATAAGCTTCAGCCAGGCAAATGTTTATTTCTGTTTTCTGGTTCAGTATAAAAGATGTTATTCTGTGTACGTAGAAGTACCCCAGACCAGATGGCAATGGTGTTTGTAGTTTTTAATGTGATTATGACATATCTGTTCTGTCTCAGATTCCCTCAGAATTGTGGGCTACATGAAAACATTTTTCATGTGTTCTTAAGTATCTATAATACAGCAAGCTCAAATGGTCAAGAAAAAAATGTGGAATATTTTTGATTTTTGATTTTTTTTAAAACAAGACAAAACAAAAATTTGTCCAGAGTTTTACAGAGAAATTTGAAAGCATTACCATAAAAGATTTCAAACTGGTTCCTGGATATTAAAGTTACAGTGCCCTCTGTCAAACTGTATAGTAAACTATAACTTCAAAATATAATACTTTAAATACACATTTTAATTAAAATGTATTTTAATAAATCTTCACTTGTGTCTTCACCTACATGGGATAGAAGGGTGTTTTTGGAAAAATGCATTCTGTCACTGACTGTCTCAAGAAACCATGAGATTTTTGTAACATGACATGATTCATAATATTCAAATGGTGTTTTAACTTAGTGTTGGAGGTTTCTTATGCCCGGCACTACTTTTAAAGGATATCATTAAGTAGTTCGGCTTCTCTAATGGCTAGAAAACTTCATTTAATTTCCAACCTACTTTTTCTTACACTTTTATTGTTCTTTAGCTGAAATAACTATTTTAAAAATCACAATTTTTCCCATCCATTGCTGTAGACACACAGGGTAGCATGTCCCATGGCCAGACTAAAGTGACCTTTCAGAATGGGGACATTTGAGAAAACTCAACTCTAAGCATTTGCTTTCTGGCTTCTCAGTACCAGTACCTGAAGCTTCCCAGTATGGGTACAAGTTGAAAGAGAGGAAGTTTAGGTTAGCTATTAGGGAGAAATTCTTTACTGTGCGGGTGGTGAGACACTGAAACAGGTTGCCCAGGGAGGTTGTGGATGCCCCAACCCTGGCAGTGTTCAAGGCCAGGTTGGGTAAGGCCTTGGATAACCTGTTTTAGTGGGAGGTGTCCCGGCACATCCCAGGGTGAGTTGGGACCAGATGATCTTTAAGGTCCCTTCCAACCCTTGACATTTCTGTGATTCTGTGGTACTTGTGCATGGGGCTGGAACACTGAGATCATTTCCCTAGGTGTGTGCAGGGGAGGAATTACCCATATTAATGGATCGCAGTGCAGGATCAAGGACCTGGCCCATGCATTGGATTGCAGGCATTTAAATCTAAATGTTTTGGGTGACCTTCTAAGTCAGGGTACTACTGTTTTAGGAGCTGTGATTAATCTTGTCACAGGTTTTGCAGAAAAAGCTAGAATTTCAACTCAGATTCAATCAATTTACTCAAATCAGGCTACTGGTCATAAACAAATGGTAGATAATTCTCCTGGTAGGGAAACTCCCCACAAAACCTGTGTCACATTAGGGAATGAGACAAGAAAGGTGATATTGTGGACCTCTAGTATGCTATGTCTGTGCTGCAATCAGCCTTGATACACCATCCTGAGGGACAGACTCTTCTCTCCCTGTAGCTCTACTTAAGAATTCCAAGGGTTGGGGAGATCCAGGCTAAAAAGTTATTTATTTGATGTCATCCCATCACCACCTACCCTGAATAGTCTGATCTTTTTCTTTCAGGAAAGGAAAGTTGTTTTGAGCGAATAATTCAAAGATTTGGAAGAAAAGTAGTGTATGTTGTTATAGGGGATGGTGTCGAAGAAGAACAAGGTGCAAAAAAGGTAATGGCCTTCTTTCGGTGAGGGGTGGTTTCGAGAGTCTGACAAATTGTCTTTTCTTCGACATGGGACAGCATGCACTGACATTTAGGTTGGATGTCTTCGCCTTATGAAATTTGTGTTGACCATATCTAGTAGAAAGCAGGGTAGTACTATAGACAATGATTTGCTCTGCTGTTCTCCAAAAGACACATTAAACTATTTATGTTTGATGTATTTCAAAAAGGGGCCAGAAAATGGACCCTGGCTTTTGTGCCAAGAACTAATAGTTCTGTTTTCCTTGGCAACCCAAAATACCACATAGGATGTTATGAATGTAAGCAAAATATGGTGATTCTTACTGATCAAAGGCAGTGTGCTGTTTGACTGTATGAAATACGTATGTGTCACACCTTGAAAAGACACGTAGGACTGGAGTAGGTATACAGGAATTTCCGTTTCCTTGTGTGTCCATAATTTGGATTCTGTGTTCAGGCAACAACCTGTGGCTTGACATGCATTCATAACCTCAGATAGCTGAGCAGAGGATACTATTTGACTGTCTGTTATTTTTTGCTTTCCACTGAGAAGTAGGGAAAAATTCACTTTTTTTTTTCAATGTGAATTAAGCTGCATAAAAAGTAACACTTCCCACTCACAAATAATAGGCATTATTTCTAGCCTTGCTATTCTACCCAAGATAGTCTGCAGACACACACTCTTTGCTTGGAGGAATGAGGCATAACATTGGCTATTTGAATTACAGGAGAAAGAGCAGGAAAATGGGCACTTATGTTCTTGCTTCCTTTCACAGATAAATTGCTTTTACACAGCTGCTTTTTTTACCACAAAACTCTCTGTGATACTTCTATCTCTTTCCACTGTGACTTTCTAAATTGAAGAAGTGAAACTAATTAGTCCACATGGTGTTTTAACAACCATTGACTGGTTTTGCTTCATGAAATCTGGGTTTTGTGCCCCTGAAGCCTTGCGGGTAGGTTCCTGGCTCGTCCCAGCACTTCGGAGAGTCTCAGTTTCATGTATCCCTTTGGCCGACTGACGCGAACAGTTTGCTCCTTTCTCCTTCAGAAATGCCTTTCATCTTTGCAGAGAAATGTTTTCCCGCTGCAAATGATTACATTTTAAAAGCTGCATTTAAGATCGGAGGGGGAAAAAAAATTCCTTCTCTTTGTTCCTTTTCTGTTGCTCGGTGAAATAGTGTTGTATATGATAATGGCAGGAGTAGTCCTTTTGGTAACATTATCTATTTCAGTGCTTTTTTCAACAGGAAACATGATTCAGAAAAGCCTAAGAAAAAGCCTTTCCAGTAGCTAAGAGGAGTAGCAGTATAGAAAGTTCCTTTGTGCAATTACTTCTGTGTATTCTTTCTTGGTGGAAGGAATTTTCAGGTTGAAAGCATGTTAGATGCTCTGGATTAAATTATCTGCTGCAGCAATGCCAGAGAAGTCAATAAGTAGATCAGCAGTCCTGCCTTTCTGCCTAAACTATCAATCTGATTTAGGAAAATGCTTCTGTGATTCTTGTCCTGCTTCTTACTCCATCAAATAAGAAATCACCATTTCACACTGTGAACGCAGGATTTGCCTCTTCAGTTTTGTCCTTCACATCCTGCAAGAGCAGAAACCACCCAGTGCCTTGCAGTATGAGGAGCTGCTTCCAACCCAGATGATGTCTTATTGGTTATCTGCTCCTCAAGGCTTTTTTAGGGTTACTAGGAGGAGCAAGCACGGGAATGCACCCTAGTGTGTGCCATGCTCTGTGTTAAAGGCATGTGCCCTGTCTAAGGAATAAATCATATTGCTGTATTAAAAAACAGCAAACTCATAAATCATAAATCATATTGCTGTATTAAAAAACAGTAAAAGCCTGGACCTTCTCTGGAGAGCACACAAACAAAACAGAAGCTTTACCTCCCCAAAAGTACCCAAAGCATATCAATCCAAAGTGGCATAAGTGTCCTGCGACGTGCCACCCCATTATCGTGCTTATCCCCTGAATCTTGGTGGCTGGTTCCTTCTCACCTTCCTGCCCGTCAGCATGTCAGGTTTTGTGGTATTCTCAGAGAAGGGACAGGTCTTCTGTTACCCCTTTGCACAGCACTTTTCTGTAGGGGTTTGGCCTGTGGTGATGCCATTAGTACATGTGTGTTTCTTTACACTACTCAGAGCATAAGCGGTACACCCTTCTTTAGCTAGCACTTCATTGATTATGTGTAAACTGTAATGAGTCTTTTCAAGTGAGCATATAAATTCAAGCCTATTAAATTCAAGAGATTTTTTTTATTCTATGTTCATTCAGTGAATGAAACAAAGTTGAGCTTCCAGCTTAGGGGGTAAGAAAGCTAAGGTTTATTATTAAAAATAATTTACCAATCATTTATAAATTGCTTCATCATAAACCAAGATTTTCATTTATGTCCTTCATTCATGGAAAATCTTGAGTTAATACAGCAGTAGGAAAAATAAAAGACACACTTAAAATCTTTTTATTGTTGTCATTAGTATAAAAATCCAATAATAAAAACTTTTTAATACCATTTGAAAGATCACTGCGTTACTGAGAAACATTTTTAGGATAAACAGTTTGTTCATAAAATGCCTCTTTTGGTTGATGTAAGTAAATGTAATACACTGAAGAAACTGCACACATTTCTGGTAGCATCAGTCAAACTACGATATTGACACCTTTGTTTAGCTGTCACTTGCCGTAAAATATTTGATGAGACAGTTAAAATTCTCAGGATGTTTGCGTTGTGGATTGAGAAATAATTGCACCCTTCTGGATCAGTGCGGCAACCAACCAGCCTGGCTGTAACACCAGGGTTCTCACAAAGGTTGCTACCTTCATATCAGCTTCCCCAGGAAAAGAGGGAGAGGGCAGAGAGCAGCCAGTGTGAAAGTCCAAGGGGTGCTGCGGAGCTGCTGGCACCAGCGCCGGTGCCGCGTGGGTCAGAGCCGCCGCCTCCGAGTGCCACTGCGGTGACACAGCTCTTCTCAGTATAACTTTCTGTGGGTTTCTGCCAGAGACTCCATTGTCTCAGCATTTTTTTTTGCTTTGCTTTGTTTTGTGTTTTGGGTTTGGAGGTTGTTTTTTGTGTTGTGTTGTGTTGTGTTGTGTTGTGTTGTGTTGTGTTTTGTTTGAGCTCATCTTTTGCCTTTGCTTTTGGAGACAAATTTGGGAAATAAGACAGAAAAACCCCAACTCCTAAGTTTTTCTGCTTAGGAGAATTCTCCAAAGGATTTCTAATTTGCGAGAAGAGACAAAGGCTCTCTGCACTGAGGAGCTGGATTTTACATCAGGTGATTTGGGAGAGCCTGGGCAAATGGGCTTCTCCCTTTGTCTCCAAAATGGTCATGCTGCCTTGGAGGGAAATCGTGAGGAAAAATCATAAATCTTTGTGGAGCAATAAATAGAATATAAATGGGTATCCAACATGCCACTGCTTTTAAGCTCACAATCACACTGTGCTGGTCAGGTTTGGGGTAGGAAGTAAAGACGGCCGCGTAGCAAATCTGGCAGGAATACAACAAAAATACCGTGAAAGATGACAAAAACCGATGAGTTTTCTATTCAAATCCATCACAAATCTCAGGAGTAAGATTTTTGTATAAATATGTATTCATTTAAGGGAAGGAGGATAGAGGATAGTCTGCACTTTTTGGTGTTGCTATCAAAAAATGGATTTGTTTTGCATGTGTATTAATTGGAACACTATTTTGTGGAGTAAAATAGCTGAAGTTTTGTACTTTTAGTAGGTACATGCTGAAAATAAAATTACTTCTATTTCAGAAATAAAATAGCTTAATATTTTAGGTTATTTAAAAATACTCTAATTATTTGGCTTACTAAATTTGTAGTTTCTTTTTTTTATGCTTTTTCCATCAAAACCAAATTCAAGCTTTTGCCACCATATTTAATTTTAAAATGTCATAAAAATCCAATCATTTAAAAATTCATAGATGTTTTATTACTAGGTATCATCTACCAAAAAATTCATGATTTTGAAAAGACAGAATCTTCATATGTACTTGGAAGATGGTGAAATAGTACACTTAGAGTTTCATTAGATACTAATGCATCCAGTTTCACCACCTATTTATTAGTGGTTAGCATTTGCCATCCATTCTCCCGCAGCAGCAAATGTGAGATTAGCGTTTCTTGCTTTGCTCAGAATAGAAGTGTTCTGCATGACATGTGTGCTAAGTGTTGGCAGGGATGGCTTTCTAAAGGCAATACTTAGTACATATACATACAAAGGATCTCTTTGTAACCAGTCATTTGGTAAGGGAAAATGTACTTCCATCTCATGGGCGTGTTGCCACTTTTGACATGGCTAAATACATATGAATAAACAGGGCACGTTAATACAGGAATAATATATAAGATTATGTATGATAATTTTGTTACTTTAAAGTAACAAAAGTTTCAAGCAGTTTCATGCAATCATTTATCTTAGGGTGAAAATTAGTGTGCATGCCTCGTGAAAACACGTGCATATATATGAACACGTGTGTTGAGAGTCTATATATACACACAAACATATAGATATATATAGATCTGTATCAGGTTTGTTTCCCCTCCTCACAGCTCTGAAGGCTGTACCGTAGGGTCAGACTGATAGAAATCGGAATTGGCCACGTTCAGCCGTGCCGAGGGCGTCTGTGCAGATTCCAGCCCCACGCAGCCACCACGTTCCTGGCGTGTTTTGTTTCTTGGGAGTGTGCGGCCGGCCTTTTGACCTACATGCAGGAGAACTGAAAATAATTATGATCCTGAGATTTACACAACCTCTTTTTTTCATGAGACTCTCTAGTATCATTCCACACTTCACTCCTGTAACTACGTGGAGTAAATATAGGTATACTCCTTTCACAGACAGACATAAATAAAGCAGAGGACACTTAACTGAATTTGAAATAGAGAGATACAGTCAAAATAATGGCTGCTTACAGTTTTGGTTTAAAATCTGACCATCAACAGCTGACCCATAAACAGGGTAATCCAAAACTTGATATTGCACATGGGCATCTAGCAAGAGGGGCTGTAATTTGATTTAGCAGCAGCTAAAGCTTCTGTTAAATCATTCAGAGTCTTTAACTGCTCTATCTGTCTGGTGTGTGTACGCTCTGTGATGCTGAGGTTGTTACTAGGGAAGCAGTATAAAGCTGGAGCTGCATGAAGTGGGAGCTGGAAGCCAAGAACTTATGCATATAGTTCTCCCTGTTCATTGGTTTGCTTGCATGACCTTGGAGGGCATCCATGTCATTGACACTCGGCTTCTGCAGAGACACTTTGCAGAGGCAGGTGTCCACCAAACTCTTCACCACACCACATCATAGGTGTGCTATTTACACCTCCCTGACCCCGTGGCTAAGGCAGAGCTGCTGCCAGGCTGACTAAGAGGAGGAGCAGGGAGCTATGGCTGGCTGTCAGGGAGAGCAGCTGTGTCCTACCTGACAGGGGTTAGAGAGAGAAGAGGGAAGCTGCAACCTCACAAGAAAAGGAAGCAGCACTGCTGAGCATCGCCGGCCTGTGCAGTCATCTGGCAAACACAGCATGGACCTGCTGCAAGCACGAACCCGTGTCCCTTTGTCCTTGATGGAGTACCCTTGTCAGATTATTACAAATTCTGCCAGAAAGATCTTGCAGCCTCAGTTAGAGATAGGTGCACAGAAGCTTTTGCCAAGTCCAGAGAATGGCATGACTAGTAATTTTTATTTCACGTTGCTCTTGCTGGTTCATTTCCCGAACATGGTGCAAGAAGTTCATCTTTAAGAAATCTGTGAGTTGGCAAGCAGCAGTGTCTGGCCGGACAGAGCACCGAGGGTAGGCTGCCTGTAGAATGTAACAAGGAAGACACTGGGACATGGAGTTGTAACTGAGTGAGCTAACTGCATCTGCTTTCTGCTGCTGGTGGAGCATAGAGACAGTACAGTGGAAGTCCAGATTGAAGATGTAGGGAAAAAAAGGTGTTGTAGTGTTTAACAAATCCTTCTTAAGCAAAGGATCTATCTATAAAAGTGCTTTGGAAATATCATAAGCATTTTTTTCCAAGAACACCTCAATTGTCTTTGAATTTTGTTTGTTTTGCTCTCTCCATTGTCAGCCGTTGCTCATGAATTTATCTTCAAGCTGAGATTCAGTCAGCTGTTTCTCAAGGCTTTGTAACACTCTAGATCGAAGCAGAACAGAAACTTACAATGGTGTTTTCTTGGGGGTCATTTTGTTTTCTTCCTGAAGAAATTCCTTTGCTCTAGAAGCTAGGCATACTCTGAATGTGGGCACGTGTTGATGCATCTGTATTGCATCTTCATGCGGATCAGGAGTGTCATATCAAAGAAGATGTGATAGGCTCTGTGCTAAGGTGTTTGCCTTCTGAGACAGGTATAAAAATTACAGTAAACATGCAGCTGGAAACAGTGAGTGTAACATTCGTTTCAAAAATTTTCTCTAACTTAAAATTTGAGAAGACCAGAATGAAAAAAGGAGATCAGAATAAAAGTGACAGAGGAGATGGAGTTTTGCCACTGATTTCACTGGAATTAAGAATTTACTCGGGAGCTGCTGAAGTAGGATGATGAAAGCCTCTTTGAGAAATCATAGATAAAATGCTTGGGGAACTTAGAAGCTAATGTGATAATAAATTGCGTGTGGTTTGCCTCCTGAAGATGCCAGGACACAAAGTGACCCAACAAAAAGGTGAACAGAGTCATGTTAGCCTCCAGAATACTGTTGAATTGAAACTATTTTCCCATGGGATTTATAGAATAATTTCCTGACAAAAGCTGATGGCTACCTTTTTCTTTTTTTTTTAATTTATGCAAAAGTTCTTGTTGACATTATAATCCCCAGTTTCAAGTATAAAGATAGTTCTTAATCAGATTTTTACCCTTCATGAATGAGGGAATCTGTGCTTTTTCCTGGGATTTGTGTTTTTGGTTTATTCAGGTTCTTTGCAAAAATATTTGTGCTCCAGACAGATTTTTATTACAAGTAATAGGAAAAAAATATGTATCTATTTTAATGTCTCATATGGAAAAGATGTTTTAAGATCAGTGTTAACAATGACCAGTGTTGCACAAGCCACTGGGATAAAATTCTTTTCAAAGTGATGTGAGCAGCACATGAATTATTCTGAATCACCATTTCTGTTTTTAACTCATCTGCCAGGAGTAGTTTCACAAGGAGCAAATACATTTTGATAGTAAACAACACTTTCACTTTGTTTATTTTCTTTCTGTTCCCTTCCTCAAACTACCCCCATGCTTCACATCTATGTTATTTGTCTTATGTTTTTCCAGAAGTAGTATTTTCTTCTGCAATGTTCTGAAATCTGGTTTTCATATAAAGAGATTAGAAGTCCCTCCCTTCCTTATGATCTCCTGATGTGTTTGCTGTAGTTCCTATTGTAAATAGATTTGCTTTTATTGAGAATTTATGCTTAGGGGGTGGGTCAGAGAAACCAGACATAAACATGAAGGACTCAAGGTTTTAAGAGCTCTTTTTCTCTCCCCCAAGTGTTCTCTTATCCCTGTGAAAAACAAAGGGTGGGTCTAAATACCAGAATGCTTGGGGTTATTTTTACATGTCGTCTGTGCTGTTCACAGCATGCTATGCCATTTTGGAGGATCTCGAGCCACTCTGACCTTATGGCCCTTCACCATGCCTTGGAACTGGAGTACTTGTAGCAGCTTAGCAGCACTTTCAAACCTCAGAGCCTCCTTCTGCCCGTGGATGAGATGCCTGTGTCTTGTGTCAGCATTGGACTACAGAACTTTGTGATTTCAACATGTTGACGTACAGCTGCAATTGGTCTTAACCCTTGCCCTTTCAGTAAACGGAGGAGCATGTCTTTTTCTTCAGAACAGCTGTTGGCTCCGGTACTGCGAGTCCAATGAAAATAAGCCATGCGAGTGTTTGAACAACTCATCTTTACCGTATTTGCTACCAAAAAGAAATAGAGAAGGAAAAAGAAAATGAAAATGGAAAAAAAAAAAATAAAAGAAAAGGAAATAAGAGGTTCATACCTGTGAAGAAAAGAAAAAGGACCTGCAAATGCTTTTTAGTTTTTAGCCTCTTCAATGTGACACACACCGTTTCTTCAACACAGCAAACTTGATTGCACAATGAAGACTGAGATTTTACAAAATACCAGTGGAGTAATTTTCTTATAAAGAAGGTTTACTTTTTGGTTTCTCATACCCAGGGTACTCTGTACATCTTTACTTATTTATGAACAGACTATATTTTGACATCATATAACTGAGGATATGTATAATAGGATTAAAGGCTATTATAAGCCTTTGCCTTATGGTACAGCAACTACTTTTGATTTTAGCACATTACAGAGTAGTTTAAAATATGTCTAATTTAAACTAATAGGTACATCACTGAGACAATCATGTACAGGAAGAATTTTTTGTGTAAATTTGTAATAATGAATGATTCTTTTACATATTGTTAAGGTAAATGCTATTGAAAGATAGTAATGCCTTGTTGGTGAAGAATGAGGCCACGTGTGCACAAACTTGTGCAGTGCCTTATCAATGTGTTGGATATAAATATGTAGATAATGGATTTTTTTTAGATAAATTTGTCAAGACCAAAAGCATGGATGTCAAGTGTCAATAGGAATTGGGTTTTGTTCTCAGCTGTTTCTCTGCCATTTTCTTCTCTCACCCACTCTGATTATGAAAAGATTGATTTCGTGTGTCCCCCCCGGTCAAAGCAAATACAGATAAAATACAAGTGAAGAGGAGGCCTTTATTGTCTTTTTGTTTCCTCTTTTAAAGTTAACATATTAACCCTTTTTTAGAGTATTAAAAAATTAATTAGGAGAGTCATTCCATAAAGAAATAGAGAAAGAACGCAAATATATTTTAAGATGTAACTTAAACTGGAACCTTGGTACTGAATAGCTTTTGTTTCATCCAAAAATGAAGGAAACTATCATCGTTAATATTTTTAGAAATTAGAAATGAGAATATTTTGGAGAAATTAAACAAGAATGCTCATATACATTTAAGTTTTTTAATCCTCTTCCACCAGGAGTCAGATTTTCCTAAGATATAACATCCATTGCCGGCAATGGAAATGCTGAAATGGTTATCACCAAGGAGTTAAAATTTGCTTCTGTCTGTACTCACTTAAAGGACAAACCTAGACTGTGTCTTTCTGTGACTTGTGACTTTTCTGATCTTGAAGGCTGTGAGCTACTTGGTTAAATAAACTGTTAGTCTGACTTTTTGGCTCGAATCGTACCAATTCCCTTTGCCCAGTTAAATATCTTATTAAAAAGAAGCCTCACCTTTGTTGGTTCATTTTCCGGCTTTTCTTCTTTTGTGTTTTTAAAAAACCACCAGCCTCGAAACAGCTACCTGCAAAGCTACAGAGCACCAATGTAGCTACAAAACACCCTTCTCTATTGGAGGAATCATATTGCTGCTAGAATAAAGTGTTTGTGGATTGCTTTAGTACCAACAGAGAGGTTTTGATCTTACCAAGACTTGCACATGTGCTTTATTTTACCCAGTATGAGAGCTGCCACTCATGCAGTACTCCCATACATACATAAAGCACATTGTGGGTAGTTTTTAGAATTGAGACTCTGATTAGCCTTTTTTTCCTCAAACGAAGTAGACAGTGATGGGGGGGGATTGGTTGTCTTCTTTTTTTTTCTTTGGCTCTTTTCAATTTTTAGTCACGCGCTGACTGAAAAAAATAACAAAGTTTATCTGGGCCTTATTGTACAAAAAGTGTGTTGTGACCACAATCGTGTACAGAATTTTTCTTCATTAATTTTGTTTTAAATTAATAAAATTGATTTGTGAACGTATTAAACAATTGTCTTGTATGCAAGTCTGTGATAGTTCTGCCCTCCGGGTCAGGAATGAGGAGACATCCCTCATCTCTTTGCTGTCCCAAGACAGAGAAGTTGTTCACCTTCTTGTGCCCAGCTGAGATGTGAAATAGGTTAAAGAACACTTGCATCTAGTTTACAGAAGGCTCAGCTAGATGAGCAGCAGTGGTTTTTCTGAGCAGCAGCAGCTAGAGACGGTCAGTGCAGAGTAAGGCCTTGGTGCCCTGGAAATGTGTCTCTACGTGACTCACAGAAGCAAACACCTGAACTTCAGGTGCCATGGTGCCTGTGTCACCCAAAGCAATCCATGTGCTGAATGGATGAGTCCACCATTCAGACATCTCTCTCAGGGCTACAAGAAGTCTCTCATGCCCTGAGGTTCTACAGGCCTGAACATCTGGGGATTCAGGACTGGTATTTAACTTTTCCGAGCATGGAGCAGGGCTGCCCTTTAAATTGGGAAGAGTGGCTGTGGCCACCATTTTATAGCAGATGCTTTGTTATACACACGTGGTCTGGTGAAGATCTCTCTTTGCTTCTCTGCCCATCAGTGAGAGCCTTGACTGCCAGCTGGTTAGCACACACACTCACTTTCTGGTCTAGTGAGACTTAACAAATAGAAGCAAAACCAAGACCAGTTAAGGGCCTGCTTCTACGTGCTTGGCACCACCATGGAAGTTGCATGCTCAGAGCTGAATTATGTTTATATGTTTTCAGCACAGCACCAATGATGCTGGAAATTAGTCCAATGAAGTGAGCACTTAAATCCCCCCTGAAGTCAGTGTCTTTCTTTCTGAGCATCTCGATACTCAGAAAAATAATTATTTTCTAAGGAGCTTCATAAGAAGACCCTTCTTAAATCAAAATCTTGTAAGAAAGCAAGGAGTCCTACAGAGTGAAGGAGATCATGTGGGCAGCTCATAAACTTGGGGTCCACTATTTGAAACATGTCAGCACTGCTTGAAGTTTCCATTTCTTAGATGCTCACTGATAACAATGTTCAGCTGTAATGGTTTTCATTCTAAGAATAACACACATGCAACTTTGAGGTAGTGCCAAGAAAGTGAAATTAAAAATAGTAATTATTATTATTTATGTCTTTCATGACTGGAATGCGTGCTCAGTGAGTGGTACCTTTGTCTCAAAAATGCTTGCAATGCAAGCCAATAAAATATTGTTAGAAATTCTTTTTTGCCTTTTCCTTCGGTTTTCTGCTTCTCTCAGTGTTGAATTCTGCCCTGCAACATGACTAGAGGATGGATATCAAGAGACATATTTCTTTGTGTCATGTGCCAAGGGAGAGGCACAGGCCTGTCCCAGTCTTCCTGTTCTTTGTCAATGGCAAGACTGCACTTGAGCTGCCACTTTTGCCATCCTCTGTTTAGCCAGGGACTGGCTCTACCAAAACTGCCAGCTCTCTTGTGCAGGCAAAGGGCTAGAAGAAAATGGGAAAATCCAGGGGAAAACAGTCATCTCCCAGGTTGGAAAAAAAAAATAGGGAAGAGGTGTGAGGGTTACAAGGATGCAACTGCAAAGAGAGTCTGTAGGAAATCAGAGCGGGTCACTGAGTGGAGAACCCAGTACTCCTAGATGGCCTCCTAGCAGCTGCTCAGCATTGTGCCCAGGAATGCGATGGGACAAGGGACCGGTGAGACGTCCCACAGTCTCTTGGCTACCCCATCCCACCAACTTCATGGTGTGGGTGGCCCCTTGGCCACAGCGTGGTGGACAACAGCACATAACTCCGTATGGGCCTCAGGGGATGATGGTGTAAATCAAGGGAGGGCTGGTTGCCATCCCTCTTCTGGCTCCTCCTGAAACTCTTGCCCTGTCCCCATTACCTCTGTACAGCTAGGATGCACCTTCATGTGCCAGAAAGGACACAGCAAAGATGGATATCTCTGGGGTCCATGTCCTGAATTCCCTCCACAGCCTATTAACTGTGTGAACTTCTCTGTAATGTACATATGCATATATGCACACACACATACATACATACATGCACATACAGATGTATACATACATATATGGCTAGATATACAAATAGACATAGACATACTTGCTGCCAAGCTTTGTTATGACAGCAAAATTAAAATGATGTATCATTGAACCTGTTGCCTAAGTGACTTTAAGCAAATGGTTTGCAATAGAAAATGCCCCTTACTCTCATTCTCCAGCACAGATATGAAAGATAAATAAAGCTCTTACATTTGACTACTCAAATCATCCATCTTTGTAACTGTCAGCGTTTCAGTTTGTGTGAGTATAAATAAACTTTCATGTTCTGACACACCAGGGAATTTTTTGTTGTTGTTTTTTACTAATATTATATATTGTTATTTCTGGTTTTTAAGTGGCTGTTTGTTCCTGCTAATGGTATTAGAATATCAGCAGAAGAAAAATAAAATATTTGGATTGATCTAAAAGAAAACACAGATATGCCAGCTCTCATGGAAGCCACATAGATGTTGCCAGCTAGCATGGAAGTCAGATACAGGCACAAGTATGTTATTAGCAATCTGCCCTTCCCATCACTTCACCAGCGCTGGAAGTGTTTTTGCTGGGAAGAGGTGTTTGTGGCTTGGGTTTTGTTTCTCCCCCTCACTTCGAAATGTTTTGCATGGACTGCTCTCTGCTGCTTCCTGAGGGGCTGGCCTTTGACACTGGGCTATTTCCAGTCTTATGCACAAGTGCATTGTTTTCTAAAGTGGGAGTTGAATCATTTGCAAAGGAAGCCCCAGTCTGCTTCATTTTCTTCATTGCCAAGTCATGTCAAATTTGATATGGAAGTGAAGTGAGGTCTAGATACCTCATTAAGCCTGGTAGCTGAGACTGCAGTGAAGGACGGTATAATGCAGAGAAGGTGAAAAGCAGTTAGAAAGAAAAGGAAAAAGCATAAATTGATTTGAAAAATGTAGGATAATAAATCTAGGAGAATATAATGCAAAGCAAGGAGTGAGGAAGATTGCTGAGTTGTCCAGAATGGAGAAAAATATGTTTAGGTAGGCAAATTAATTTCTTGGCTTTGCCACAGAATAACCCAGGCGTGTTGTTAGGACTCAAGCTCAGCAAAGCTAAGAGTCACTGCGGCTGGCCACCAGCGGGACATCCAGGGCTTCAGATGGTCATGCATGCTGCCCACGGAGAGAGCTGGGAGCCTCGATGAGGAGCTGCTGAGGCAGCTACTGGCAGAACTATGCACAAAATCCTGCCCTTACCAGGAGCTTGGGCACCACATCTTGCCCCCTGACTGATGGCTGGAATCCCTTTCCTGTGCAGGACCAGAGGCTGCCCACGCTGAGGAACATGGCGGGAGGTGTCCGTGTCCTGTGTGGCTCCCGCTATTCACCCTCTCTGCAGAAGCTTAGTGATTAGTGACGACTCGCACAGGATACAGGTGACTTCAAGCCAAGTCTGTTTTCAACCCTGTCCAGAGCTGTGTGGGAGGCTGCCTGCTGCTAACGCTCTCGGAGAGCCGGAGGAGTTGTGTGGGAGCGGAAGAAAAGAGAAGTGCAAATATGCAAGCTCTAGTGAAGCACACGAGGATGATGTTTGCAGAGCAAAAACACTGCCTCTCTATAGCTGCTTAATGCGAAGTACAGAAAGTCCTGGGAGCTGGCACATAAATCAGGGCTCCTGCCTCTGAGGCATGTGTTCTCACCACCAAATCCAGTGATGCCCTTAGCTCTCCTCAGGAAAATCCACTGGCTGGACTGAGTACCTGCTTTCCTTCCTCTTGTGGTTTCAGTCCAGCCAGTCACTAAGCCCCACGCAGCCACTCACTCACTCCCCTCACATTTGGACAGGGGAGAGAATTGGAAGAGTGAAAGTGAGGAAACTCATTGGTTGAGATGAAGAGAGTTTAATAGGTAAAGCCAAAGCTGTGCATGCAAGCAAAGCAGAACAAGCACTTAATTCACCATTTTCCATGGGCAGGCAGGTGTTCAGCCATCCCCAGGAAAGCAGGGCTCCGTCACACGTAATGGTGGCTTGGGAAGACAAAAACCATTACTCCAAATATCCCCCCCTTCCTTCTTCATTCCCTAGCTTTCCATGCTGAGTATGATGCCATATGGCATGGAATATCCCTGTGGTCAGTTGGGGTCAGCTGTGTCCCCTCCCAGCTCCTTGCATGCCCCCAGCTGCTCACTGGTGGGGTGGGGTAGGGTGAGATGAGGAGCAGGAAAGGCCTTGACTCTGCGCAAGCACTGCTTAGCCATAACTAAAACATCCCTCAAGTGCCAACACTGTTTTCAGCCCAAATCCAAAACACAGTCCCATACAAGCTACTGTGAAGAAAATTAACTCTATCCCAGCCAAAACCAGCAAAACACCTCTCCAGAGTAAACAAGTGCAGTTCTCAGTACCAAGACAAGCAACCGAATAGAAACAAAGCCATTACATTCCCCTTTACCTCAAGAAATGCTATAATTCCAGAAGGGATTATTAACTTTGCATTAAATTCATGTTCCAGCTCCTAAATCTATCTGTGCAGTCATTATTTATATGAGACTCACTTAAAATTCAGTAGAGCATCTGTGTCATAGATATCAGAGGTCTACTTACGTGCCATTTGGTATTTGTCACTAATCTGGGGTCACAGGGGGTCAGCCCAGTAATATCTCTGCTGCACAGCAGGTAAATCCTCACAGACTGCTCCTGATTCCTTCTTATAAAATGAGAATTGGAAATTCAGTTGAAATCATACAGATTTATACCTAGTAAGAGCTTTCCTGGAGCCCTTTTGTTTTAAGACAGAAAGTTTTTTAAGGGGAGTTGGAACAAAAAACAACCCTAAACTATATACTTAGTTCTCTAGAAGACAAGGAAAGCTCAGCAAAATAAAATTAGGAAGGTTGCAATATGCCTTTTAAACAAGACTTACAGAGGAGGAGAAGTCCGTTCTTGTGAATATTAGCATTCTTCTTGGTATTTCTATAGTCCAGCTGAAATCCACCCTTCTGTATGCTTTTCGTCCAGAATTTCTCAAATACTTGCTCTTATACCACCTGCTTGCTCTCTCCATTGCTCCAGTAGCTGTGTGAACCAGCAGATCTGAGGGTTCTGCTGAGTGTCTTTGGGCATTTCCCTGCAGAAGAACCAAACCAGGAGATGGGTGTGCTGAGAAGGTAACAGAGGCAATATTAGCACCTTCTTGGGAGTGAAGGGGCCCTTGTTACTTTTGATTGTTCTTGCCTGACACAGGCAACAGGCGTGTGTTAAATGACAATTGAGAAGTTCAGTTTCCGAATGATTTTTTTAAAATTTTTCTTTGTTACAGATAAGCAGAATTGGAATTCCTTGAAGTCAAAGACTACATTTCCATCAAAACCTGAACGGAAACTGTTTATTAAAAATTCCAGACATTGTGTTGCCCATTGGTTTCAATGAAAGTTATGGGCATCTGTGCAGACCTGTAACTGTAGTAGACACTTAAAGCTTACTGGCCTTTTTGCTTAATATTTGCCCTTTTTTTCCACTAAGAATAGGAGCAAGACAAACCCGATGAGTGCTATGGCAGCCTGAAGCCAGAGCTTTTATTTGGTTCTTGAATCATGTTTTGCTTGGAAATGTGGTTTGGTGTTTATCCTCCTTCCTGCTGAGCAGTCCAAATCCTGAGCTGGGACACTGGGTGATGAGAGAAGATACTGATCTCATGATGCTTCTTTTTTCCTTTCTTTTCTTTTTTTTTTTTTTTTTTTTGACATCTTTTATCCCACTTTTGTCTGTGAAGAACTGATCTTTTATGACCTTGTTCTTGCCATTTTAACTTCTTCCTAATCTTTCCTAATAATGCAATGTCCTCCTCCATATTCCATGATACTCCAGTGTTTTAAACATTGACATCTGAGACAGAAGCTATTTAATACTTCCATAATAATATGTAATGCATTTTCTTCTCTTCTGAGATGGAGATTACTGCACCTGAAATGCGGAGAAAAAGTTACAGTTTGGATACTAATATTTTCCACAGGCTTCTAATTACTCTTTCATCTGTACCAAATATAGACTGATGATCAAAACTTTTGTAGGTCTCTGGCAGGATTTTGAGTGGTTATGTTGTCTCTGGTCAGGTTTCTAAAACCATTCTAGTAATTTTTAAAACATGCTGGCAAAAGGAGTCTGTTCCACAAGGCACTTGGTTTAGTTCTTAGACAGTGGCTTTCTTGTGAATATTTGTGGTGTCGTTCTAAAGTGTGGAAGTACATGGGATTTCTAAACCCTCCGTTTCCTGGTGAGAATAATTCTGGACAGATGGTTTTACTATCCAGATGACAAACTAATTGCCAACAATTTTGTAGAAATAAAAATCTTATTTGAAATTATGACCTAATTGTTGTGTAACAGAAGAATAGACCATTGTAAATGCTTCATTGTGTAGCATGAATCTGAATATAAGCTGAGAATGCTGCCTTCAAATCAGTCTGTTAATTACACTTCCTTAGACTTGTGGGTTGACATTCTGTTCATTCAGAAGCCTAAAGTATAGGGAGATTTCTGCTCTCATAAATGGAAAAAAATCATTTAATCCACTCCTTTCTAAATGGAAATGGAAAGTAGACCCCCTTCAAACACACTTTGAATCGGAATGAGGGACAGCTGCAGTCTGAGGTTAAATCCCATTATTTCCACAATTCAGTAGAGAGACTGAGATTTGGACTTTGGCCTTTTGGTTTACTAATCCACCTAAATAACCAAGTGAAATCACTTTTAATCTGCAAGAGGGTAACAAAGTGAGAAGAGTAAGATGCAGTATTTTTGTGGCAGAACTGGTACGTGAACATGCTGAAACACACGTAACAAGCATTCTCCAGACCTCTAACCTGTGTGTTTCATTCCCCGTCATGTGGATTTCACTTCTAGCTTCAGTTGTGGTCCATATTGGTGTGGATATGAGGAGTTCCCAAACGGACCCAGGGCCACCATGTCTCCTGCCCACCCATCATCAGATACTCTGTTTTGATTCCATATTTATGCAGAAATTAGTATTTTAGCCACCCATCACCTGCTTTTCTGTTCTATCAGACAGGTGACACCATGAATGGAGCACCAGAGCAGCAGCGGATGGGTCTGTGCCCATCTTCCTCATTAACGGCCTCAACACCGGGTGTACAGGGCCTGGTCTGCCATAGCTGGGCTCAAGCTGTTCCGAATGCAGCCCTACTTCATATATCTGCAGAGTCCATTCCTCAGCTCCATTGCCCTTGGTCTTTTGGTATTACGTAATAGTAATTCCCTATGGTCACCGTTGTTGCAGCAATGCTGCAGGAACATGGAATGGCAGAGCTGTGGCTTGTTGTCATAGCATATTGTGTCTTTTGCACAGGTTGGATTCCTGTTAATTAAATTTGAATCAAGTCACCGAGTCACGTGTCAGGTCCTCATGTCTCATTCATTTTACATCTTCACTTGAAGAAGAATTTTCTGTTTCGTCTTCACGTTCAGTGTTTCCCAAAGGCAGCCTGGGTAAAATAAACAAAATATCATATATTTATGTCTATGGCTAGAAGAAAGGCTTTGTTTCAAACTCATTACAATACTTCTTAACAACAGCGTGCAAAATTTAAGCCTGACTACAGATACAATGCCAGGAAGAAACAACTGCATTGAATTTATAAATAAAATTAATCACCGATTCTCCAAAACATAGATTAAGTGTGATGTTAGTGATATAGCCTATTAAAAAATAAACTGTAACCAGCTATGACACCCTTATATATTCTTATAAATCTACAGTGGCTTGTAGTTTTCTTTGCTTCAAAGAGGAAGGCGAACAAATATAAGTGAAAGGCGCTGCTATGATTTGAAACTACATAGCCAAAAGTTGAATCTGTGCAACCATGTCATTTTATTTATCCACAGCACTGGTGTTCAGCTCTGCCAGGACTCCCCAAATCTTCAGGTCCGTAGCACAGACAGTAAATCTGAAAGAACCACGTTTTAGTAAAACTAATCAGGACAGCTGCTGAAAAAGACCAAAGACCCAAAAAACCAAACAGGATAATGGTAAAAACCTCTGCCCACAAACCCAACTTGTGGTGTCTGCTACTTCGCCACAGCATTTAAACTTGCCAGATGCTTTCTGCATCAGTCTGCAAACATTCTACTATTCCTTCATTTAAGAGTAGTTGAGGATGCATGGTATATTACAACCATTCTGGATCTTTAAAAATAAAAGACTGGGCCAGGCTAGGCTAGGCAAAAAATCAGGTTGAATAACATAACTGATGGAAAAACATCAATCTTTACTTGTCTCTCAGAAACTAAAGGACAGGCAGCAGTCTGGAAGAAAGGATCAGCCAGGCTAGGAGATGTTCTTTGGCTTAGACAGCATGTTGCATGCCATGCCAGCATCTGTGGTTCATTTTAGAGTGCATGTTATCTGAAATATCTTGTCATAGTTTGGCTAGGGCTTAACCCATCCCCTGGAAAGGAGAGCAAGCAGTGCTCCATGGCAGGAGCAGCCAAGCTCATCCGACTGCAGCGCAGCCATGTATGACCCTCCTCTGATTTGGGGATCTTCACTTATACCTCTGATGCCCTTGCAGGGACAGCTGAGCCCATGCAGCACTAGAGCTAAAATACTGAACCCTGCCGAGTTGTACAGCATGTGCATCCCCTGGACACTGCCTTGGAAAGCCAGCAGGAAAAAGCCCTTATCCTTATCAACAGTTGTCCTCCAACCCATGCACATCATGGAAATACATTTTCCAGTTTGACCTAGTATCTTGTGAGTGAACAGCAGTGTATTGGAAGGAGTACAAGTACAGCTCCAGTATCCAGGACAGCCGGATTGTATCCTCTGATTTCCCCGTGTCTGATTTCCTCTGATTTCCCTAGGTAAGTGACTTACTGACTGTATCTGATGTCTCTTACCTCTTTGTAAAGAAAACATCGTACACAGACCAGTGTTGAGACACTGGGAAGATTACAGATGTGAGGTATTGTGTATTTCTCCAACATAAAAAAAGGTCAAATGGCTTCAGTGATGTCCATATTCTATTGTATGTACATTTTCATTTTAGTTTGTAGTCTTATTTCTATTTCAATTGCTTTCTTTTCTTTACTCTCCACAGATCCCAGTGGGTCAAACAGATGTCTTGATGTTTTAGAGACAGTCCAACTTCTCCTTCTCCTGCTGAATTCCTGTGTCCCTTTAGGGGGTACCACAGCGGCCCAGCTCTGGCTTTCCAAGTGGTGTGTAGGGTGCAATAAGAGGTAGGGAAAATGGTTATCCTGGGTCACCACACAACAAAAGTATATGGGGATGACACTTCCTGTTCTCCCACTCCTCTAAATTTAAGGCTGGTGGCTCTGCAGGGAAGGAGGAACCTCATCTCTTGTTGAATTTGGTAACATGCCTGGAGGAGAAAGCTTCCTACAAGCAAAGCTCCTAACTCCACTTCTGCTCCTGACCATGGCTCCAATGTTGGATACTGTCAAGGTGTGTGACAAATAATTACAGTCCAGCAGCCTTTCACATTTCATGACATTTGAACCGGAATTAAATCCTAGAGCTACTGTGCCAGCTGAATGATAAAGATGTTGTGAAAGGTTTACTTTTGTCTGAAGGGAATGATCTGAGTGTGAGGAAGGGAGGAAGAAACAATTTTACAGAAAAATCTGCTTCAAATCCAGTGTTATTAGACCAGTTCTAATGTTGCTTTTCTCTCTTCCTTTTTAAATAGAATTCTCAACTCTTCATAAATCTCTTTTTCTTCCTCCTTTTTTTAATGTCTCATAGACTGCCCAGTAATTGTGATGGCTGGGCAACGATTGGGGGAGTTTATTTTGTTTTCCTCAGTGTCTGTTTTTTGAAAACTGTGAGGATAAATGACAGGAAGTCTTGACATTACGAGTATTTGATTAAACAACTGTTAAAAAGAATATGTGAACACTTTTCTGTGATATTTGTTCTAAAATATGATATCTAGCAAGTCAGCTACTTCTAAAGTTGTAACTGAGTCTTAGTGACGCATCTCAGTAAGAACTACTGCTTGGCAGGTCCCCCTGAAGAATGTAAAAAATTTTAATAAGGATTCATCCATTAAAGAAATGTGAACCTTTAAAGACCTGTCAGGCACTGACAGGGACTGCCATGAACTCAATGAACAAAAAAGGTTATCTGTTGTATCAGCTGATCTTCATGTGCCCAAGGAGATGCCACATGTGGGTTGACCCCAGCTGGATGCCAGGTGCCCACCGAAGGCGCTCTATCACTCCCCTCCACAACAGGAGAGAGAAAATATTACAAAATGTTCAAGAGTTGAGATAAGAACAGGGAAAGATCACTCACTGATTACCGTCATGAGCAAAACAGACACGACTTGTGGATATTAGTTTAATTTATTACCAATCAGAATCAGAGCAGGATAATGAGAAAAAAAAAATCTTGAAAAACTTCCCCCCACCCCTCCCTTCTTCCTGGGCTTTGCCTCCTCAAGATGGGGTAAAGGAGTCACGGTTGGTTCATCACACACTGTTTCTGCTGCTGCTCAGGGAGACGAGTCCTTCCCCTGCTCTAGAGTGGGGTCTCTCCCACAGGAGACAGTTCCTCATGAACTTCTCCAGTGCGAGTCCATCCCACAGGCAACAGTCCTCCATGAACTGTTCCAATGTGGGTCCTTTTCCACAGGATGCAGTCCTTAAAGAACAGGCTGCTACAGTGTGGGTCCTCCACAGGGTCACAAGTCCTACCAGGAAATTTGCTCCAGCTTGGGTTCCTCTCTCCAAAGGTTTGCAAGTCACAGCCAGGAGCCTGCTCCAGCGTGGGCCTCCCATGGGGTCACAGCCTTCTTTTGGGAATCCAGCTGCTCCGGTGTGGGCTGCAGGTGAATATCTGATCCCCAATGATGTTCATGGGCTTCAGGGGTGCAGCTGCTTCACCATGGTCTGCACCATGGGCTGCAGAGGAACCTCAACTCTGGTGCCTGGAGCACCTCCTGCCCCTCCTTCTGCACTGACCTGGGTGTCTGCAGAGCTGTTCCTCTCACATATTCTCACTTCTTTCTTCCCTGAGCGCAATTACATCTACACAATAACTTTTCTCTATTCTTAAATATGTTACCACAGAGGCGTTACCACCATCTCTGATTGACTCAGCTCAGGCCAGTGACACATCCATCCTGGAACCATCTGGCATTGACTCTGCCACATATTGGGGAACCTTCTGGCAGCTTCTCATGGAAGCCACTCCTGTAGCCCCCCTCTACCAAAACCTGCCATGTAAACCCAATACACCACCACAACAGCAGAATCTAAGGAAAAGGTTTAGAAATCCTTCCCTCTCTTGGTTTTATTGTCAGTATATTTGTGAGGGCACTACAGCCTGGATCTTTCAAGGAGATCAGAATGACAATACCTGTCTCACTCTGGATGACGTAATTTCTGTCCTAATTTAGGATAATACGAAGAAGCTCACAGGTTATAAATTGCCAAGAAGAATATGCTCAGGCTGTGAGCCAAAAAGACTTTTTTGGGGGTTTTCTTTCCCTATTGAAAAATAAATTGGGAGCAGAACTGGAATGGGAAGAACCATTCTAGCTTTTCTGGAATATCTGGGTTTATCCCATTGCCTGATGCCTATTCTGCTTGTGTAATTTCTAATCTTTTTGGTTTAAATCCTACTTAACATTTGGTTTTTTGAAATGGGATATTCCATCAATAGTGCTGTATATTTTTTGTTGTCCACATGTGAGTACAGGTTCTTCTGCTTGCAGTAGAACTTAATTTTACTGTGTATCCATACTTGTCAACTGGGGAAAACAAAACATCTTTTATGCCATATGGTGATACTTTGCATTCCCATCTCCCCACCTGCTTCACATGCCCCCACACCTCTACTAACCACACTCTTCTCCAGGCAAGCTCTCACCCATCCCAGGTGCTGCTTTTATGCATCCTTCCTTCTTTCAAAGCATTCCCAAGCAGAAAGCTGAGAGCCTCCCAGTGTGTTACTTGTAGCATATTAGGAATACATTTTCTGCTTTGGAAAGCATCTAGTCAAGAAAAATAATTTCAGCTATTTTCACTCATAATCAGAAATTGATGATTTTTAGGAGGAAAGCACATAAATCAAGTGGAAGTTGCTAAAAATGTTTTATTATCACCATGGAGTAAGGAGTTTTGTGTTCTGATATTGACTGAACATGGCTTTCCTGGGTTAAAATACACATTTACCTCTGCTACTGGTTTAGAAATGCTTCAGGAATACACAAAGGATTTTTAAAAATAAAAGCATGGTGCCTCAGGGAGTACGGCTAGTTTAAATAACACATGAAAGTATTTATGAGCCTTTTTTTATGAGGTGGTCAAAGCAAAGACCATCCAGCTTGTAACATAAGACTGGCTAAAGAAGAAAGATTTTTCAAAACCGCATCGGAGAATTAAGCATGAACGGAATTTTATTTCAGTCTCTATTGCTTATTTAAATTAATGAGGTTTTCAGGTGGAGTCTAAATGATAATACAGATCAAGGTGAGTTTTGCCAGAGAGCTGGACACTAGTTTATTATTCAAAGAATGCTACTGACTAATGTTGATGTAATCCTAAGTAGAGAATAAGTTTAGTGAAAGTAAATTTTTAAAGAGTTTCAAACATTTTCAGGTGCACTAGAATTTCATTAACTCATTCATTAGAAATAGAGATTAATACTTCTGAGTTATCCCAGGTACCTCCACAGCAGTATCTATCCAGTGTGTCCAACCACAGAAAAGTGCAGAATGAAGATCACTGTCTCTTACTTGGTTGGGCAGTACCAGCTCAGTAGCTCCTGCTGCATTTTTGTAGAGTTAATGAGGTTTTTCCTACTGCAGAAAGAAGCTCCAGTCCATCCTCATGTCAAGGGATCACTTTCAGGTCTAATTCCTAAGATTGCCAAATCCTGGCCCATTTCCTGGAGCTCCTAGGGAGATTTCAGGTGCTGCAACTCAAACTGGTCTCTCACACTCTTTCCTTCCGCTTCGTACACGCTCATTCACACTCCGGTTCCAAGCCTTCTCTTTCTGTCCCTAACTTTCCTATCTCCACATTGGCCTCAGAGCTGGAAGATTGATTTCAGACACTTGTAATCCCAGGTGTTTTCTGTTTACCAGACCAGGGTACCTGCTGACCAAATGCACCCATCTCAGTAAGATGAGCTTTATTCTTCTTGGGTTGCACCTCACAAACCAGGAAGAATCCGCTGACTTCATAATTCTGCGTTAGGCTTCATGGCAACTGTGCAAATACTTAAAGGATTTGCAGAAGTACAGGATGATGAAGGAAATTTGTGAACAGACATTCTCTTGTTCCTGCCTTAGCTATGCATGTACATATTTCGCTAATTAAGACAGTCATTTGAAATCGCTTTTGCAATTACTGTGCTAATAAGTGGGGCAGAACTGAACAAAATTGATTACAATAGGACTATCTTTAACTGCTAAAAGTAAAACATGGACATAAACCCTTAATTTTTCCAGAACAAACTTTACCGGAAAGAGAAGGAGAGCTTCTAGCATGCTATTCGTGTGACTTCTTTGTGAATAAGATTGGTGCACTCATCTGCTTGCAAAATCAGTTTAAAATATTTTTGGCCATATTTTGCTTTGGGTCTTCTGGGGGTTTTTGTCGTTCTTTTCGTAACTGAGGAAATTTCCCATAGGTTGGTATCACCGCTTGTCCATTTTGTAACATCAAACCACAGCCTCCTACAGGACATGTAAATAAATCCCGGTGGCATGGAACTTCAATAACCTTAAACCATTTTACACCTAAATGAGAGCATCTGTGGAAGGGATTAGCATGCTGTAATTTACGTGCAGTACTTCCCACCTTGAGCTGGTTTGCCTTAACTTTCCCGTGTGTCCCTAGGCAGATAAGCAAAGATGTAAAGAGCCTGGGCTGCACTGGGTGCACTTCATGGAACGATTCCATAAATCTGAGTGTTTGAAAGTGATGCTGCACAGAGACTCCTTGATTTTGGCATAGGAGCTTCAACGAATGGACTCAGATCATTCACAGCAGTGCTGCAGCTGAGTAGGTCTTTCAGTGATTTATCATTAGCGATGAGGACAGTACGTCTGTCTTGGTAACTGTTGTCGCTGAAGAGCATGCTGTTGGCTATCGTAATGGAGATTAAAAGCATCATAAAATGAAACAGCTGCAGTCTCTCAGTTTTTATTCATTAGCATTTCATTGTTCAATCTGTTTTATTGATTTTCATAGTGCATAAAATACACAAAATGTGCAGAAAATTTGATACCAAATGAAAGAGCAATAGAGAGAGAAAATCATGCAGTGCGAGGAACGGCTACAGTGAAACAGGCAGACTGAAATGAACTGGGCATGAATTCACTGAAGGAAGTGGACTAAGCTGCCACCCTTCTTTCAAAAAGGATGGAAAAGAACTATGAAATTCCTCTGTGGAAGCATGTAAAAGAAATGATAGCAGCCTCTCAAAACACAACACAAGCCTGTGCCTCTACTCAAAAGGGTCTAAGACTCTGCTCAATAACGTTAATAAGTCTGGCCAAAACCAAAGATGTCTTCCACTGCTTGATATTACCTGGGTTTAGGAGCACAGGGCTTGCAGCCGGAGAGAACTGCACTCGAGCTATCTGACTCCATCATCAATTTCTCCTCTTAAAGAGACTAACCTTCAAGCCTCCAATTTTTTTGGCATAGCTAATCGAGCTGAAATGGGTAACAATATAATCTGCATGAACAGTACAAACTGTGCCTGGTGGTCAGGGAGCCAAACTGTCATTATCCAAATCCCAGGGAGGCCAATGGGATGACTCTGATTTCACCCAAAGTGTGCCTTGGTCCAAGTCCAGCAGTAGCCCGTGTATCATCTGAGCCTATATTGCTTCCCTCACAGGGTACCCATTGTCTTCACTTTAAGTGGTTACGAAACACTTTGCAGCCCTCTGATAACAAAGATGTTATCCTGTCACAGTGCTGCTAGTCAAAGAGAGAGAAGATGCTTTACATCACTGAAGCACTTCCTCCTGCCTAGGACCACTGCTGCTTCACAAAGCAGGGGCTGTCTCCAGTGCTGCCTTTGCTCCTGGCAGCGGTCAGAGCCCTGAACATGTGCAGTCAACATGTGCCCCGACAGGGATGGGAGCATCTAAGGCAAATCTCGTGAAGTTCCATAATGTGATTTCCAGGCCATTTTGTCTTCCCTTGGACTGCGTGCACAACAAAGCCATAATGGGATTCTCAGTATGCGTGGGCTCACTGCCACATGAACAGCAGTTGCATCCTGGCAGAGGAATAGTCTAGCCCTGGGCATTCCTTTCCTGTAGTCTGGGAGTATTTCAGGTCTGGCACCTCCCTGCAACTGGTCTGGGAATGGGGTTTGAGTAGGTGACCCATGCCGAACACTTGACGTTCTTCTTAAAGCACCTGGCTTTTTCTGTGGCCATGCTGTGAGTTTGCAACACAGACTATCAGCTTTGCTCTAGGGGAGCCAAACACTGACCTTCTTTGATTTCATTCTCCTAAAGCCTCTTTTCCTGTGATACTCATTTGCATTGCTGAGTAGTCCAAGCATATTTAGACTACTATCTGTCTCTCTCTAGAATACAACAAGCACTTATCTGGCACTATAAATGTAAAAATGATAATAACAGAGCTGTGTCTAAGTGTTCATTTGAGCACACCTGGTAAACCCAAGGGAAAGGGTGAATACAGTGACATATTTCATTAAAAGACAACTGATGTTTTATTTAACTCAATAATTAAAAGTTTTACAAAAATCACCTCAGGGTGTTTTTTTAATAGCTTGGTTTCAACTTAATGCCCAAGTCTACGGGTATGATAATTGTCCAAGAGAATAATTTTAATATAAGTAATAAAGGTTCTTACAGATTCAGATATGTTTCCCTCAAGACAATAAGAAGTGTTTCTATAGAGATTATGATGACTGTATCAATCAGTCCATCATTCTTCTGTGCAGAAACTATAGAAGACTCCCAAATGATTTGAGCAGGTGGTTTACTGCAGCAGGTCAGCGATGGTATGGAGCTTTTAAACAATGGTATTCAGCTGGTTTAGCTCCCATTCAGAGAATATTCTTGCCTGTTGGAAGGACAGTATATTGCTTAAAGTAGAACATGGAAAGAAAAGAGATTCTGACTGCTCAGTTACCAGATTGGTCTTCTTTTTGGTATTTTATTTGCTTATTTTTTATGAACTGAAGACTTTTGGAGGGACACAAGAAAAGAAGTTAGCAGGGCAATGTCTTGGGAGCGGTTAATTAGTGAGAACATGATATGAAAGGGGGATTAAACTTCCCCTTTGTCTTGATGAAATGGAATCTAGCTCCTGCAGGCTCTATTCCCAGTCTGATGCAGAAGCTTGACAGGTCTTCTCATGCACTTAGAGCTATAAAATATATTCTCGTGCTGCCACTCCAATTTCTGGTATCAACTCTGCCCTTTTTATGTCCTCCCAGTCTCAGCTTTTTTTCCCTTCCATGCCGCTGTCTTCTAGATGAAATCGTTTCCTAAGCCTTTTGTGACAAATCACTTCTCTTTTCTGTCTCCCTAATGGAAGAGCTAGTTGTTGTGTTTGGGCTCGTTTCTCTTATGCATGACACATTTACATCACAAACCTTGTGGTGCCAGAAGATGTTACTCACCCTGACAAGATGCCTGCTATGCCAACACAGTTTCAGCGGTAAGCATGGCGAGTTTTTCCTAATTCACTTCTGTGCAGGGTTAGTGGATTAACTCAGACCATGTTGATGAGTTTTGAAGTTTATCTGGCCTCATTTACCCTGGGTGGCCTGCATAGCATGGAGCTGAAGGCTCAGAGAAGGTCCAGTGAGCTGGCAATGGAGAAATGAGGAGAGTTAGGTCTTCAAGTACTCTAGTTTGATCTGGCAGAATGCATCATTTCATGTGCCAGGCTTTCTTTAAACGCAAACCCTGATCCCTTAGTATTTTGTGCCTTGCCTTGTACATATTTAAATATGGCTGAAAAATATTTGAAAGGCAGGGATTTCAGGCAAGTGTATGGGCTTTACCTGGCAGCAGTAGTTAACACCGTGATTGACCAGCTAAGAACTTGGGCCTCTGTATTTTAGGCACGTGTATAATGCTATACATATGTGAGTGACTGCACGTGAGTGTTGCAGTGTAAAGTAGAACAATCACAATCTTAGTGAAGTATGAATGAGAATTGCTATAGAATTACCATAATAGTGTTTATAGTAGAAGGTATAAATGGTACCATGAGGCTGATTAAAGCTAAAGAGCTACTTCTCCTGCTCACTGATTACAATTAGCTCTTCACTGAATTGCTTGCCAAAGAACTCCATTAAAATACAATTGATCTTACAGGCTGTATTTTTTGTGTGTTTCAAATGCAGAGCTCAAGATTTTCGCATGGAGAACTATACATATGCTGACCACAGGGACAGTGAGTTGAGTGGAATAATCTACCTGCAGCAGCAGGAATAGCTGGGGCTTTGTACATGCTGTTACCTTACACATTTGCAAGCTCTCGTAATCTTTAAAAGCCCAAATCTATCACCTATTTCTTTAGCTTGTGGGTAAGTCTCCATCAGTCTGCTTTAACGTTTAGGTATGTCATAGGATTACATTTCAGGAATTTGAGGGGACGGAATCATTCCTGTACCCCTAAGGGCCACCAATTTAATATGTGATCTGGGTGTTCAGTTTCCCGCAGTCCGTACTCTACTCATGGTAAGTTTTAAGACGCAGTGCTTGTATTTGTTCAGTCATTTTTTTCAGTGAAAGAGCAGAATCTTTCACCTCACAAATCTCACTTTCTCCATTTCTTTCCTCCAAACAAAACCTTCTCCCACCGTTCTGGTTACAGTCCCTGATACTGTAGTTGATATAGAGCCAGCTCTGTATTTTGCTGGTATCTGCTTTTGCTTTCATAACTCAGCAGGGTCTATTGCTTCCTCCAAGTCCCGCCAAAATTTGACATAAATTTTCACACCCTTCCCTTTGTTTTAATACTTGATACCCCCAATCATCTTCCCTGCTGATTCTCTTAAAGCACCATGAAAACTGATTTTGATCTCACTGTGAATCTGACCAAATAAGATTAGCATTTAACAAAAAACTCTTTTAGAAACAAAGCCCTGAAGACTAAATGTAATCATGCTCATTCTGAGAGCTGCAGTCATTTGTCCTTGGCTTGTTTTTCCCAGAAATGACTAGCACAGGCATATTTTTTCATAAGGGTAGTTGGCTCTGCTCTCACTTGGCTGGTCTTAGGAGATGATTTCAGTTACGGTTTCATCTGCCAAGTCCCATATTCCCTTGTGACCTAGTTTGGATTTTAGTTTTCCAGCTAGACCACCTGCCTGGTGTTAATTAGTTATGGTTTCCTTTTCATATGCAAAACTGTTTTAACTTCATGAGCTGGCACAGATTTACCTGGGCTTCCCTCCTAGTCCTACTGTACGAGCAGCGCTGCCTGCCTAGACCTGTCATCTGCACTATAAAATCAGCCAGCCTCAATCACATATGACAAATTGTTCAAGGGGAAGGGCTAGGAGAAGAGAAGCAGCAATTAAATTTCCTGCTTCCCACTTTGAGGCTGTTGTTGTCTCTGGACTTAAAAATCCTTGTCTGACTGAGTTGCTGGTGCTTTTTTCTAAAGGTTGAAGGTTTTAATCCAAAGCTGGAGGGGTAAAATGTCTTCAATAAGTACTAGAAGTCCATGTGCCACCTATTTATAGTCAAGATATACAACTCTGGCGGGGCTGTTTTTTCACACCCAGACTAATTACTGTGTGTTTGTTACTATATCAGGCTGGGCTGATATCCTGTTACTGTGACAGGTACTCCAAGTAACCTCTGTGCATCCTACTCGTCCGTTCCCGTTGCAACTGGTGTTATGGAAATTATTGCAAGCACACATCGCTGAAGTTGCATGGTGCTGAATTTGGCCACCAGTCTGCTCCTCATAGCAGTGCGACTAGCCTCCAGTATTCTGGGCTACCTCTGGTCTGAATAAATAGCCAGACTCTTTGCTGCTTTTTTTTGACAGAGGTATTCTGTCTGCAATCCCATTGTAGCAACCTTGTGCCTTTGGTCCTGACCAACAGGCTTCCTCATAAGGAACACAGATTTTTTTTTCCCCAGGATTTTATTTCTCCGCTTCTGGGGACTCAAGATTTACAGTTCACTTTTTGGAGGTTTGTCATTGTTGATAACTGGTGATAAAAGTGGTAAATAATGTTTATCTTTTCAAATCTTCTGTCAGCTTTCTCAGACGCCCTTCTAATCCATCCTAGCACAAGATGCCCACTTCTTGGTCTGAGCTGTATTGCTTAGTTGCTGCAGTGAGTGCTTGGCTACCCTGATTCTGCTGGAGTTGTCACCACATCCAGAGCTTGATGTGAATGAATAAATATCAAAGCACTGTTATTTTCCTGGGAATCCCTCTGTGTCATGGCAAAGTTTCTGTTAACACTTCATAGTGTTATGAAGCAACAATGAAGACAACCAAGCCCTGCATTCAAAACAACGTTGTCATTAGGGCAGCTTGGCACAAAGGCTGTCCAACACCAAATGGTGCCATGTCAAATACTGATGCTGAATATGTGATCCATATGTTTGGGGTGGACAAAAACATGCAAAGCCATCTCTGTGTATGGTCTACCTACTTATATGTCTTGTTCCTGTCATTCAGTGTGTGTCATTTCTGCAAAATGTCATGGATCAGTAGCTTTTAAACACAGAGGTACTGTTAAGTTCCTCTAATATGAACACAGACCACAGAATTTCACTCAATGACTCCAGACTCATCATATCTAACTGAAACAGCATCTATTTTTCAGAAAGATATAAAAATCTTCATGCAAGGAGTTAAGGTCAGATTCAATTTTAGCTATGTAAAAGTCAGGTACTTAATGCACAAAAACCTCAAGGTACATTCCGAAAACTTTCATTTCAAGACCTCTCTTTGTGGCATCTTTAGTGTTGCTTGTCTCTCAAATGAAACCTAAGCTAGGTTAGGTCAGAGATTTAGCTCTCGAATGGTAAAAATAAGGGAAACAAACTTTCTCTTTTCATCAGTGCCAAATTCACCAACTTTTCTGTTTTATATTTAAGATGTGAATGGCACCTGCAAGTTTTGATTCAGATGTATCAGCTGTAATCCATATGATTTTTGTCCCTAAGCTGTGCTATTTTAAAGATGCTAAGTTGGCTGACAACATCCGTGCTGTCATCAGTCTTCTGAGACGGGTGACATGATGAGGCACCGCCTGGTGCCTTTTCCTGTTTCTGCACCATGTAAGTTAGATCTACAGTAACTGTACAAGTGGCCAGAAACCAAATGTTTCACTGTGGATAGAGAGGAGAGTGGCTGTACTAAAAAAAGGCCTAATGTCTGAAACTGGGCTGAACTGGTCTTCTTTCTCCTCAGATACTTTTCACAATGTAACAAGAGACCACCTGTGAAGATTCAACTTCAGTGAGGCCAGACAGCTCCAAACTTACATAATTTAAGCTTCAACCAAGAGATGTGATGGGGATAGAGCTGGCCTCAAGCATATGAGTTACGCTGCTGACTGTCACAGAACTACTTATTTGGTTAAGTGTCTTGGTACATCAAAGTTTTTGTGGGTTCATTATCAGTTCCTTTGAAATGAGAGGGGTACCTTAAAGGTTCTTCAAATATCAAAGAGGTAGATGACCCTTAATACTGCTCTGAAATAATAAAATAAAGGTGCTTGGAACCACTCTCTGGCAATGAGCACAGATGGCACTTGGGTTCACGTTGTCACACTCTAGCCCTTCAAAGCAGGGTCTCTGCATTCAGGTTGCCCACTGGGAAGACTTTCCATCCCTTTCTCACCCTCGGATCATGCCTGGATATTGTCCAGGAGAGTGATATTTAGTGCGAGCCAAAACCATCCCTGGGACGTTTTTAAAAATTTAGGAGTAAATGCAATTGAAGCGCAGTGCCTGGGAATATTCCTTGCCACTTTTTAATTTACTAGAATAGTCGTAGCCTCAGAGACTGAACACTCCTCTAAGGTTACTTAGACAAGCGTTGCACAGAGGCAGGAGAAAACTGAGAGGCAGGTCTTTAGGAAAACAATCGCTTTGTGCTTTCTACAAAAGCCACATATACTTAACAGTGATAATCTGGTCAAAAGGAAATAGATTTTCACTAGGCTGTTGAAATGCTGAAAGATTTCAGACCATGAAGCTCCCTATGTGCCAAATCCAAATCTTTATCCAAGGAATACTTAGAAGCTATAGCTGTTTTGAAAATTGAATGTTAATATCTGTTATAAAATACTATTTTGTGCATTTAAAAATAAATAAATCATATTGTGCAAATGAATGGGAAAAGGACAAATAAATGACCGCAAGACTAAACACTCCTTCAGGAGTCTAAACCAGTTTGAAAGATTAACTGTAAAAGAAGGAAATTCCTAGCAGCTGTAAGCTTCTGTTAAATCAGCAGCATTACTGTCCTTATCACACAGCACTGACAAGCCATCCATTTCCACTGGGTTAAGACTGTAGAGTCATGAAGAGAGACCATTTGCACTGAAGAGCCCCTGTTTGAAACAGATCAAATACAACATCCTCATCCAAAATTAGCAAATGCAACATCCTTATCCAAAGGTAGAAAACCTCTGCAAACAACTTACTAAAGGATATACAGCAAGCCAAATCCCACTCTGTGAAAGGTGTACAACTTAATAAGTTTGCAGAGTTTCTTAGCAGAATATGGCCGGTTTCAGCATAGGCTATAATTTTTGAATTTTCACAGAAATTGTCTGTCCCTGCTCTAAAACTATGGCAGTCCCTTCCCTTCTCCATCAATGCTCTCACTGCACTTTCAGGCTGTGTAAATAATTTGCTGACGTGCAAGATACAAATGCAGCCCTGCTACCTGCTGGAACTGAGGCCATTGCCTGCAACTTCCCTCTTTCCTCAATTATGTGTACTTTTGTGAAACCGGATACATTCATCTCTGCATGCTTTAAGAGTACCAGTTCTTTTGAAAACTTTTCAGAAAAGACATCAGAGCTGATGTACCTTACAGTATATGACTCTATTGAGACTAAACGAGGGGGGAGCAAACTGAAAGAAGGGGAGGAAGAATAGCTGAGAGCCCCAGCAACAGCACAGAGCCGCAGGAAGTGGCTAATGAAACTGGATCCCACAGCAGCTGTGTGTCTAGCACAGATTTCACTGGACTGTCAAGAGGATAACAGGAGGATGTACAGCCTGGCATGCACATTGCAATTTGCAATTAAAAAATAGTTACAGGACTTTTTTAAAAGGGCGACTTCACAGAATAAAAAAATAAAATAAACAAGGTGCGTTTGAAAAAAGTAAGCATGTACTTGAAATTAGCTCAGTCCTGCAGGGCATTTTCAATAAAGATTTTGTCATATGGATTTTCCCTTTGTAGTATTCATGCTGACAGAGAAGGTGTTCAGCTGGTCCAGGTGAATTATTAGAAATGTAGTTACATTGTTTTACCAGCTAAAACCAAAGTGATCTCCGAAATTCCAGAAGTGGTACAAAATGGAAGCAATCTAAATGGTCCTGAGATATGCTTCAGAATTGAACGTGGGGAACTCTAAATTTACTTCTTAAATTCACCAGCTCTTGAGGAGTTACCAAACTATCACATGAACAGGACAGGCTTTGAAATGCTTTCCAGGTCTGTGGGTTGAAAGGAAGGAATTTTTCACAAAGAAGAGTAAAATGAAACCTGTAGTGTGAGGAGGAACCATCCCACTTTCTAATTCATCATACATAAAAGCCAAGCGCCAGCCACAAATTGAGCTGGGATTACTGCGGGTCTTTTAATAAACGACAGCCTTTCTAGGGCAGAGCCTTTGTCAAAGGCTATCTGGAGTCTCGTTTGAGAGGGACGGGGAGTAAGATCGTGCACAACTACATAGGTAACTTGTGTGATACAGCCTTAGGTTTTGAGTAGCTGATTGAAACCGCTGTGGATGTAGCCCTGCTTGAATGGAGTTCTGGTTTGAGAATTTTACAAAATTTTTCATAAAGGCAGGTTTGTCAGCCTGAACTGAGGTCCCTGCTCTTTTAGCTACTTGTTATTGCTCTCTGAGCTAACCATTTTAAGGCCAGTGTTGTCATGTCTACACCATATTTATCCCTTAAAAACGCACTTAATTTCCCTAGATTTTAACTATGTGAGGTTTCCAAGGCAGGCTATTCTACACATCTGCAATACGGCAGCTTTACTCTGAACACAGGATTAATGGCTGTAATGGGAATGGCAAACATGTCAGGGAGCATGATGGGCAGAAAGCTTCCTGCTGCAGATTTGAAATGAGTAAGAGGAGCTAAGACTCATACCAAGGAGGAAGACCCATCCAAGAATCCCTTGCAGTGTTGAATAATGTTACTAAAATCTGGCCAAGTTAATATCTTTCTTCCATACCTGGAAGTTCCAGACCAATCCATACAGCCTGCTTGCTCTAATCTGTAGCTTTCACCATCATCCAGGGAGACAGAGTCAGATGAGCTGCTCTGAAAGCATCTAAGACAGATGAAATTCCCTTTGGAGGTGCTTATCTCTTTTTTAGACACCAAAGGGAACTTAGTTCATGTGCTAGAACAAGTTTATAATTTTTATCTGGGTAGAAGTATGTGAAATGACTCCAGTGTGGTTAAAGCCCTCCAGTTCATTGTTGCAACAAGCCAAGACAGTTTTGGTAGGCAAATTAAGTCAACTGCTACTGATGCCCAGCTGCTTGCTCCTATCCACCTACCCGAGGCTGTTGCCACTTCAATTCTTATTGTGAAAAAAATTGTCACTGAACTCTGGATTTGTGAATAAACTAGGGGGAAAAAATGGCAGAACAGAGCATTCTGGGGTGGAAACCAAAAAATGTGAATCAGCAGCAGCTGGGCTACACCATCTGTCCATGACCGAAGTTTTAATTATGTGGCCTTGAGTCTCAGCTCTGCATGGCAGCATATTCTGTATTATTTATTATGAAAGTTGTCTTACCTAAGGAAAGGGGGAAGACTGTTTCTCTGCTGCTTGTGAGCACAGGAGAAGCAGAGAAAGCCCGTGGTAACTCCTCAGGCAGGCAGCGTGAAGCAACAACCCCGTGAAGGCTCTTCAATGGCAAATCTGAGAAATCAGCTGCGTTGCCAGTGTGACAACTCAGCACCGCACAGTAATAAAAGGGGAGTTTTTAAACACTTTTAGCCCAGAGATCCTCTCAGTCAGTTATACTGTGACAGATTTCCAGAAATACCTTCCTGTCATCTGCAGAGAAAATGCTCAGTGGTAGGTCATGAAAGAAAAGCAGTATGTGTGTATATTCAGTTCCAGCTGAACAGCTCTTATTTTTTCACTGGGTTTTTTATACACAAGATGCTACAAATAATATTCTGATGATATTATTTTGCTCCTGGTCCCCTGAATCCCTAGTGGGTTAAAAGCTGCAGGGTCTGTGTGCACTCACATCCCCTGGAAGAACTACAGTAATATGCAAATGGAACATGTCATCACTAATTCCTGGGAAAGACAGAGAAAATATACAAAAAGTTTAATGAACGGAAGAAGAAAGAGAAGTGGTAAATGACGTTTCTGGCTAGGGAATATGACAATCAGCAGCAGGGCTACCAGCCAAATCCTCTTATAGGCCCAAAAATGCTAAAAGCTTTAGCTGAGTGTAAACAAATGCCATGTTCGGTGAAAAGCAGTCTTGAGGGACAGATCTGTTAACCATCAGTGGGCATGTTTCATCTCACCGCTCCTTCCACTCAGTTAAAGGGAGCTTTGTGTACCTGCCTACAGACAGGAGCTGCCGCTCTGTGACGCAGGAAACCATTGCCTTCCCCTCAGGCCTAAAAGGGAAGACTATAGCTACTGACTACATATATAAAATATAATATAGACCATTTATAAACACAGAATTCTTCAAACGCCCTCCCTTAGGCTACCACTTTCAAATTTAAACACAAAGAGAACAAGGGAAATGTCAGATTCAGGTGAAAACTGAGAATAGATTTATTTTTTTAATTTAGTCCATAAAGTGAACCCGTCTTGTTACATTAGCCTGCAATAGCATGAAGGATTGTTTGTTGCTTAAAAAAATTAAACCATTCCTTAAAAACTAGTGCAAGGTGAAGCAGAAGCCCAGGAAAGCATTTAACTTTGGTTTCACCCTCAGCTCGGGAGCAGTCCCACGGCAGGCAATGGCAGTGCTCGTGTACTCGATGTCCTGCCCATGCTTTGATGTGCCTTTGTCTCGGGCCTCAATGACCCTCATCCATGACAGAAGCCAGACTTTCCCCTTTTGAGTGGCTATGTTCTTCATGCCTGCACACGCCAAAAACCAAGTCATTCAGGTCACCCACAGCTCCCAGAATGTTTATTGAAATGCCACTTGTTTACAGTCAGTGAGTTGTTCAGCTAGTGAATCAAAGCATCTCAAAGACATTTAACAGGTTTGGTTGATTTTAACGGTTTTTGTAGATTTCTTCTGAGTTATTTAACTCAAAGCAAATATTTACAGAAAGGGAGAGCAAAGTCTGACTACACCATTTTAGATAGGATCATTCGATTTTCACTGTCTATCGCTACCTTGGAGGAGGCTGTAGCAGGGTCTCGGTCTCTTCTCCCAAGTGGCAAGCGATAGGATTAGAGGAAATTGCCTCAAACTGCACCAGGGGAGATTTAAATCGAATATTAGGACAATTTCCTTCATCTAAAGGGTTGATAAGCATTGGAACAGGCCACCCAGGGAAGTGGGTGAGTCACTGTCCCTGGAAGTATTTAAAAGACATGTAGATGTGACACTTAGGGACATGGTTTAGTGGTGGACTTGGCAGTGCTGGGTTAACAGTTGGAGTCTGTGATATTTGAGGTCTCTTTCAAAGTAAGCTATTTTATTAGTCTATTGTTCTATGACTTGGTGGTCTCCAGAGTGGTGTCTTCCAACTTCCTCTGTTCTGTGTACCTTTAAAAGAAAATCTGCAAGAAGCCAAAGCAATGTTGAGAGACTTTCGCAAGGAATTGCTCCGACTGTGCTTGCTGTACTAGGAGGTTTCCTTGCTGCAGCCACTCCCTGGAATCAACCCACCATCACGGAGCACTCTCACATCAGGGAGGATCTGCATAGCCACAGTGGCTGAGCGCTTAGGTGCTGGCCTAAGTCTGCTCAAGCACTCCTGCAAACCAGTTCCAGGGATAGCAGAATCCACTGGAAGCTGCTGCACTCGCTTTATTTGCCTATCACAGTAGTAAATCTGAGGTTAACCTACTGATGACCTGTGGTTCAATGCATTAAAATAATTACAATTTGATTAACAAATGCCTAAAAAAGTGTTTTCAGCAAGAAGAAGATGTGTTTGGAAAGTAACACAAATCACACAGTTAGGTCAAATCAATTTACTTTTCTGGGACTGTTTGGCAATAGTTTGAGGGGAGCTCTCTCATAGCTGTGCTTTTTTTCTGTCCAACAGTGTTTTGATGATATCTCTCCTGCAGACTAGGAGTGCTCACAGGTATTTGCCAATTAATTATTTTTCTTGATAATTTCTCAATGCTAAAGTGTTAACCTTGCTAGTTCTTCTCTACAGTGGAAAATTTTCTTGTGATACCTAAAGGTAGCACCTTCATGACTACTGACACAATCTGAATCCTGTAACACAATCTCTGCAGAGATTCACATGGCTTCAGGCTTTTATTTTCCAATCTGAAGAAATGTTTTCATGATTCTTAATCTCAGTCCCCCTGGGCTATAGTGACATATCTGTGGGTTACCCACAAGGTGTAAGAATTCACCCAGATGGATGAATTTAAATTAAACCATCAGTGATGGTCAGTGTCTCCCAGATCTTTGACCTTGCTGCTGGCCAAGGCTGCATAGTCAGCAGTGCCTGGGTGAGATTCCCAGGGTGCATCCCCACCCTGACCACAGGCTGCCTCCTGCCTTCCCACAGCATGACCTGTGTCTCCTACCCTTCCTGGGGCAGCAGCTGTGGTGAGCCATCATTGCTTTTTGCCAGGAAACCAAAATGCAGTGCCTGCCTGGCTCAGACTGCCTGGAATGGGCACAGTTCTTTCTGCTGAGGACTCTTCAGGAGAATTATTCTGGGTCTCTATAATGAAAATAAAAATAAAACCCTGACCCTGCTCCCCTCACCTCCACCGAGTAGCACTAAGAACAAGCATTTTTTGCTTGAGAGCCATGAGCTTGCCTTCCCTGGCTGCCTGTCAGAATGCCCTGTCTCTGGCCAAGTGTATTCACAGGCTAAAAATGTAAACTCAGGCCAAATGTGTCCGCTTTGAGAGTCATGTCTACACTCAGAAGAAGTAACTCCATTTTAAGGTGTTATTTCCTGTAAACATACAGTTGCATTGATGAGATGTAGATCTACCTCAGGAATAAAGTACACTTTGGGTTGGTTATGACCTTCGTTATATCCACTAATCCATCTTTCCTAAAACTCCTTCTAACAACTGGAACCACTCTGAGAAATTTAAAACAGCCTTTTTCATGTACAAAAATTATTAAGTGGCCAGAAGAGGTATCTCTCCTTTGTCCCTCAGAGATGAGCTTACCTTGCAGAGCAGGACAGGGATAAGTCCTCCTGCCCCAGTGATCATCTGGCATAACCCAGTGCATGAGATGTCACAAAATTGACTGGGACAGTTTATAGAATGGCAGGGTGGGCAGCAGGATGCAAGTGTCTTCCAAAATCAGTGAAACTTTGAGTAGTCCATAAGTTTACACGAAAAGGCATCTACTTTCTGTTTCTTGCCATAAACTGTTATGAATGCACAGCCCATTGACTGCAGACATTCCAGTGACACTCAAGAAAAGTTCATTAAGTTAGTTAAAATACAGATCAGGAAAAGACTTGTACTACAGTCTTATGTTGCACGTTGATTTTTATTATTTTTTCTTGACCACTTCAGTTTTCTTTAGGAATTTGATCTGTGTCAAAGAGAAAAGAGGTCAGATAATAGCAAAATATCTTTCTAAGTGAGCTGTAGAAATAATTGCATACCACAGGCTTTTTCCCTCCCTCTGCCTGGAAATGGGGAATTTTTTCACTGGCTTCTTTTGATGTCATATTCCTGTCACCATTCCCAGGCATATCAATAGTGTGATTAATGTCACATTTTTCTTTCCTATGTAAAATCCTGGGAATGGTAGAACCTTAATATAAATTATATGGCATTAGAAGAATTGCTAGGGAATGTAGGACAGTATTGACCCAAACACTGCCTACCTACTCAAGGAATGGAAAATCAGCAAGAGACAAACAGCCACTGTAGTCCAAGTGATAACATTCCAAATTATGAGGTGATCCCAGAAAGAAGCATTTTTTTCTCAGGAAAGCTCTACTTTAAGCTGTAAAAGCTAGAAATTGGTCAAGGAAAATAAAATGTATATTGGCAAATGGTCACGAAATGTGTACAAGTATGTACTGGCTTTGCTCTGCAAACTTTCCAAGTAACTGATGCTTCAAGTGATCATTCTTGGAATGTATTATTAAATTATAAATATGTATTTAGCGAGCAAGATAAGTATTTGAGCGTTTCAGTCAAGTGTAAGGAAATACCTAAGAGAGCACAGCCAAAAGGAAAGTACTTGCCCATTTTACAGTAATGGATGTGTGTGGGATTCAAAATATAGCACTGAGGTAACTCAATACCATGCAGTGCATGGCTAGCAAAACCATGGACATGCACTGCTACTGACATGGCTGAGAATACATTTAGCAGAGCTCTAGAAGATTAAATAAATGAAGTTTTGGATCTCAGGTCAATGGACCAATTCATTTTCCATTCTGAGAATGTACAAAATAGAAAAGTGTAATCTCTGTCTAAATAATAATTAATTTTACTGAGTTTTTTTCTCTATTGTGGAATTGTGGAATTTTCTCTTGTGGAATATTCTTGTGGAATATTGCAACTGGAAAAAATATTTTTTACCATTTTATTTTCATGCTTGAAAATGGATATCTTTCTGTGCAAAGGTCCTTTGCTCAAATAATGGATTACAAGGGGGAAAGTTCAGATTAAGGATATAAAGAATGAGCACAATAAAATAAAACTCTCCCTAACTGAAGATTTACTCTTGTCTTGGGTAAATTTTGAAAAAAGTAATGAAAGAGTTAGGAACAGAAGGAAAGATGTCTTCTGCACAGTTTAATCTAGTCTTCCACTAAGTGCAGAAATAGGTTTCTTAAATGCTTGGAATTGCAAGGTAATATTTCATTCAGATAAGGAAAAAAACCCTGACAAGGATCTGGATCGGGATACAGGATTGTGACTTTTATTAAGGGAGGAGCCTGACACTTGAAATTTTAGTGAAATAATTAGGAATTTTGTATTACAGAATTTAAGGCACATTCTGTGAATTTGGAAGAATTTAATAAAAGGTTTGTAAAAGCAAACAAGGATATTTTCACATCTTGAGCTGAAAAGAAAACATGATGGCATGAGACGAGCTTTGAGACTGATAATTTGGCAGAAAACCGTAATTTTTAAGAAACTTCAAAAAACTATGTCAGAGTAGTCCAGATGTGGGAATTTTTATCACAGAAACCATCAAGTCAAGAGAGCTTTTTCTTATCATATTGTAGGGCATCCTTGCAACTGCTGGGAGAGGTGGTGGATTTCTGACTTCTGAGAAACATAACACTGCTGATTTTAGCTATTCCATCTCACAACCTCCAACTTCTTTTTTTCCTAAAAGATTCTCTGTGATTCAGCCAGCTGAAAGATAGCAACAAGGAAAAGGCTTCCTTATGATGAGGAAGCCATTGTGGATGCACTCCAGCCACCATCCCCATCCAACGAATGTGCCTTTCCTCACCACAGGAGAGGAAGGCCAATTTTTATGGCCCTATTAAACACCTTCCTTCTGGCCAGGACCTCTTTTCAGTGGCATGAGAGGAGGAAAAGTCCAACAGAATCTCATTGGCAAGAGGTGGTGTCTGGTCCCCACCTCTTCCCTTGTGGAAAAAGCCATACAAAGGATGCCTTAATTTTGCCAGGAATATAAAGGAAAACAGTTCAATTAGCAACAGGTTGCCTCAGTCATACGTGCTTGCTCCCTCATCCTTTCTTTCCCAGCTACCTGAAAGCAAGTGTTCTCCTGTCCTGCCTGTTCTTTCCCATCCCAGTGAAATGAGGGAACTGAAATGCTAGAATTATTTTGCATTTAGGATTTATGAAGGCAAAACTGAAGACATAAGTTTTATTAACTGACACATGTGCAGTATGTTCCCTCTGTGTTACGGTAATTAAGTCCTGTCCCAATTAAGTCAGCCCAACACGAGTACCTTATCAGCCAGAGTAATAATGGATCCCAAAACCTCAGTACTTTTCTCTGGTGGTCCTGTGAACTGATGACTCCTGAGCCACTGTCAAGTAAGAGAATTTGATCAGATTACCTGAAAGGATGCCAGGAAGCATGATAAATGAAGGTAATTAGTCACTGTCCTTACAGGTCTGCCTGGCCTGTAAAGATGAGACAGTCTGCTCTTCCTGCAGACAGGAAATCACAGGATATCCCAGCCCCATGGAAAGGGGGCTCTGAATGCATCACCTCCAAAATTAACACCATCAGGACAGCACTGAGAAAGAAAGAGGGAGAAATTAAGAGAACTTTTTTAATGTCTTGATTTTTCCCACATTTAAAAGAGCAGCCACTAACACATTTTCAGCACAGTCTGTTTAGATATTTTTTCTAAATAATACCTACCTATGACTGATTTTTCTGTACAGCGTGAACAGAGGCAGCCGAAGCTGGAACTAGACCTGACCCATTGGCTCAGACTGAGGACTGCATCCAGCCTCCTTCAGAGCTCGGGGCTGCTCAGAGTGAGCCATAGCTATATTATTACAAAGGGACTTACAAAGCCACTGCTGATCTAAGACACATATCCCCGCAGTAATAAGCTCAGACATTTCCCGTAGATCAGGTTACAAGTGAGAATTGTACATGCATTTCTATATATTTAGATTCCTACTAACTAGGAGGTGAATGTAAGCAGTAACCACTCTGCAGGGCCAGCTGTCCCTTTATGGTTATCAAGCCATAAAGTTCTCACATGAGAAAAGGTGTCAGTATACCTAAAGACAGCAAATCATGCAGAGGTGTTGAAGAAGGTGACGATTTACTGCAGACATGTGCAACTGGGCATTAACTTGGCTGGAAGTCATTGATGCCGTTGAAGGAGGAAGGATTTGTTTGTCTCACAGGCTGTAGTATTTTACACATTTTCTGATGCACTTTTTCATAGCAGAAAACCATGTGTAAATCTTAAAAACATGGTACAGATAATTGTTGTGTCTTGGAGGTGCAGGAGAGTTGCCAAGAGGAGTGCTGGCTGCTGGCAAAACCATGTTAATGGGATGGTGGGGTGGGGAGAAGGGGAGGTGAAGGTTTTGTCCAGGGACAGCCATGGTCACACAAAGAACCTGCAGAGCAGAGCAGGTGCTGGTTTTCAGTCCCACTGCAGATGAATTGTGGTTGCAAAGTGGCAGCAATGCTCCTTCAGACCTCTGAAGGGTGCGGGTATGAGCACAACCTTTCGAACATTTGGCATCAGAAACCTCTCTGTGTCCTAAGTGAGGAGCCTTGGACACCACTGTGAGATCAAACAAAGAAATTGATGTGCGGAGGGGCTGTGAGAGTCCAGGTTTGAGATTTATAAATTATGTACGTGGATATGGCAAAGAAGCAGGGCCAAATGTTTCTCTGTTAGTAGCAGTGTAAATCCTTATGGACTCCCTGGAAGTCAGTGAATCTTGTTCCAGATTTGTGCAGGATTGTCCCACTATGTTTGTTAATATACTTAATTAAATCTTGTTCTAATTTGAGTAACATACTGTGCTGGAAAACTATAATAGAAGCTAGCCACAAAGTTATAGAATTGCAGGTACTAGGCACAGAATAAGCACAAATTGGCATTTTATTTTGTGGGAATTGTGCTAAAAAGGCAAAGATTTTAGCTAATACATTTGCTCCACAGAATACGGCATTTAGCTGAAAAGAAAGATACTTGCTAGGAAATATTGTAATTCATGATGCTTAAATAGCATGTTTTCTGAGCAAATTGGAGACAATATATTTGTTTTGAAATAAAGGGTTGAATTGCAACATCCTGTTGTTATCTAAAACAAGGTCTTGTTATAAATTTGAGATATGATAGTTGTACTTAGGAACCTACCAGCCGTCTGATAAAAATGTCCACCTCCTTGGTGGACAAAACAATCAAGAGCCCAAATTGTTCAGCACTTTTCATACCATTAAATACTTTAGCTATTCTTACTTTTGGTCCAATAATAACAAATAATGAGGTATCACTTAATGAACCTGTTGTAACAACAAAATTCTCTCTCTGACACGAACCAGAGAACTATAGTGCAATTCACACACAGATAAAATTGTTAACAAAACTTACAAAAAGAAACCCCAGGTATTTATTCCTGGAGAGATTTCTGTGGGAGATGCATTTTCTACTGCTGATAAAATTTATGCTTTACAAAATCAAGATCACTGGAAGCCCTCGTATTCCGCTCTTGGTGTGCTCAGAGTAAGCTGCATGTGTGTTGCAGGAGAAATAGAGTATTAGAGCAAAAGTTACGTTACTTATTTCTGTAAGTATTAGAGCATTTATCCCTATAGGTCTGGATTTCCTCTTACAAAAGATGGTACGGAGTATATTTAATTAAAAAAATAAAAATCCACGGTGCCCATTGCATTTTTGTCTCAGCATTTTTAGGTGAAAAATAACATCCCTGACAAATTTTTTTGCATTTCTCAAATGCCACCTATTTTATTAAACCCTTTATGTAAAACCACATCAGTGTTACTGAGGGAAAATTATACCGCCACCAATTTAGATACAGTCAAATCAAAACCATTTTCACAAATGACTGGCAGATATTTGCATTGGGTGTACATGGTTGGGCATGTTTGTTGCCATTACTCAGTTGTTTCTAATGAGTACATTTGTTTAGACTATGAGGAACTAAAAATAATTGTAAATATTCTCTGGTTATTGAAAGGAGAACTCAAATACTTATCAGAATACATTGATATATAATAATAAGCATAAGAGACTGGGGGGTTTTTTTTATGGAAAGGCTCCAACATTTAGGAAATTCATACGATTTTCCCTAAACCAGACCCCCCAGGGCTTTTCAGCAAATACCTAATTGAAGGGAATTAGCTGGAAAAAGGAAATAGCTAGAAAATCTGGGCGCAACTCTGATCCACCATTCCAGTTTCCAACTCAGCGTGGACACAGGCATTCATAGGTTATTTCCTAGGTTATTCATGGGTTATTATAGGTTTATATTTATAAAATATACCTGAGACTACTAAGTTTCACAAGGGTTTTCCAGCAGTTGCAAAGGCATTGGCTTTGTCCCATTCTCTCTTCTTGCAGTGAATGTAGCTTTATGGGTCTGAAACTAATTTATTTGCCACAATAAAATTATCACACACACAAAGTCTGTAAGACCCAAGTTTGGAAATCCTTACTCAGATCTAATTAGGCAAAAGCCTGGCTCTAATTAGAAAAAAAATATCATATATTCCCAATTCACCTACAGTACTTCACACAGAACACAATTATATTCTCCAGTGGAAACAAATTTTAGTCTTCCACCACAAATAAGGGAACCCACTGTGTGAAAGGTAATCTGTTGAAATGAAGCGCTCTTCAACTTATTTGAGTTCTAAACTAACACAAATATTCCTAATATTAGATTTAATGTAAGAAGTAAAACTTCTAAACTGTTTAACTAAGAGCATATGCCTGAGAATTCTTGTGGTTATACACCATATTTCTGAAGCTTGTCCTTTACATCAGGCTGCCCATTAATTTCTTTGGAACAAGGATTTCCCTCATAGTACTCTTTATGATACTAAACAGTTTCACTAAGTTCACTTCCCAGTTTTTCATCTATGTCACATTCATTCATAGCAAATGTAATAAAAAACTCAAGTCTCAATTTTTGCTAATATTTATGTACTCTGCCCATAAAAAGTAATTGAACTGCTCATGTGAGTAAAAATTTGGCCTCCTGATTTGTATCAGATATGCTGAAGACAGTCTCAACATTTCATCACTCTTGTAATTTAATAAAAATTTCTATGTGCTGAAGAGAAAAGGCTGAATACAAGAGATTCCTCTGCCAGGCTGGTAAAAGCTTAGAGCAAGTGGATGGATTTAGACTGAAGAAACACACAGGCACTTGTGCCATGCTTCAGTTCATCTGGCATGTGCAAGGAACCATAATTACAAACACAGGAATGTCTGACATGTACTTGCCCACATAGCGCTGCTGTATCTCTGCCAGAACAGGCAGTAAATATATCACTGGAAAGTTACAGTAGAGATAATATGAAAACAATTATCATGGGTAATTTCAGGCGCTTCTGCAGGGTAGTCATGTTTGCTGGGCCATACAAACTCATTTTCCCCAAATTCAAACAAATTTGAACGCGATAGGTTTGAGAGTTCAGCTTAAACAACATTAATCCATTTTTCAGTTGTCAAGAAGTGATTAAAAGAAGAGAGGAATGAAGAAGAACGGAGGGGGATAGTAAAGATTCTTAATCATAAAAATGCTATAAATTAGGCTGAAAGTCAGTTTCAGGTGACTGAAAACTGTTTTCAGTGGAGCTCAGCTACACCAGCAAAAAAATGAGCTGGAGATCCATTGCATTGCTAAATAATCTCGAGAGAAGTAGAGCTCACCAATTTGTGTGAGCTTACCTGTGTTTTCCTGAAGACTGGGAGAATGTTATTCTATTGTAAAACCATTACATTGGCTTCCTCGTGGTTAGAAACCCATGTTCTCCAAAGGAGGTGAATTAACATGAGTAATGAGCAGAACAAGATGGCAAATGTGGGGGCGGTGGGAGGATGAAAAGTTTGTAAAATTTCTAGCATTTTTGAAGCTATGAAGAAACACATGAAAGTTATCAAATATAAAACTCCGAGACAATTGTCTTACTATTCACCTTCACATGCACATAAATTGCTCTTAAGAATATTCACCACAGCAAATCTAAATGGAAAAGCCACTGAATTGCAGCTCTCTCTCAAAATAGATGAACATGTTCCTACATATAAGCAGAACTTTATATTATCTACAAAAGACACCCACCCCCCAAAAAAAATAGAGGAGAGAGAGAAGTCCTTCTCTTTCCATAAGATAATTAAGTACTAAATTACAATTTACAGTATGCATAACACAGACCTGGTTTCTGTAGTATGTGAGATATTATGGAATGGTTGAAAAATATGCATGTCTGTGATTTGTCCAGGGTTTGTGGGTAATAAACAGTCTCCTATAGGAAGCCATATAAGACTATTTATGGCTGCAGGCAAACTATTCTGTCAGTAGCCTGGCCCAGCTTTCAGCATCTGATTACAAGACTCGAAGAATTTTATGTGGAAGCCTAAAGCTTTATGTGTCTTTTACTGTGAGATGTGCGCATTCATAGTGTGATGAGCACAGCTCTGAAATCACCCTGTAGTCAATTCTTTTCCAAATTTATTGAACTGACATCTAAGCTTTGTCACACTTGTCAGTTTGGCGGATGTTTCTCGGACCCTCTACACAGTTCCTGAGCAGAGTGAGCAATATACATACAAATCATTTAAATACTGGGGGTTTGAGGCATTACAGATAAATTGCCAGAGATAAGCAAGTCTGCAAATGAGTCAATTGCTTTTGCAGGGCTTTCTACCAAGTGGCCGATGCTGTGTGACAGGCGCTTGCCATGGCAGAGTGGGGTGCACCCAAGGATCTCCAGCTATGCAGAATCACCTGTCTGGGCAGAGGGAAGGCGTGGGGCTCTGCTGCCCCAAGCAGCTGTGGCAGAGTAGGGTGGGGGCAAAGGGGAGCTGCCTCCCTCAACAAGGAGATTCAGGCCACCTGCTCAGCTGGTGCTACCAAAGAGCTGAAATATGGCCCGAAATCAATCTGCTTTCCAATACTGTTAATACTGTGTTCAAAGTATATTGCTGAGCTGGTGGAAGAATACACACTACTATTCAGATTTTCAAATATTTCAGGATCTGATGTTGGGCCCAGATTTTTCTGAAGCTCAGATTCAGGCACCCAAGTTTTTATAAAAGTTCAAAATCTGAGAATCATAGAATGGTTTGGATTGAAAAGGACCTTAAAGATCATTTAGTTTCAATCCCCTGCCATGGGCAAAGACTGCTTTCACTAGATCAGGTTTCTCAGAGCTGCTTCCAACCTAGCCACAAATACTTCCAAGGATGGGGCATCCTCAACTTCTCCAGGCAGCCTGTTCCAGTGCCCCATGACCCTCACAGCCAAGAACTTCTTCTGAATATCTAATCTAAACCCACACTCTTTTAGTTTGAATCCATTCCTCCTTGTCCTGTCACTACATGTTCTTGTAAAATGTCCCTCTCCATCTTTCTTGCAATCTCCCTTCAGGTACGGAAAGGCCACAGTTAGGTCACCCCAAAGCCTTCTCTTTTTCAGGCTAAACAACCCTGACTTTCTCATAGCCTTTCCTCATAGGAGAGGTGCTCTATCCCTCTGATTATCTTGGTGTCCCTCCTCTGGACTTGCTACAGCAGGCTGACGTCCTTCCTGGGCTGGGGATCCCAGAACTGGATGTAGCACTCCAGGTAGGATCTCACCAGAGCAGAGTAGAGGGGCAGAATCCCCTCCCTCATCCTGTTGGCCACGCTGCTTTGGATGCAAGGATACAATTGGCTTTCTGGGTTGCCAGTTCACATTGCCAGCTGATATCCAGCCTCTCACCCACCAGCCCCCCCAAGTCCTTCTCAGCAGAGCTGCTTTCCATCTGTTCCTCCCCCAGCCTGAGTTGATACCAGGGGTTGCCCTGACCCAGGTGCAGCACTTCACATTCACTGGGTCTTGTTAAACCTCATGAGATTCTCAAGGCCCCAGTTCTCAAGCTTGTCCAGGTCTCTCTGGATGGCTTCAGGTGTGACAATTGCACCACTCAGCTTGGTGTCATCTGCAAACTTGCTGAGGCTGAACTCAACATCTTTGTCTGTGTCATAAATGAAGATATTACAGAATCACAGAATCACAGAATAAGCTGAGTTGGGAGGGACCCACAAAGACCATCTAGTTCAACTCCTGGCCCTGCACAGGACAGCCCCAAGGGTCACACCATGTGCCTGAGTGCATTGTCCAAACACTTCCTGAACTCTTGTCAGGCTTAGTGCTGTGACCACTTCCCTGGGGAGCCTGTTCCAGTGCCCAGCCACCCTCTGAGGGAAGAACCTTTTTATAATCTCCAATCTAAACCACCCCTGACATAACTTCAGGCCTTGTCCTCAGGACCTGCCACTGGTCACCACAGAGAAGAGATCATTAAATAACGCTGTTCTCAGTATGGACCCCTGAGGGATACCGCTTGTCACTGATGCCCGCTGTAACTCTCAGCCATTGATTGCTACCGTCTGGCTGCAACTGGCCAAACACTTTCTTATCCATCTAACAGTCCACTCATCAAATCCAGCTCTCTCCAACTTAGAAAGCAGGATGTTGTGGGTTTACAGAAATCCAGTCAAATGTAATCTGTAACCCTTCGTTCGTCCACTAATGCAGTCCCTCCACTGTAGAAGGCCACTTGGTTGGACAGGCAGGGCTTGCCCTTGGTAAAGCCTTGCTGACTTTCTTAAATCACCTCCCTGTCCTGCAGGTGTCTTAGCATAGTTTCTGGGAGGAGTGGTTCCGTGATCTTCCCAGGCACAGAGGTAAGGCTGACAGGTCAGTAGTTCCCACGGTCCTCCTTTCTACCGTTTTTTAAGAAGAGTATAATTCCCTTTTTTCAGTCACCTGAGTCTTCACCTGACTGCCATGATATTTCAAATATCATGGAGGGTGGCTTGGCAACTACATCAGCCAAATCCCTGAGGACTGTGAGATGCAGCTCATGATGTCATATACACTTAAGTACAATCAGGTTTCTCAGGTGGTCGTGAACCTGATCTTCTCTTACAGTGGGAGGAACTTTGCTGCCCCAGTCCTCATCCTGCTGTCCATCCGCTCAAGGGGTGTGGGAAGAGAGGCTGACATTGAACACTGCGGCAAAAAGTTGTCGAATACCTCAGCCTTTTCCTCTGTTAACTGCTGTTACCAGTTTTCCAGCATTGCTTTTCAGCAGGGAACACGTTCTTTGACCTTTCCTTTTCTGGTTAACATACTCGTAGATGCCCTTCTTGTTATTCTTTACATCCCTTGTCAGGTTCAGTTCCAGCTTCACCTTGGCCTTCCTCATCCCATCCCTACGCAACCGTGCTTCATCCCTATACTCTTCCCAGGTTACCTGTCCTTGTTTCCATGCCTGTGCATTTGCTTCTTTCCCTTTAGTTTGACCAGCAGTTCCTCACTCAGCCATGCTGGTCTCTTGTTCTCCTTGACCAGTTTCTTTCTCCTGGGAATTGCAAGCTCTTGTGCTCTATGGGAGACTTCACTAAAGATCTGCCAGCTCTCTTTCACACACTCCTCCCGAAGGGCAGTCTTCCAGGGGATCATATTGACAATCTCCTTGAAGAGATGGACGTTTGTTTTCCTGAGGCCTTGCCATACCGTGTTTGCAGTCGGGCTGTCGCAGGAACTCGGTTTGCAGCAGAGATGCAATCGTGATCACACAACACACTGTCCTCCACGAGGGTCCCGAATGGAAACAGCTTTATTGAAAACTGTCCCCTAGGGATAGCAGGATGGGAGAGGAAGGAAAGCATACTGCAGTCAAGAATTGGCCATGAAGAAATACGTGTGCACGGGCTGGCAAGTGCTGGATCTGGGAGCATACAGTTTTAAATCAGCATCAGGCTCTCCGCACTTTCACCATACACACAGTGTGTGCACATGTGCAGTAGGTTTAATGTGACACAGAGGTGCTGGATTTACTGTGCATTCTGTAAAGTTCATCAATGTCCATGGAGTGAAAGTGTTTGTGAGGCAGAACTTGGAGAAACAAGAACTGAGACTGGGACAACAAGAACTCTGAAAGAAGAGCAAAGGCAAAACTGGGGACACACAACCCTCATGTGTCAAACCTTTCCATGACCCAAATAGCAAAAAATTCCCACTGAGAATCTGGATGGTAAGCACTCTGGTTGCTCCTACCTGCTAACTGTGTCATTCTAAGAAACGAGATTGCTAGAAGCTTTTAGAAGGAAACACAACACCTTAATAGCACCTCCCGTACTGAAGGATAGATCACTGCCTCAATGATTAAACACTCCCAGGGTTGACAGTGGCAGTTGACAACTCTGTTGAAACTAACCCCAATTGTCTTTATGGCATAGACATGTCTGTTCACACTGGAAATGGCTTTTCCGTTTCCTTCCCTACTTGGCAAAAAACATTTTTCTAGCATACTTTTCAAGTTTGGGATAATTAGAGCATTGATCCTGAAATCTGAGCCATCGTGGGATGGATACAGAGCTGTAGTTTGTGCAGAGTCTTGTGGGTTTCAGGCTCCATAGTCCCATATCTGATTGTAGATTTGGGACATTTTATTCCATGTTCACACAGGAATATTCTACTGGGCACAATCATAGTAAGTGCTAGCAAATATTCATAGGTTTTATAAGGATGGGAAGACTCCCATTTTTATCTGCTGCAGCCCAGATTGTAACACTCTGCCTGATGTACAGCATGCCAGAAAAAAATGGAAGTCTGGCTTCCAGGAGATTTATTGTACCCTCTGTAGCTGCCTTTTGAACTGGGAATTACCTGTAGTCCCCTCCAATAAACTGTAATTCAAGAAAGAAAGACAATCTGGTAGGGCACACAGAAATCATCTAGTTTAGAAGTGGGGCTTTTTCCTTCACAGAGTCTATTTATTTTCCTTTACAAATTCATGCAACTGTGCTAAACGAATATGTAATCTGTCAAAAATAATGCACCACATGATCACTTATGGTTTCATTTTTTCAGAGCGTGATCTTTCTATGAGTTGTTTTTTTATTTGTAAGCAAATTATCAGTCCAAGAGGAATTGTCTCAATTCACAAATCATAAAAACTCTGTGATTTTTGGCTCACTTTGTTTTAAAACCTGACATCTTTGTCAAAATAGTTTGAAACAATCCAGTACGTCAAGGGTTAGCTGATTTCTACATCTCACATGACTAATCTGGATCAAGAAAGGAGGAGAATGGATGCAAAAGGGGCTGTGTAGGGTGCAAGGTGTGAACTGAAAAGGACAAGCAAGTCTGAGAGCATCTATTTTGTGTTTGGTTCTCCAAAGAGATAAAGTAAATTCAGAGGTGAAGGTCAAGATCATGAAACATGGTGAGCAGTTTGTCCTTTTGGGTGGTGAATTTGGTGCAGAGGTACAATCCCGATCACACAAATCCGATCCATTGTTAAGAATACAGAACAAAATGTGACTGTAAAAATTTACTGAAATTATAGTTTTTATTTGAAAACCATATTTCCTATAAGACAGACATCTTTTTAAAAAACGTGTTCCTTTTTATATTGGAAAAGGTTGGTATTGGAACAGCTTCAGCCAATTAGCAAGGGCATAATAAGAGTGATTCCGGGCTTGCAAAATCTCATCAGTTGAATTACTTCAAAACCAGAAGCTGAGCCAGCTTGTCACAAGACACCACATCTCTGCATCCTACTGCTCAGATTCCAAACAGGCTGTAAAATATTTCGGTTTTGGTGAGGCTCCAGCTAGTGTTTCCAATATAAAGCTTGTTATCCATGCAGTTTTGATGCACCTGGATTTCCTTGAATTTTTTCACGAAGTAGTTGGGGATGTAGCACTAAGTCCTGAAACATGGAGCACTCCCCAAATCCAGCTCTGTGGGCCTGCCTGGTATCTGGTGAGCAGCGAAACATCTGGCTACGATGGATAGGGTTTGCTGGCAGTGCTGGTATCCTCTTGAGAAAAGCCAGAGCTGTTTTGACTGCCCAGCACCAGTCACCACTGCAAAGGCTTCCAATCCTCCCGGAGCTCTCCTTAAAAAAACGGAGCTGCCCTGGCGCAAGCAGTTTGCCACACCAGGGATTGTCATTAACCCTCTGGTGCCAGAAGTCACAGCTGAAGTTTAATGAACTTGCCCGAGGCCTAATCCCTTCCTTACATCCTACACCGTGCCGCACACCTGCAGAGTGTCCCTGCTCAAAGCCCTGGTTCCCACAAGTGCAGCTGTCAGAGCAGATCCAGCTTTTAGGCTGAGGGCCTGAGTGAGGCTTGGGATATGGCTATGCAGCGAAACAGATTCCTCCAGCTTTCCCACTTCCACACCTCTGTGACTGTCTTTGTACCTTTGCAAATCCTCACTGAGAATGTCTCCCCTGATCCTTCAAATGCTCTTCTTCCAGCAAGCACATCCTCTGCAGCATTGGTTGCTGATTCGGTTCTTTCTCAGTTTACTTGTAGATTTATGTGCCTTTTTCTGTGCCCTGGCCAGAACTGTGATGCAAAGAAAATGTAGTGAAGGTATTCAAGACTTTTCCATTACCCTTGTCACCAAATTTCCTTCAAAACTCAACTCATATTCCTTTTTTTCACAAACCCAGTTGCGAATAGCTGAACAAAAAAGGTGAAAAGTGAAGCAAACAACTGGCCCACAAAAATCCAACAGCCTAAATGAACTTTCCACCTTTCCACAATAAAGCATTCATAAGCATGGTAGTTAGATACTCCCGTTATTAATGATTCACTAGCAGTGTATTCATTAGTAATAAGCACTAGTGTCATGTCAATAGTGCATCTAAATTGAGCTAATTACATTACCCAATGCCTCATATTTTATGTGTATAATTTATTCCCCATGGGATAAACCCTTGGCTTTTCTCCAAAGACAGGCAAACAGGCCTGGTAGTTTGTTCTCCACTGGAACACGAACAAAGTAAAACCCTTTGTATCCTGTCCCAGTCAACACCCTCAGATCTGTCTAGTGGTCCAAATTTTGCAGGAACTGTGACATTTGCCACTTTTTCTCAAGCAGAGGGCTGTGAATGGTTTTTCTGCCTCATGTTTGCTCTGCTTTTGCTCTGCGCCCTCACTCCTTTGCCCAAACCTCAAAGGCTGCTGCAAGTCAATGGGAGAGAAGCCACCTTAGACACATCATTTGCCACAAATACCTCTGGGAAGGCTAGTATTATCTTTAGTCAGTATCTCTGTGCTGCTTTAATATTACCCTAACTCTGAAAAACAAACAAAACTTTCTGAGGTGTCATTTTCTCTCCCAAATAAATTGAAGTAGGTACCACTTCCAGAAGCAATGTTCTTCTCTAGGGAGTATGAAGACAATGTTCACAGCAGCGAAAATCTTCAGAACATTTTCAAAAGATTTTTTTATTAAAATTAGGGACATATGCATTTGTCAATATTTTGGCCTAATTTCTTCACTCTTTGATCAGATATGATTGCTTATGTCTTTGCACCCCACCTGCTGAGTGCCCATCCTCAGGAGTCTAAAGACTAAGATAGGAGAGATAGGCAATAGAGACAGTCATACTGTCTAAGTTCAGGAACCTAACTTTAGTGAATAATTTATCCCAGGCAATTACCCTGGACTTTTTCTGTAGTCAGTGGAAAAAGATACTTCCAGGCATATATTTAAATCACTCAAATTAGGCTCCAAAGGTGGCACACCAGATGCAACCTTCTTACTGGCATTTGGGGTGGTAATTTGCTTTCAAAGGAAAATTCAGAGAGCTTATGTGTACAACCTTGTGCACAGTTTAGCATCTCTCTTTTTGCAACGCCTTGAAAGATGTAAGTCTAAACACAGTACCTTTTGACTAATCTATTAAAAAACGTGTATTGAAAATAAAATTACGGACTTATATTTCTGAAAACTTGTTACATCACATCCCTCAAACAGAAAGGAACACTCCAAAGAGGGTAATGTGACTGTGAGGATTTCAGGACTAGCCATGTAGCTGGGACACTACCTGGAGTTTATGCATCTTCTCCTAGCACAGATTTTAAAAAGAGTTCCTGTGAAACGTTATGTCCACCTAGACAGAGGACTACAGTTGCCTGAAGGCTCCATTGACCCCAGATATTTCTGCAGATCTCCTCCTATCTACATGGCAAAGACATCTATGATGTTAATTAGCTGTTCTGATTTATCATTCACATATAGAACTTTTGCTGGTGAAATTCTCCTGGGGCTGTGAGTGGGACTTTACACTCTTCTGAATTAGCAGAAGCTTTGTGACAGACAAACTGCTCATCAAGGGATGAGTCTCAGACACCTGGAAATTCAGATGTGCTGAGGGAATTAACCCTGGGGACTCTGACATACACTGTGCGCTGCAGATACCTCAATATCTAACAAGGATTCAAGAAACACCTTCCTTAGCAGCATGTTTCGTGGCACAAACCTCAACTTCAGTAGTAGAAAGAACACCAAAGGGTAAATTTCTGTCAGCTGCCTGCTGCATGTTGCTGAGAGTCATGCTCTGAACCCCAAAACCCAAAGAGGGTTCTATGTTTCCTGCAGTGGGGCTGGGATTCTTCTGTCAGTGTCCTCTCATTCTCTTCTCGAAGTGCTGGAAATAAAGGAATAAATGCTTAGAGTAAGTGACTCAAAATACAGGAAAGGTTCATTCAGCAGGGACTGTATGGAAAAATCTGAAGGAAACCTTGACATCAAACAAATCCAATACCTATTCCTACCAGAGTCTCATATTACAGTTGTACTGACTGACATATTATAGCTGGCAAGGACTAATGCTACTGTAAAAAAATCCATGATGTCATTTTGACTGTTCAAATACACATGAAAATAATTTTTGAAAAACTTCCTATTCAACTTTGACTACAAACACAATATAACTAGCTAGAAGTGAAGAAATTGCTGTTTCGCCTTAACTGACACAATAGAAAAATACCATAAACTGGGGAATAAAAGCATGTTGTTCTAGACAAATATTTTTCAATATAATTTTATTGTCTCTTTTGCTGTCAGCATTTGAGACCTCATAATAAAAAATATTTTATTTGATTTATCCGTTCTACTTGAGACTATGAATCTTGAGTTCATGTAGCAAGGTCAGAGAAGTTTAGGAATTCAGTGGTCTCAAATGAATGTCAGTTGGCTAAGAGGTGCTCAAGGAGGGTCTATTAATAATGAAAGCTCCAGGCAAATGTATAATGCAAGCCCTTCGGATCACAACACAGAGCTCACATTCTCTTGAGAGTCATCTGAGGACAAGATGCTTTGTTATAATGAAGAGAATATAATGTACAGTGACAGGAACAAAAATCTATATTGTGCGTTCTATATATGTGCTTTTATACCACAGTGTAGTTATTGATACATAAATAATAGCAAGGGACCCACGACAAAGACAGAGTGAAGACTTCGGAAGACTATTTTCTAACATGCATTTTTTAGTATTTAAAAATAGTAAAATAAGTAAAAAGTTCAAATAGACACTATTGTATATACAGTCATAATCCACATACAGTAAACACAGTTTCATAATGGTCTAATCCTACATCTGAGTTAGGAACAGAACTGGCTTCCAAGAGAGGCATAAATGTAATAATGCATATAATATACTCAAATCAATTTATTTTAAAAAGAAAAGTTAAAAAGTTTTAAAAATTAGAAAATATTGATCATGGTTTTACTTGTTAGGAAAATAAAAAAGGCATTTTCTGTATTTTATGAATGGAGCGCATGAGAGTCACATGACAAATTAATGGGATGGTAGGGCCGAAGGAGAGGTTTTGGTGGTTCCTAAGCCATCGCTCATACTGCTGTTAGAATGTAAAGAGACGCAGACAGGCAGAAGTTTTATTAATTTTTTTTGTTGTTCAAGGACATGCAGCTCCACACTGTTCTCAAGAGCTGTATAGGTGACCCCTCTGTTCCAAGATCGTGGATGGATCCTCTAACAGCTTGACGAGAGTGAGCCAGCTCTCGCTGCAGGAACAGAACAAATTCAGCCAGGGCTCTCCAGAGGCAGTCCCCAAGGCCCAAGCAGGTGGTTGACTCTACGGTCCCAGCTCCCATCCCCAGGAGCTGCTTCTGGTCTGCATGCAGGGGTGATGGCACAGGTGGACAGTGTGGTCAGCACCCACACCTCGTCTGCGCTTCCAGGACACCTGAACTCAGGGAAAATCAGCACTGATGGAAGCAGGTTTGGGCTGCCACTTGGGGTGGATTTGCTGAGGGATTTACATAGTGTGGATTAACGGGGCTGGAACCTCGGCAGACATGTCAGTTCACGCATTTTACACATCCAGCTCACACACCTGGCCCTTATTTCTACCAATGGCATCTGGTGTGTGGGCTTCAGGAGCCAAAGGCTGGTTGTGCTCAGCTACAGCCCAGAACCATGCAAGTCTTCCTGGCTGTGGCCCAGTGCCTGAGCTGACAGGGGCGGTGTGCCTGTGTGACCCGACGTGGCAGGGATAACTACGCCTGTGTCCTGGGGGAAAAGTGCAGCCATCCCGCTGAACCGAGCAGCAGTCCTAATTGTCCCTTCACCCATTATCTCCCCGGGTCACTTCAGGCTCTGGGTCATGTCAGGGTTGCATCAGCTTTGCCCATGACAAACTGAGCCAATGTGAATCTTGTTCTGGGGTGCCACTGACAGTTCACAGTTGCGTGTGAACCCTTATAATTCCGTTTTCCAAAGACAACAAACAGTAAAAACATTTCTTATTTAAAGTACTCAGTAATAAATATTTGTTATTATTTTCTACCACTCTTTTTAATACCAACCCACAAGAAGAAAGAGTGCCGGTTACTAAGGAATCTGTTCATGGTAAGTCATTTGGAACTACTGAAGTCTCACTGCAATTCTTGTCCCTGGCTTCTGAACCCATATGGTATTTTCTCAGGCAACTGTTCAAATTTTTTTGCTTGTTTAGTTTCACCAGGATTCTATCTTATCAGCTTAGTATTGGTAAGACAAAGAAAGTCACAGGTATGACTTTTAAGATCGTTCATAATCCTAAGAGCTTTTAGCCCTAGACAGGAAAGGATGCTGGGAGGTTGCAGTTGCCAAAGCACATGAAAGGTCACCTTGTCTAGTCCCGCGTGGTTTGTCTGCTGGCTGGTCTTTAAAGAAAGGCTCCTATCCCGGTTTTGGGAAATGGAAAGTTTCCCTCTTGGGACCTAGTAAGAGGCTCATGATACATTTGTGTCACAGGGATCAGAACATGAAAGAAATTAAAGAACAAATGTTTTAGCCAGGATCAAATGCTTGGGGAATATCCAGACTGGTGCGATATCCAAGAATGACTGCTTAGAAAGCTGTATTTTTACCCTTTACCAGCTTGTGAAGGAAGGCCAAGCATTTGTCACCTAGTTTTCTATGATATTTTGAGATTTTTATGCTGTTAGAACTGGTCCTAACATGAACTTATGAGATGGAACTTCACCTATATATGCCAGCTGGGGAATGTACTTGTCAGCTTACATCTGCTGTTACAGAAACATGGTTTATAAAACCATATATACGATATAACCATAATCTTCAAGAGCCCATGTATGTGCCAAAAATCTAATGTAGACAAGGGGACATCTAAACAAGCAGAATGCTGAGACTTTCACAGCATGTGGTAATATATTTACTTCAGTAAGAGCATGGAGGGACCGTGTCAGTCAGACCCCTACACCTAGTAACTCCTCACCATCAAGTGGGTTACAGATGTCAAAATACTGATAGTACTGATAAACAACTAAGTTGGTTAGTAGCATTTCATGTTGCAATGTTCTGAGGACACAGATTAAATTGGCACCTCATAGCATCTGGGAATTTAATTTACTCCTTCTCTACTTCATTTCAAAATTCTTGAGTGACCTACTAATCCCTTGTGTACACTTTGCATTCGATGGCATGCACACAAGAGAAAAATGCTGAAGGTTTAATCATTTGCCAGTTGGGCTGTGGAGAGACAGTTGTTTGTTTCAAATGCAACATGGGTTTTGGAAGTGTTTAACATTCCTACTTGCAGCTGTTAAAAGTTTGAAATGTTATGCTTCAAATATGACTGCTGTGGGGGACCCCAGAAGCAGTTCCATGGTACAAAAGTTTAAGTCTCTGTGTTGCAAATCCATTTCAGGAGTCCCAAGTAGATATAAGCCTTCTTCCTCCACCCTACTTTTCACAGGTGCTGAGCCCAGGAGGGACCTGCATCAATTCCCAATGTGTGCTCTGCTTTGAACGCAGCCGTCACTGGGGCCCAGATTAAGGAACATGCCACTGAGTGCCTAATCCTCGTAGACTAGATCAGCATTTAAAGCATCCTAAAACACAGGATTATAAAGACAACTGACTTTTTCCCCTCGAGGCAGAGATAAGACAATTCAGAACTCATTAAAACACCTTGACAGGATGTTTACAAAGAAAAATGCATTGTGGGGAGACAATCTTTCACATACCACCATGGGCATGTCATTTAAATTGTATAAGGAAGTTCTTCATCACTTTCAATGGGGGAAAAAGCAATTTGCCTACCTTTTTCTCCACTCATCTCTTGACCTCCAGTTCAGAGAGAGATTGGATTTAGGAACCAAAAACTCATGTTTACAAATAGCACGATAAAACCCACACAGCCACAAATACTAGATGCCTTTTTGTTGTCCGTATTCCTCTAGCAGGTCTAAAAAAACGAAGTCATTAATAACTAAGTAATTATCATTAGGCTAAGGAAAATTCCAAATGTAAAAGCTTCTCTAAAGATGTTTACTGAAGCTCCCTTGATGCAATTGCCTTTGGCTATATTACAGCCATAGCTTGTTTTGAGCAGCTTGAATGTCTGCAGTCAGAAAAAAAGTGCTGACAGGAAAACTTAAATGTAACAAATGTTGTCTAAAAGGGGCTAAATCTGTGATGGCCATTGTTTTGTTTCCACTGTGACTTGAAATGAGAAATGAGAAGGAGGTTTAGGTTGGGGTTTAATGAGAGATTTTTCACTTAAAAACCTAATTAGGATATTGAAAAGTCTAACAAAAGATGAAGATTGAAACAGCATGGAGTTGAAGAGCAGTGAGTGGAGAGCACTTTGGGGCATGGCTGATGAATAGCAGTCCAAAGAAAAAGGATGGATTAGAAAGACCAATAGTTCTCTTCATACTAATTTCCCAAATTTCACTGTAGTCTTTGGAATGGGGATTATTACTAATTAGGCTCTTGCAGCTCCTTTTGAACTCTTATTATCTTGGCCAAGAAATACCATAATTAAACATAATATGAAAAACATGGCATTGTTGAGATTACTTATCAGTCTACGGCTGCACATGTGTACCTATGCTGAAGTCCTTAAGAAATGTCGAAAATGCTAAGCAATCAAACATTGATTTTAACCTTTCCCCTAAATCACTAGAACTCCCATTTTTTTTTTCTGCCTAAATTCCTCTCATCCTGGAGACAAGGAGAGAGAAAGACAAGCTGTTGATGCTGTGGATCAAATACACTCAAATTAATGTTGTAAGGGTCAGTGCAGACTGAGGGTTTAGGAGTAAGATCCACTCTGCAGCAGAATGGTGCCACCAGTCAGTAGGTCTCCAGCTGTATTAATCTGCTAGTAACTCATGGAGTCAACCTGGACAGTGCCTCTGGATTCTGGTAAGTGCCCACGGTCTTCACTTCACTTCTCCTTCCTCCATTGTCAAAAAAAAAACCCAAAACAACACTAAAGGGAGAGCTAAATCTATATGAAAAAGAGCCCAACTCCCAAATATGGTTGAAGTCTGGCCACCTTTCTCTGCACCCTGGTTTGCACCAGCTTTCTCAGGCACTTACACCCATGTCATGACCAGGTTTGGATGGGTCTCCTACCTAGGAGACCGTGGTAGGCTTGCTGTGGAGTGTTCCTATGCTGAAGGCAATCTGATTCAGACTGTCATGGAGATTTCTTCAAACAGCATCTAATTCTTAACAGAAGATACAGCCTCCTTTTAACCTCAAATATCACCACTGGAATTCCTAAAAAACCATGAAATTATTTAAAGAATTTTTTATTACATTGACTTACAGGAAAGAAAGTTCAGACAAGAATTGAAAATGGACTGTTGCTCTTCTTTGCTCCTGTAACCCACTCAAGAGGTGGAACAATAAATTTCACAGGACTGGAATGCAGGACTTTAAACTTTACTGCTATGAAGCATTTATTTCTAGACAAGATAGTTCACTTACAGAAGATTTTAAGCACCAAAAATTTTTAATTTTTGCAATTAGAAACATTTTATAAGTGGATGTTTAAATGCAACAATTAACACTTCCAGTGCAGATATTCAAAACTATTGGATAACCACTTTTATTTAGATGCCAAAATACAGATGAAGGAGTATCTGTATTTCAGACTACAATTCCTATCTCAGCTTTATTTAGAATAGAAAAAAAAAAAAATACCTAAGACCTGATCCAAATCTGATTCCTTTGGAATTTTCTCGCACCTAGTGTTATTAAGCACAGGATGATTATTGGAAAGGGAAACTGAAGTGGAGATTGAGAAAAGGACTCAGAGAGAACTGTGAGGAATTAAGTATGAAGAAGGGAGTGAAAGGGTGAAAACAAAAGAAACAAGATTAAATGGGATAAGGTCTGGGAGAAAAATCCTTTCTGGCCAGACCTACGGAAACTGATGGCCTAGTGATTATAATTTTGTTTGTAGATTTTCTCTGAACCACTGCCAACATCAGATAATTTAGCCATGGTTGGAGTTTAGGAATGAGTTACCTTTTTCCTCTGTGGAAGGAAAATCACTTTGCAAGACATTTCGTAGGGCATTTCATTGATTCAAACTGTAGCTGAAGTTGGCACCTGTTAATAGCAGAAATTAATTTTTGGGCTCTGGCCACAACACAGAAATCAAAAGAATTAACAAAAATACACCGTCAGAAAGCCTGATTTTCAACACTCACTCAGGCAAATATTAAGATATCACTCATGTAATCAGGATTCAGAAAAAAAAGGGGGACACGTGTAAAAGTGTTAGTGTAGTTTTTGGTGCATACCATATAACGAGTGAAACGAAGAAATGAAAAGCTACATTATGCAAAATTAATACGAATGCAGGATTATTTTGACAGCCTCTTTGGAGAGAAATGGTGAACTTCTGTAGAGTGAAGACTAAAACATGAGTAGTTTAAGTAGGTGTTTAGTGTAGGGGGGTTTTAGGCTTGTTGTGTTAGCAGTCATTGTCTCCCGTCACAAGTGGAAAATCTGACTCTGAGAGTGGGAAAAGCATCATGCCTCAGGGTACAGATGAGAGACAATTGGGTAACTTCACTTCAGATTGTTTATGGGAACTTTCTGATGGGGTGCAGGTGAAAGGAATCACAAGCTCAGCCGTAGTCACAGGGCTGGAAAAGCTCTCTTGAGTCATGTGAAGTTTGGGATAGTGATCTTGGACAACACAGATAGAAGCACACTCAGTGAGATGAGGACTAAAGGCATGCACACTTCAGCCTGATTGTCTGAGGACTTTATTTTTCTGCAACTATAGGGGAGCTGCTGTCCCACACTATGAGAGCCATCTTTTCTTTAGACATCAAGCCCCAGAGGCCTTTATCTCGTTTTCAGCTCTGTAAATTATTTCCTTCTAAAATTATGGTGAACTTTAAATGGCAGGTAACCTTTTTTTCAATGCTGATGTAATTTGTTCCATCTTGTTGTACTTCTCCCTGTGTCCTGTCTCTGATGTCCAAATTTCAGAACAGGGAAGCTGAGGTAGTCAGTACAAGCAAAGAAAATGTGAAACTATCATTCTTCTAAGCACATCACTAAAACCATCTTGGAAAACAGCCCAGGCTCTTCCAGCTCTGCCTCTTCAGTCATTAGAAATGGAGGTCAACAAATTTAAAAAAAAAAAATAAAGGTCTGTGCTCCTGGGGTCTGCCTGATCAGCATCTCCACCAGCACCCTGTGCCCTCTTCACTCACAATTAACTCCAGCTGGAGGTCTCTCTGAGACCATCACCTGCTTTGACCCTTGCTCCCATCTCCCTCTGAATGCAATAATACAGCAGCCTGGCCCAAAGTGCTTTTTCTAGACGTAGCAGTTTCACAGATGTATACACTACCTCAGTTTTCTAAAAATAACAAAGGACAGGAAATGCTGAGCTTGACTTCTTCCCCCCTGTATCACACGGCATTCAGTGGCATAAGTGAAAATGAGAGTCATAAAGCAATATCTTTGATACAGACACTCAGGGAAGTGGGTTAGTAATATATACCATATTTTTTTTATTTGGTAAGAAGTCCAGACTTCTTAATGTCCTGTTACATATCTGAAGCATTATGTGCACATGCCTGACCAATTAGGTTAAGTCTACACATCATGCTGTTTCATCACTTACTTAAATTCAGTGAATTATTTCCCAGCCAGATTTTATTTTCTGATGTACTCAACCATTCATGTGAGGGGCAGAGCAAAGGAAACGTGCTGCTTCTTCTACTGTAGGAAAAAAAAAATTGTTTCACGACTATGAAACCAAAATACCTCTGTTCTTGGTGCTGTTGTCATGAAATATATTCCATGAAGTTTGTTTAACTAAAGCAAAAGTTGAGATCTCAGGGTGATTCCTGTCTTCTAAATATATGATCTAGAAAACTGAGAAACGTGAAGATCTATTATAGCCAACTGAGTAAATATCTTTAGGCTTGCTAAAAGTAATCCAACAGGGATGCTAGACTATCTGTGCAGAATGAATTTTTGTAATTCTGTGGACATTTGTGGACAGTATCAGTGTACCTGGCACCCAGTAACAGCCAGCTGGGCTAACAAATGGCCGTAGAGGAAAATCCTGGTATGCTATACAGATGCTTTGCACTGCTTCAGCACCCACAAGGCTAACATTGCCAGCTATCTCAGAGGGTTTAAGTATTACACATCCAGATAAGAACTTTTCCAGTGTTTCTGAACAAGTATAAGTGGTAAAGCATGGCCGGAAAGCAGACATGACACCTGGCTTCTGTAATACTTTTTTCAAAACTTTTACTGCTTGGCTATTGTTTCCAGCAAAAGAAGGCTAAAACAATGCAGCACAGACTTTCCATTTCCAAACATTCAGTAGAAGGAAGGAGGCAAAAAACCCCAAAGAAAGTCATGAAGTAGTGCAAAGGTTTGAGAACACGTTTGAACACTGTTCTAACAAAGTAGATTGCAGTTTTTGGGAGGATCAGCAATGCTGATAGGAATTCTTTTAAATAGTATATGCAAGCAAATGCAAGAGCATAGAATATAGGCAGAAGAGCTGAATCAAGGGGTAACTTGTTATAGTTGTATTTTGATAACAGCTGCAAAAGTTGCATCAGCAGATGATACAAATAGTAAAGATATAAAAAAATAACAGGTTTTCTCCTCTATATTTATAACACTGATCAGCCTTTTATGCCTTCATTTTACAACTATTATGTTTCTAGTTTACCTTCTTGGCAATCAAAACTGAAAAGGCACTTTATAACATCTGTATGCAATTTTTATAGACACTAGTGATTCATAAACTTTGATTTCAAAGACATTTCCTACAACTCTTCTTGCTCCACAGGACCACATGAGTTTCCCCACAAAAATGCTTGATTTGTTTCCAGACTTTATCTCAAAATTTCTGTTGTCTTGGGGATGAAGTGGTTTTGTTATAGCTCAATCATTGGGAACTATTAACTCAGCAAGTTCAAACAAATTCCTGAGCCAGGAAAGGGTCCTTTAACTTTTTTTGCTCAGGGCCTCTTTTGTTGCTTTTGATAAATATTTCTGTATTGAAAATAAATACACAAAAAAACTCAGAGAACAATCTAATAATAATTGTAATAATATAGTTTGAACTTTATCCAGATTGTTTTCATGATTGAAATAGACAAATAAAATATATATTAAGATAAGGTGAGAACTAGTGAGGAAAGAAAGTTGCAGTCAGTTGGGATAAATTGGAATAAATATATTCCTAACAAAAACTGGAAGAGGTAAATATGCAAACAATGAAACATTTATCTTGGCACTGATATTACAAAACCATACATTAAAATTCAGTCGGGGTTGAGGCCACACACTGGTAATTTAAAGCTTAAAGGCATTATGAAACTCTCTTAAATATCTCACATGTAGGGTAAAAACCTCAGCTGATAAAACCATTATGGGAACCCCAAAACCTTGTGGCTTGTTTGGAACAACTGCTTTGCTGAAGTGGAATTGCAGACAAGAGCATGTCTGATCCATGCTAAATGCAGTCATCCTTGCTACCACATCGTAGTGATGGCTTGGAAGTGGCAAATGAGAGGGGAATTTCTGTCAAGTAGCATTCTTAAGGGCTTGTAGTGGGATCTATTTTGTGCTCAGAGGGTAGGTAAATACTTCTTTTAAAAACACAACACATGAAGAATGAGTCCAAGATGTGTAATTCCTGCAAGTGTTTGCTTCAGGAAAACATTACAGGATAAGGAGAGATTGTGGATTCTGAGTTTTTATTGGAGTAGTTTCAGGCATTGTTGTACATTTAAATTGAGTGCAATAAAAATATTTGAAAGTATAAGGAAAAGGAAACTTCTCTAAAGTCAACAGAGAGGTGGTTTTCATTTGGTGGGGTAAGGCAAGATCAGGTAAAATCATATAGATATTTTTGTGATTACTGTTTTGAAGATTTTATGGTATTAAAAAAGCATAACCATGCTTTCAACCAGCTGTGGGGTCTCACAGTTCCCAGTTATTCAAAGAAAAACACAAAAAACAAGGTCAGAACTGTTTAGCTTGAAAGAATTCAGTGCATCCTACCTAGGTGAGTTAAGCTGAGAGCTAGGAAATGCATCTACATCTTTTCAAACCTGATCTTAAAGGTGCCTTTCAGCAGAAAGTGGATCCAAAAGATGTGGACAGGAATGTTTTCAAGGTGAGAGTTCTGGGTTTAGCTCGTGTCATTCTTCTAAGACCTCTCTAACATTACTGGTGAAGGTTTTTCCTGACATGCCTCCTGCTTGCTTGTGAGGCTGGCTGAGAATTTGGTGCACACTGACCATTTCCAGCATGATTTGATGAACTCACAGCCGGTAGTGATGAATTGAAAACTGGACCAAAAGAAACATGAGGTCTTTCAGAAATTGGTCATTTTCTTCAGCTGCACGCTCCTCAGAGGGAATGTCCACTGACAAGAGAAAATATCACCAGCACGGATCTGGTTGACTTCCCAGTCAGACTTAATGTCTCACAGGGCTACACCAGTAGTAGAGAAGGTCTATCTGCATGTAACCAAAACTGTTACATGGTTTGGGAAGGAAGAGGAAAATGGACTTTATTCTCTAGCTCTTCATAACAAACGGTTCTTCATAACAAAAAAAAAAAAACAAACTTTCTTGTGGCAGGGCTACACTTTATCAGGCAGACCCGTAGGCTTGGGGAGATGTATGTTTCGTGCAGGTGGCCTCATAGGGACATCTGCAAATGTTGTCTTCTCATAGAACAGGGAACTGGTGGCTCAGAGGGATTTGGTCCCCAAGGCTTTTGCATGCTCACAGTTCCTATTTCTGCTGCTAGGACAATGGAGAAGGGTGTTGCTGGAATGTAGCCCACAGCAAAGAGATTGCTCAAACAGAGGATCTTGATGTTAAAATTATGTGTTACTGGAATTTTGGCTGGTAGTTGCCAACATCTTGGAACAGTTTATTCCTCGCTATACTATTGAAATGATTTTCAGTGGGAACATCTGGAACACAAAGACGTTAAGTAAAGAGAAATCCCGTGGAATGATGGGAGAAGGTATCATCTTATTATATGGTGTGACAGGGTGGTCTCCTGAAGGAATGTTATAGTGGAGATGGGGTGAATGAATGGAATATGCATAACATGGAATCTTACTGTTGCCTTGCTATGTCTTGTCCTTTTTTTAGTATTGTACCTATATATGGCTACTGCCTTTCTGTTGCCCAAATGCTACATAGTCTATATAAGAAAGAGCCAAATGTGTTCTGTGGGTTAGTCTAAAAACCAAATCAACCAATTGCTTAAACCTCCTTGGAAGCTGAGCTGAAGAAGCTACAACGTTTGCCCAGTTTCTGTGTTGTGAAGAGACCTGCTGAGAAAAGGGACTGGTGCTCCAGAACAGAGAAAAGTGTGTGTTGGTTGGGTGTCTTTTTCTTTCTTCTTCAGTACAAGGGTATTTCTAAGTTGTGGTGAAATGTTTTTTCAAATAAGCCAGAACTGTTGCTTCATTTAGCCTGAAGACACACCACATACACTTGGGACACACAAAGGAGTAAGATCCTGCTATTATTTTGAGCCTTGGACACATCAGAGGTGCGACTTAGGGGAAAACTTCTGGTACACAGAAATGGTACAGGAAATTGTCTCAGGAGGCTTGACTTCTTTGGCTATTGTTTACACTGAGGAAGAGGAGCTGTCTAATTGTTCATTTAAACTGCATAATTAGTTCAATTAAACTGCAGGATGGCTGGAGCACAGGACTTACACCCATGGCCACCCAAAGACATTTTATACAGTACCAGAAAGACATGAGCTTTGTGTGGTTTGCAGCAAGAGGTTTCCACTGGCAAAGTGCAATATTTACCTGGGGACAGACAAGAGACAGGTGAAGGGGGTGCAGAGAGTAAAAAGCATTACTTGGAAGATGAGAGGAAAGGGGAATGTCTTCCTGGAAAAAACAAAAATCACAAACAAAAAGACACTGCTGTAGCTAGAATTTCTGCAAGCAGAATGATGCAGCTTATGAGTTGTGCCACAGCTTTCAGCACAGAATGGATCTATGTCCATTTAGCAAATCAATACACGAACCTAGAAAGAGTCACTTTCTCTGCTCTACGGCAAAGTATTTGCAGCAAACGGGTCCTCTCTCCTCCACAACAGTGGTAAATGATATGGAATGGCCAAACATGGTCTGGAAATCAAAATGGCCCATTTCAGGCCTTTTCCCATAGCAGTTTGGGGAGAGAAATGCCAGATTATGTCAGGCCCAGCTGGTTCATGTAAAGAATAGGTCGGTCATACAGTTCTTCCATTTCTGTGCGTGATTTTATAATCATCTCCTTGATGCAAGCTAGTTTTTAAGTTCCCAAGAAGAGCTCAAGAGCGTGATATTTAAGCCTAGACATCTTTTTTCATCTGGGTTTCCTGTCACAATGCCAGTGTCTGTGTGTGCAAAGTTCTAGCAGCCTGAAATACTTTGATATATTTTTTCCCAGGCTTCAAAAGGAAAGGTAAACAATGGGCTTGCGACTCCAGGGCAAGCACCAGTAGCCAAGAGTTTACAAGGTAGATCATCATCTTTATGATTCTGGCATCACTTTAAGTATTTTGCCATGTGTAAGGGATGTAAGAAAGAAAAAGAAAGTCATTTACTGGCTTTTGAGGCTGCAGGTTTGATGCCTTAAGGTGATTTCTGGTCCACACAGGTTTCACAGGTTTTTGATTCTTGCTAGAGGTAAAAGAGAGAGCAACTTTGCATCAAAGACTTAATAAAACCTATTTCAAACCAAAAAGAAAAGTCTAATTTTTAGTAGATACTTGAAAGATAGTTGGAGTTCCTTGACAGTTTAAACAACATCTAAAATTTTTTTTTAAAGGATCATGGAAGCTTAATAGTGCTTTGGATATTTATTTTAAATGTTTTAAATACACTAACAGGGCAGTCGTGAGTTCAATATGCATACAGTGTGTTTCCTTCGTGTTAAAATACTGCTATATAATGTAGTAAACATAATCTTGTAACTGGTAAAGTCTAAACATGAGACTATACTTTAAAAGCTGATTTTGTATTGTTTTGCCTGGACACACAATTCTGAAGTCCTTGATTGTTCAGTGACACTTCTAATGAGCAATCCAATAATCTGGGGATGGGAGGATGACATTTAACAATTGAGACTGAGAAGGGAATAAATATGAAGAGCAATGAGATGTTCCTAATGATCTTTTCCAACCTAAATGACTCAATGACTCTATGGAGCGAATTGCAATTTAGTGTGAAGTGAGAAACAGAACCCTCGGAAAAATGTAAAGCAGCAAAACCAGGAGATAGTCTAACAAAATATCAGGGGAAACTTCTAACAGGACAGGGTATAGGTGATGGATTAATAATTTGGAATATTTGATTTAGTGGACATTGGCAGGAGCAGGCTGTTCTGTCACCATAACAGCCTACCAAGCCGTTATAATTGCTGTAAGTAGCAGTGCTGCTACTTTCTGCTTTTTCTTTTTGTTACAATGAATGTGAAATTGAAGTTATTTAAATATAAATATAATGCAAGTCCAATGCAGTCTGGAAAAGTAGACTGGATGACCATACAGCAATTTGAACTTTCTGCTTTCCATCTGTCTCAGCTTAGGGAGTGGAAATCTGGTTTGTAATACAACAGTGTAAAAGGCAGACCTTGTACTAAGAAGACTTTTGGACATGGGACAAAAGTCATAATAAATAATCAGCGCATTCACCAAAGCAAGAAATAAGGATAGTAGAAAAACCTCTGTTAATGGAAAGTCTTTCCCTTTTCCCTTTTTCTTTATCATTTTTTTTGCCCTTTCCAAGTGTGAGGTTTCCTCAAAAGCATATTATCCCTCTAGAAAATGTTCTGCAAATTTGGAATTGCATTGAAGGAGAAACTGCTAACTTTATCATGTCATATCTGAATACCAGGAAAGCTTCCCCCTGCCTCTACCAGATGCTGTTACCATGTGCTGGAACATCCTCCCTTGGTTGTCCAAGCTACATTACAAATTTTGTACATCCTTTCGCCTCATGTTCTTAGAAGGAGGTATAAATGGTCTAAAAAGACAGACTTGACCTGGGTGCTTATAGTTATTGGAGAGATTGAAATTGTGTTCTTTTTTTTACAATATCTTCACATTCCATTTGCTTCATTTCTTCAGGTGGAAGACACTGCCCAGAAAAGCATTTGTGGCATCAGGGGTCCAAAGCCTCTCTGGCTAGATTAAGCCCTTCTTTGCTCCAGGCTGCTAACTTCTTTCATTCACTTGACTTATACAGCCAGGGAGCTCTTGTATTTCACTAGAAATGACTGTATAACACATTCCATTACAATTGTATTTCCATACTCATTTAATTTAGTGCCAAGCAAAGATAAATTCTGCCCTTCAGCTTACTGGTGTTTTCATTTGTTTTCTTGAGTATTTGTGTAGAACTTCCACCTCAGAACAGACATTCAGGCAAGGTGAACTTCAGCTAATGCCAAGGTCCCCCATCCTACCATCAACTCTGTATTTGCAGACATATTTGCACGTATAAAAGTCCCAACTCTGTCAAAATGCATAAGACTGACTGCAACAGCTCTGAAAGTCTGTGAGGAATTTGACAGAGAGAAAAAAATATTTTACGGTTCCCAGAAAGGTTCTGCTGCATCTAATTTATTACACAAAGTTTGGGGATGCAGTAGTTAAGAGCCTTCCTAAATCAGATGATTTGCCAGTGGGGCCACTAGGATGTGTGTGGTGGATTTTGCTTGTTTGAAGCTCACTGAAGAAAATGGATCACTTTTGCTCAAAATCTCATGCTCACAAAATTTCACGTGTCAGTTTTAAGAGCAAAATGAGTCTCCTGAGATTCTGGGTTTTGAAATATTTGTGGAGATGCATAGGCACTTTCACACAGCTTTATCTCAGCACTGTAAAATTCCCATGATTTCTCCTGAGTACTCTGTAACTGTGTAAAACCCTGAAACAGTTGAGAAGGATCAGATCAGCCTGCTGTAGTAATGGGGGGAGTTCAAGACTACATCTGTTCTTAAAAAAAAAAATATACAAATGTTGTGGATCTGTTAGCTGTTTTCCTTGACTAAATATAGCATAGTGAGCATGTCAGTCAACAACCTGAGGTTTCCTCAACCGTTTGGGGGGATTCTTCCCTTCAAAGGACTTTTTAGAACCTCTTAAGCAACCATCTCTCAAGCTTTTATTTTACTGTCTGGTCCCACTGTTGCTGAAAAAAAGAGATTAATCAGCAGCTAAAGCCCCTTACGCTTGTCTCTCCGTAAGATTTATGCATCAAAGAGCACTCTGCTCCAGGGGTAAAGGTCACTTTCACAGATACATTTCCCCATATATCGCCAACTGTTTCTACTTTTCAAAGAGCAGTGGGTTCCCTCATACCAGCTAGGTTTCATGTTAAAAAAAAAAGTTTAAAAAAAAGCTGTTTAGAAGAGAAGCTCTCTCCATTTGTCTCTTTTGAAAGGCTTTACAGATACGTAATAGTGTTGCTTTTTTTCAGCTTTTGCAACTTATTTGAAATGCATTCTGTGTTACTTTAAAGGTCTCTGTCATGTTCAGAACCTCAGTGCTGTAGACACCAAATGAACCTCGATGGTGTCTTTGCATTTGAGACTTCTCTGGAGACCAAGCCAAGGAGAAGGCAGGAGAGAGAGAGGTGGTCCAGGAGCATCTGGCTCACCTTCATTTTCTCAGTGTGAACAGGAGCGCTGGGAGAGAAAATGAGAAAATTCTTAAAGAAACTGAGGTGGGAGCCAAAGTGGAAATAGCAGATCAAGGAGTTAGGAAAGTACCAGGTAAAGAAGAGTGAGGCTTGCAGAAGACAAATTAAGAATCTGAGAAAAATTACTACTTTTGCTGTCAAACCTAAAATTATCAAGCATTAAATTAGTCCAAGCTGAAATAATAATTGTTTGTATTTAAAACTGCTACTATGTCCATTTTCATAGTCAAGACTTATGGACACAAAGACTGAGAGAAATCAAATTTGTTGACTCTTCAGGTCTACAGGGATCCCTGATGCTTCACCTGGAATAATTCAAATCTGACTTCTCTTTTTTTACGTACCCATACTACTGATCTGTGAAAATCAGATTATAAAAGACACTCTTTTACTCTTTCACTATTCAATCTGACATTTACTCATGTTTCTAAGAGGGATGTCCTTGGAAATGCCCATTACATAACAGAAGGGTTTTTAACTTGCTAGAGTTCACTAACCATTCCTTTCCATGTCCTGTCTCCTAGACTTACCGCCTTTTCCATCAGAAGCTCCACAACATCTTGACAAAAATTCCATACATTTAATTATTAAATAAGAAAGTCAGGGCAAAATTTTCTTAGTAACTTTATTGCTCTCCAATTAGTCACAAAAAGAGTCAGTAGACAAAAGCAAAGAGCAATCTTCCAGCCCTTCAATAGCCAGCAAGGGTCTATTTTTGTCCAAAATGTTATTCTTTGCAAAATTATAAGTTTGTCTTCAACCAAATATCAAATTTATTTATGGACAGTTTTTTTGTTGTTGTTGTTGTGTTTTGTTTTGGGATTTTTTTTTTGCAACCCAAGTTTTTCAGGCATCTTCAGTTCTTTGTTAAATGAGCAGAAAGCAGAAGCCAAAACAATTCTGGCGTGACTTCGTCCTCCCCATTTCAATGACCTTTTTAGAGGACATTTTGGTTTCCATTTTCCATGTGTGTGTTGGCTTGATAGCCTGCAGATATACATATGCAATTGTAGATATACATATACGATATATTTCTCCTCTATTTTAAAGACATGGTGTCGTTTTCCCCTCCTTTTATTGACAGACTTGTCATTGATTCCAGTGTTCATAAAAGCAATGATGACAGATAAGTGTCTGTAACTGAACAGCCCACAGTGGAGTTCACTTGTTCTAGCAGGCATTTCTTTTTTGCTTTTTCCTACTGCCTTTGTTTCCCTTTCTCTGAAGCAAGTGTATTTAGGGATTTATGGATTATTTTCATTGAACAATGTCAAAAATATAGAATTTTGCTGGGCAGCAAAATTTCCTATTGGCTTTTTCTTCCCTACTGCATAGGTTCACATTTCTTTGACTTTGATGAAATTTTTAAAGTTTGATTCTAACCGATCTCGCTTTTTGTTTATTTAATATTCTTCTGTTTTGCGAGGGAGAATAAGACTTCTTGACATCTTGTAAGAGCTCATAATTATCTCTCATCAGCCCATGCAATATGCTAGCTGTTCCACCAAAACCAGTTCTTTATTTTCTGTGGATCATTCCATGATGCTCACAAAAATGTTTACTTTCAGCTCTTAAAATGAGTTCTATGGAAAACAAACTTGCAAAAGCTACCAGTGAGAGAAAGCTGGTTGCAGGAAAAGGAACAGCAATCACAACTTTAAAAGTGAGGAGATTCTCTGTGGGAAAACTAGAGCTTTCTAAAACAAAATGCAAGTTTGCAGCTTGTGAGGCAGTTAGTAGAACTGAGGTTTTAGGCAGAACTTGGAGAGAAGTTCAGGTGCTTTTCCAGGGATTTGAGTCAAATATGTCATCTGGAGTGATCTCACCTGTCAGCACAGACAGTTCAGGGAAATACCGAGACCTCTCTCTTTGTTCCTTTTTTTCAACGTAGAGCAAACCCAACTTCACACATAAAACTTGCCGTTCCCTCCACTCCCCTGCCCCTTTCCTTTCCCTTTTTATTTGTCTAGCAGTTGCCAGCAGGGATCAGACACTAGGAACAGTGCAGTCAGCACCTTTTTTCTGGGGCACAAGCACCAGACCAGAATTTATTGGCTTTATTCACCGCAGGGATGAGCACTACATCCAAGAAAGAGCCTCTCCTGCGGGGTAGCGATGCTTTGCCACCAGCCCAGTCAGCCGGCTCTGACTGCAGGTTTTAAGCTTTGTTTCATGCCCCTTGGGCTGAGAAAAGCCTGCCTCTTCTGGAATGCTAACCATCCTTGTGGGATTGGATGCCTCTGTTTCATCAGACAATAAATTAGAGAGCTCGCGTTGGACTGGAAGCGCCCACTTCACCTAGCTTGGGCTGGGGATAAAGAGACGAGGCTGAGCTCTGATTCAACACACCGGCCAAGAGCCATATTTATCAAGTGGATCTCTATCCATCTTCGGGGTGGAAAACGGTAGCTGCAGCACTTCCCCTGCCGAAGCACACTTTATAAAGCCGTGGGGGGGTTGGGGAGGGGATCAGTGAGAACGGGAGGCGTGGGGGCTGCTTTTGTGGGGCAGCCTGCAGTGACACGGCAACCCAGACATATGGTGTCATTACTCAGCCGACACAAATTTGACACTTGGTGAATTTATTATATTTTGGTTTGCTCCTGGTGCCTGAAAGGCTTTGCAACTGTCTCTTCATAGGGCCTGTCACAGATGTTGATGTATTTTCCTCCTCCACAGCCAGGTTTTACTGTGGAAACTGATACAACTTCACGATAGAATTTCTGGATGAATTATTCACGCATTGCATGCTTTCTGCACATAGGGGGTTGGAAGAAATCCATCCTATTCAATAAATGGCCTCTTTAATCCCCTTTAACAGAGAATTTTCCCTGACTTTAAACCATTTCTATTATCACCTTTGTGATCCTAATGTTTTGGATAACATATTTATAGTTAATAGCTTTGTTAAATTTTTCACTATATTTCACCTTAACATGCAATTAAATTCTCCAGACACAGTGATGAAACTGATACATCGAAGAGACAATAAACCATATGGCCCAGATTCTCATCATCTTAACTTTTGGTAGCCCCTTTTTTTCCTATTTTTTTTTTTTTTAAATCCTGCAGATCATTCCATGTCCAGTGATTTATAGGCTAATTCCTGAAATATCTCAATATTTGTTGTTGTAGACAGAATGGGCTGTTGCTAATGCCGGTACCATCTGTGGAGATGATTTTTTAATTGAAAAAAATTTTCAGTCTTGAGAATAGAGAGTTGGATGAACTCATCACTGCCCCCTGAGAGAAGATTAATGAAATGAAAACATATCATACCGCTTTAATATCTGGAGAAGTAATAAGGATGCATCAAGTGACAATATAGAGCATGGTGCGTGGGGGTAAATTGCTTTAACATAACAGGCAAAGTCCATCCAAGAATTAAAAACTACGTTTGCAGTTTTAAAAACTATTGAGGTATTAATGCTTTGTATCAAAACTCCCAATTCCATTTTCTTCCTGACTTCTAGCTCCAGAAGCAGAGTTCAGATTCACATTCTTTCGCTCTTGACCCCACATGCTATAATTCATATTCCCAAAATAATCCTGTTTAATTTAGTATTAAATAGCTGCTTGCATATAGCAAAGTTTTGAAATCAAATGGCTGCATGGACATTAATCTTATCCTAAACTAGTGATATTACTTCTGAAAGACAGAACCAAGTAAAACTATGTAAATTGATATTCACTACCTAAAATGTAAGAGTTCTAGTTTTGTCTTAGTATAAAGCTTACACTGCCTTGACAAGAATTGGTAATTTAAAGCCTATTACATTTTTCCTCAGATTACTGTGCTTTGTATATTGTTAATACAGCCTGCATTGCTGAGTCGCCAGTTGTTAAATTGGAATTTATATTCATATTTTGGAAAATTGCCTTTCTCCACAAGGTTCCATAAATTAAGATCTCAGCCCTGAACCCTCATGGCAGTATTCAAATATGGAAAATATTGAAACTACCTGGCCTCCACCCCAGTGTTTTGCAGAAGGATGACTAATAAGCATTTAAGGTATTATAAATACGAATTTCCCAGAGTGTTTCAATTTACACAATAACTTTAAATGAAATGCAGAAACTACATTATTTTTTATGGCTTTAGTAAAAATCATGTGACTTTTCTTTCTTAACTTTGTTCCCCAAACAATTGCATATTATTCGTAAAAGTACTGTATTTAAAATCAAAACTTAAATTGACAAAATCCTGTCATTGTTACATCATGGTTCCATGAAATAAGAAACAGTACAGCAAAATATCTTTTGACAATTTGAAAAAGAAGATTTTTTTTTCAATAGCTTGTAGCTTTCTTTTAAGTTTAGGTAGAGCAGGAGATTTTCTTCTAAAAATGGATTAACCTGAGCTGGACAGACAGCATCATGGTTTCCCAATCTGAACCCCAAGCTCTAGTTTCTCCTGGTCTAACCAAGTTAGTAAAGGAAAACAAATGGCAACGTTCCAGAAAATATATGCTGGTTTAAATTATAAATATCTCACTGATAAATCAGAAAATTAAGCAAATATGGAATTCAAGTACTTATTTAACTTTGCTTTTTTGACATTAATACACATACAACAATCCAGTGAACTGCCAATGATTTGGGTGTAATATTTGGAGATCCATTTCTGGAGCTAGGAAATCAGAACATGGGGTATTAAGTTCACCCTCTCCCGAACAGGTACTTTACTACACTGCTTCTGTAAGTGGGACAATTGTACATTCTGAGTGATGCTTTTCTGCTCTTCTAGTCTTTGAATGTGTTCCTAAGCTGCAGGAAGCAGCTCATAAGTTGAGGGAAGAAACAAACCATCTAAAATCATGATGTAAGAGACAGCAGTAGAAGACTTTACTCGGACTGGTTACAGCCATGAAGTTGTATGACACAGCTATACCTTGGGCAAAAATAAATTTTAAACCAGCCGTGCTCAGATATTTCATTTCAGTGTTGTGAAGAATTGCATAGGTACACCTTTCCTTTACTCCTTTTGGTTGGTATCTCTTACACATGCCACTTGCCATGCAAACACTTCTCTGGTTGGAAAAAAAAAAAAAAAACAAAAAAATGAAAACTAATAGTAACCAGCCAGTTGCTCCATTATGAATAATGATTGTTCTTGGCCCAAAAAAAGTTAGCAATCACTCAGCCAACAAAAGTTATATAAGTTTGGGAGTGTTTGATTTTTTTTCCCTTAAAGCCACTGGCCCAGTTGAGACTCCAATAGTAAAGCCGAGATGTGCCACTGGATTTGCAACACATTGCAATGATTTTAAGTCCCAAAGTTTGTATTTCTTTGCACCTTTTCACTTGATACCAATTCTTTTGCAGCTATGTGTCACCGTGCTGGCATAAGTGTGTTTGAAGGTTAGCTCTGCTGCGTTTCTGCTGCTCAGGAAACACCATCGAGGTGCAAAGGCTGTGAGCAATTTCAGTGCAGGGCTGGTGGAGCAGTATCCAGGAGCTGCTGTTAAAAAGACAACCACACTGATCCACTGACACACATCTTTGCTTTATCTGACAAAAAAGCTCTCCATCTCCTTTTTCCAGGCTGTCTGCATGTGTGCTGGAGGCACAAGGAGCAATGAGCCAGAGGGCCAGTGCCAGACCCCATGCCTTGAAAGTCTCTTCAAGCCTGTAACCTTTCCCCTCCTTGCAGTCCCTCCTGAAAACTCATCTCTGACTAAGGCATGTATTGAGTTACAGGCAGACAATAGCCGGGCAGGTTGGGAGCTATCTAGGAACGACGTGCATCCAGGCTGTTCAGCTGGAAGATCAGAGCAGCAGTGCTGTGCATCAGTTCCCTCTTCAATACACACCCCAAACACGTGTGAAGGCTGTTATGGCTCTGAGCTGAGCCTCTGTCATGCAGTCATGCCCCCAGATATGAGCAAGACCAGCCCTCAGGAGCTGCAATATTGGTGATATCAGTGTAAGACCCCGTCTTTCGCACGCTTTCCCTGCCCCAGTTTGCCCTAGAACCCTGTTACTACAGACTCAACCCAAGAATGACACTTCCCTGTAGCTTCTAGCACAGTGGTGCCAAACCTCTCAAAAAGCCCTGTACCAGCACTTAAAAACAATCAGGTGAACATCTATTAAAGGAGAGCTAATTACAAGCTCCGAACAAGGGAATTTTCTCCTTTATTTTCCCATTTGCATGATTCTCAGCATTTAATCTTTTTCAATGCTTTGGTGAATTGCCTGCAGTCCACAGCCTATGGAAGTGAAAGTAGTTCAGCTTCCAGTGCCATCACTATGGTAATACATAAAACCCAAAAAATGATGAAAGGAATAGCGGGAGCAAGCCACAGAAATAATCCTTTTGTCCACCATAAATGTTGAATGATAATTTATATCATCAACAACAATACTTTAGAAGACATGAAGTTTTGCTTGTAATAAATATTTCAGCCTTCAGCCCTTCATGCAGACCACCTTTAAAAGCCTGTGGGCTTGATGCTCTCCAATACGATTCTACCACGACTTTTTGTGCTTCTAATGGCAACTATTGCAACTACTGCAGTAAACATAATTTGGATAACCTAAAAAAAGGAATGCAGGTGACAGGTCTTTAAAACTTGATATTCACTGCTAAACATTCTGCTGGAAAGCACGGCTCTAAATTTATTTCATTTCCCTGTTTTCTAAAGGAGAGCAGCAAGGGGAAAAAAAGAGGGAAGGAACTGAAAATTATTCCAGGGAATTACTCTATTTTACTGAGTTATTGTTATGTGCTTTACTTTAACAAGCCAGCTTGAAACTTATAGGTGGCCCAAAAATGGATGATGTGATACAATGGGAAACCGTTCAAATTCAACACAGCTGAAGGATAGCCTGTTACTTGGCAGGTATTTTGGCACTTACAAATACTTTTCCCCCTGCCTTTTTCTTATGCAATATTTAATCTCATTGTAACCTTTTTCCCACTTCATTCTGCTTGTCATTGCCACCTTGCCAGTTGTGTTTTTGTAGACTGTATTTTAGGTAGGATTTTTATATTTGGAACTTTGAAAGTAAATATTTTTTTAATGTGTATGAGAGTAAGCAGGCTTTAAAATCTTCCATTCACCTTAGAGAATTTACATTATTTTTATGGCTAGTGTATATGTGCAAGAGCAGATGGACAGAATAACAAATATATCAGGTAATAAATATTACCTGGTTTGCAATTCAGAGCAGTAGAGAATACAAATTTCTAAACATGGTTTTTTTTAATATGATAATCTTAAAGAATTCGGAAGGCAAACCTTTAAAGTGCTTTCATTTTAAGGAGAAAAGGAAGAAAAGATAAAACTTGCTGGAAGGGTAGTCACTGACATTTCCATTTGAGCAACAGCAGTCTCAAATAATATTGAAAATAAGCTAACCTGGCTCTGTTAGTATTCAGTGTACACTTTATGTTCCCCATTACCCAAAGACAGATGTGTGGTGTAATAAGCTGTAGCTATATGAGCAGAAAATTTGAACCTAAAATATTGTCAGGAACTTACCTCTCACACCTCATTTATTCCAGTAGCTTCTTTCAGGGTTTGGTGTTTGGGGTGGGGTTTTTTGGTCGTGTTATGGGGTTTTTTTAGTTCTTTGGTTGGTTGGTTGTTTGGTTGGGTTTTTTGCCTTTTGGCACAGTGGGGGCAATTAAAAGGAGTTAAGTCTTTCACCATCTCTGTTTTGAAATTCACGCCTCTGTCATCCTCAGTCCATTGTTTCTACATTGGTCTCTAGCCATGCCCATGTTCTGCTTTCGTTTGGTTTCTTTCTGACTGAAAACAGAATGAAGTTGACCCAATTAAAGAAATTTGGGGAACCTTTAAACCTTTCAAGGCTCTCTAAGCCAGCTCCTTGGATCTCTTACTAACTTCTGACCCCAGAGGAAATGAGCTGAAACAAACAGGATTATTAATATAGGTTTTGATGTTTTTTCCTAAATCCATACTACCAAAGACCTCTTTGTTGGCCCACTACTCTCCTGTTGGTCTACAGCTCTGTGGAATGGAAACAGCAGGATCTGTGGAGAGAAGAAAGAGGAAGGGCTGTTCAATTTTGCCAGTTATGTTTTTTATGTGTAGCTAGTGAATTCGGCCTGGCCTACTCACAGCACTTTAAATGGCTTAACTCAGAGATTCCTAAGGTTTTCAGCTAAACGAAAGTCAAACTCACTTTTCTGGTGTTTAGATATCAGTACATAGAGTTAATGGCAGTTGGAGCAGTCTCTTATTTTTGATACTCAATCTTGTGTTCAGCTGTGAACAAGCCAAGCGGTGAAGCTTTTTACAAATCTGCTGGAGAGGCAGATATTGCCCTGGGTGTTAGCGGAGTCTGAGGCGATTCAGGAAGCAGCTAGAGGTCTCTGAAAAGCTTTGGAGAGTTTTTAATGAGTTTTTTTCGGGAATTCAGCAGTTTCCATGAAGGCCAGGTCTGTTTAAAAATAGCTGTTTACCTTAAGGGTTCTCACAACATGAGCCAGGCTTTTTGGTCTCTGACTTTGAGCATGCTTACATGCAGGAACATTTTTCCTTTTAAATGGAAAAATCTACGAGCATAGAGTAAAGCACATCTATTTTTGATTGCATGATGCACTTCAAAGTGATCCGGGATGTATTTTAGGAAGAGGAGGCTGTTCTGTAGCAACCACAGTGCCGAGTGAGATCTTCCCAGTAGCATTGGAGAGACAACAGCTGGTATGACAGAACATAAAGTAAGAAAGGGGGACATTTTATTTGTTTTATGTAGAAAGTTACAACTTTTGACTTTCAGAGCAGCCCTGTGTATAACAATTCCTTCTCTAGAGAAAGTAGTTTTCTCTGTTATATACTTTGTGTGATGCTTCTTTTTTTTTTTTCAGTCAACCTTTTACATCTCACAGATAAAAAACTTGTGGAAAATGCTGCTTCTAAAACACAGAAACTTTGCTTTATGGATAAAGTACTGTAAAGAAGTTCAGCAAAAAGCTTTTGTGGATAAATTCTACTGTATACCCTAGAAGTGGGCAGAAAATCAAATCCCTAGATTTGAGCACTCTCAAATTTAGAAAGCTTGGCTCTGAGCAGAGATTTTTCTTGTGCTCAGAACATGTTTACCTAAGCACAATCAGAATGGAAATTATTTTATCCCAATAAAAGTTAGTAAAAGGAGACTCCATGCAAAACAACTAACCACAGTGTGAAGTAGAAAATAATTTAAATACAACTTTTTGAATTGTGAGGAGCTATCTTCTCCGTCTCAGCACATGTAACTGTTAAAATTTAGATCTTGCATATGTGGAAAAATCGCCAGTTGAGCTGAAGTTATTACTGTAAAATACGTTTTTAACTTTAGCACTCAATGTGCAACACTTGCAAATTGTTGTCCAACTGTGCTCCAGTCTGTGTTAGTGTCACCACACGTGGGATCAACACGTTAGGAGCTTGGGTAGGTCAATGATGGATGATATCTGTGTTACTAGAAGGGAAGCATGCTAAAAACTGCAACCCTTATCTTCGCTATCATCACCTCCAGCTGCACTATAGACAGCTTCTGGAGAAGGATGTTCTGTCATTCCATCACTTCCTTTAGTCGACTTTGTGGTGTTGGTTTTGCAGTTAAAGTTCTTTTCCAACCTCACAGACACTTTTGCTTTTTCTCAATCCGGAGTTACTTTGTATATCTTTGCCGCACAAAAGAACAAGGTCGGTGACAACGCAGCCTTTTGTAGATTTTAAAAGTAGCTCAATGATTAGGTTGCCTGAGCACTTTGAATTTTTGCTGGCCATTTGACTGGGGATGCGATCTGCTCTGCTGATGTGTTCCTCAGGTAGAGTTGTAGCTGTATACTTGCATTTATCCCAGTCTAACTGTGTCTGCACTCAAATGTGATACCAGTATGGATATCAGCAAGACATTCCTAGCGGAGACAAAACCTAGGATGCTGAAAACAGCATCTTATGCCACCATTACCTCTTTTGTCCCAGTCCTGGCCCCACATGCACTGGTGCAGAGGGCAGGTTGCTGGGGAAGCTGTGCACCTGGTGTCCTCTGCTTGCTGCTCAGTGAAGTCATTGCTTGGCTGGAAAAGGGTGTGCATGTGCTCAGCTGCTTGCCCGGCAGCGTCTCTGGCAGTACCTGGCAAGCCATGATGAACTGAAAGAATCTGCTGCCAAGAATGTATCCATGTGAATCTGTATTTCTCTATTTATTTGCTCACTGTCCTAATCCTACTGGCAGATCAAATTTACTCCAAACTGTCTTTCTGCTACATTCAAACTGTGCAAATTAATGTTTAGACTGACAAGCAAAAGGGAGACTGATTGACACACCATGGACAACCCGATGAGACAGACTTGGGACTGTCAAACAGATACCACATTCCTGCTTTGTGGCAAGAATCTGCTGCTGTCCATAGAGTGGTGATGTAAACCATCTGCAGTGCTGCACCAGGACCTTTCCATACTGCAGGTACAGAGTAAGAGCTCCGTTTGCAAATGCTGATTTAGCACACCATAAAAATACATCTCTAAGATGCACACTGACCTTCAGTCTCCAGACTGAGGGGAGCTGAGGAGGAAGCTTGTAACAGGTCAATTACTGAATGTTTTCCACCTGAAACCCTCTTTGAAATATATCATTATATATTTTAAAATATTAAGAAAGAAGTAGTGTAGTTTTAACTGCACCATGAAAAAGATAAGTGTTCAAGGAGGTAGAAAAATGGAGGGACTTTTTACAAGGTCATGTAGTCATAAGACACTGAGGTTTCAAACTGAGAGTAGGTCTAGATGAGATATAAGGAAGAATTTCTTCATTGTGAGGGTGATGAGGCACTGAAACGGGTTGCTGAGAGAAGTTGTTGATGCTCCATCCCTAGAAGTGTTCAAGGCAATGGTGGATGGGGCTTAGAGAAACCAGGTGTAGTGAAAGGTGTCCCTGCTCATGGCAGAGGGGTTGGAACTGGACCTTAAAGGTCCCAACCTGAACCATTTGATGATGATCATTCTGTGATGGGAAGAAAGTCATGGCCGACTAAAGAAATGCAATAAGCAACCAGAGGAAATGGTATCACATTGTTCCCGTGAACAGTATCTTATTATTTAATTGAGATACAAAAATTCATCACCAATAAACGACTTTTTCTTTGCAGTATTTTGAGGACCAGTAATTGAAAGTACTTATTTTGCAGAAAATCAAAAATGGATGATACAAGCTTTTGACATATGTTCCAATGTGTGACAAAAGTGAAAAGAACTCCCTTATATTATAAAAAAAATTTCAAACACAGGCTCTGTGTACTGGAAAAAACATTTAGTCACAGTTTTCAACTAAATGAATAGTTCTCATTATTTAAACTACCGTTACTTAAAGTAAGGATACTCTAAATGCATAAATAATCAATTACTAATGAGTGAAAACTGATAATCAGATTAATCAACTTCTCCCCTACTCAAAATCAGTTCAGCTAGTGTTTTAATTCGCTATGCAGTTACCAATTTTTTTTTTCTTCTTGACAGCCTGTGTCCCTTTTTACAGTGCCCTGCTCCTAGATTGGATGATTATTTCAAACACACAACTTTTCTTTAAATGAAACAGTGTCTTTTAAGCTGTTCTGGTTTTGAAGACTCTCTCAGAGATATACTCAAAGCATATCTCTAAGAAATCAGGAATAAACAGATGAAGGAATCATCAGCTGTTTATTTATATAACTCTCGGGATTTTGCATCATACATTTTGAACTTTTGCCACAAAATCAATTTGACTCTGAAGGAAGCCAGGATTTTCCAACACTTTGGAGTTGATAACTTTCTTATAAGTACTTCTAAAACAGAAATAGCCAGTCTAAAATAATAATCACTAAGCTAGTCTTGTTTGAGTAACAGTAACATTGTGCAGTGGATCTTGATGAAACTTGTGCTGGCTTCAGCGGTCTTCATGTCACCTGAGAAATATACGGTCCAAAGACCTTAAATGCTCCTAGGATTTAAAGCTGGTGATAGAAGGTGGGATCTGGTTCAGATATAATACATGGAGAGTCAAGCCAGGAGGGCAAGTGGGACCAGGCAGAGTGCTAATTACATGCTGTTTTTTGGTATGATAGATACATAGCTGGAGGGCAGCTTACTTTCCAAATGATATTTCTGTGTTGTTAACATATTATACGTGCTGAAAGAAGCCTGCCCAAGTCTCTTGAAACAGGGAGGAAGCAAAAGAGAAAGATGACATACGGGTGATGCTCTCCAAGAGCAATGCAGCGGACATGATACCAATGAGATATATTTGAGATACAGCAAACAGCAAATCAGACTTGTGAAAATATAGAAATAATGTTTGATATCACGGCAGTAGGTGAATGAAAGAGCCTCTTCAACTTACTAGGTGTAGCAGTTCTTCAATGTGAACATGGAAAGATAAATGTGAATTTTTTCATCTCCTACTAATAAGAAAACAATTAGAATAATGTACCTTCCACTGAGCTGACAAGAATGTAGGCATCCTTAGATGTTGCAGTGAAGACTAAAGAGACAGTGTGTAGTTGGGTCTTTGCCCCTGCAAAGTGGTGAGGGAGCAACAGCTGCGAAGAGCTGGGCAGGTTCTGTCAGCTGAATTGATTTTCAGCGATGGTTTTCATCAGCTGACATGAGCTCTGACCCCATGCTGTGTGCTTGCTGATGGCTGCTTCAGCTATTGGATGCAAGGGTAACTGCAGAACAGGTAACAACAAAATTCAAGGCCCAAGTCAGTATCTGCAGCTGAAAACTGCACTTTAAGACGGCTTTGGTAACACCTTTTGTATTTATAAGTCACGTTAGCTTGAGCTCAGTGCCACGCCTAATCTCTAACAACATTATGCTTATCAAGTAAAACACACCTCAGTAGCTGGGATTTGGTGGTCTAGAGCAAGAAAGGAGAAGACATGAGATGACTCTGAAATATACCATAACATGCTAAGAATCACTGAATTGTGTATAGATCCGTTGATAGGAGGAGCTTTCAAAAGTCATAGCACGAATATGCATCTTCTAGTAAACAAATCCCAGTGAATGCTCATATTGTCCCTTGAACACAGCATACAATATTAACCAGGGATGTAGTACTAGATAGTCCTAGTTCTCCATGGGACAACTTCTGTATGTTCTTAAATTTTAGGAGGACGTGAATTAAAATGGCTGCTGTATTCAAGAATTTTAATTCCCTTTAATAATCCATGTCAAATGTGAATTGTTCAAAGAACTGTCTAAGACACGGTTCTGTTCCCTCTGCCAATTGAAGTGATTAGTGCTCTAGTGACATCAAAGAAATTTTGTCCATTTCCTTCAACAGAGCATTTGGCCTTAAATCCACATTCAATATACTCTGTCATCAGTTAGCCCAAAACCATCCCTTGCAAATAACAGTATATAACACTTCTCCTCTCCTCTCCTCTCCTCTTCTCTCCTCTCTTCTCTTCTCTCTCTTTTCTCTTTTCTTTTCCTNCTCCTCTCCTCTTTCTTCCTTTTTCCTTTCTCCATTCTTCTCTCTTTTGCATCTTCATTCTTCCTTCTGTCTTTTCTTTTCCAAAATTCAAAGTTTTTCTTCTTGGTACAGATTTCATACGTATATCAAGGCAAGCAAACACCCATAAGAAATCTTTCAATAGCAGGAAATGTTTGAGACAATACAGTGCCTTTTAAAAAGAAATCTTTTGAAAAGCTGCTCACATTATTATGGTATGCATTGTTACTAGCAGAAACAGTCTCTATAGATAATTTAAAGCTTTAATAATTGAAATATACTACTTGCACAATATCTCTTTAAGGAATCTGCTCAAGACCTATGTTTATTAGTAATTGGATCGGGTTACGGTTCACAAATCTCTGATATCAGACCTCAATTAAAATGCCATTTGTTTAGTGAAGTGTTGAAGTCCATGACTGAGTGAACAAGATGGTCCCAATTTCACTTCCAGTCCAGCTGTGGTACATCAGTTGGTCAGCTCCGTAAGGAACGATTTCCCATTGCATGGGTATCAACACCTCTAGGAGCTTACACAAAGATGTACGTACGTAATGCTAAAAATAATCTTTAGCTACAGAGTTTCCTTTAAATTTCTCAGACTGGTAGGTCTACTAGCAGAGTAAAAGTACTTGAGCTAACTTAAAAATGCCTTGTGCTCTCTGACAAGTGATTTTCACATCCACTGCTACAGGAACGAAACAAATATAACTGTATTTCTTGCTTCTGAGCAGCACCCAAAGACAGAATTTGTAATCTTCCCCAAATGTCATGCCATTTCTACACTACAGCTTGTACACATTTTTGCAGTAAAAAGGTTTGCTGTATGTGTAAGCTCCTCTGTCTGCCTTGTTAAAGGAAAAAGTCTTCTAATAAAAACACAAAGATCTGTATATTTAATATGGTAAACAGATGGTAGTCTCTCATGGCAAAGCATTTTTGCTCAGTAGTTTTCAAATATGACTTTTACAGAAAGTTCCTGTCTACAGAGGTTTCAGTTTGGGGGGATGCACTTTTGTAAATGAAATAGTTATCCAAAAAGCTTTACAAGCCATTGGTTCCCATTAGAAACTTACTGCTTACTCATTTACGTGGGTTGTTGCCACTTTAGTGTAACAATGGAATAGGTGTTAACATCTTCTTTTATTTTAAATTCTTTTTTTTAATGCATTTTAAGATACAGTTTCAGATTTCTGAGCTGTGAAGTGTTTTTTTTCCTACTTTCCAACGTTATGTGCAAATGAACATCTACTTCCTTCTTTTCCTCTACCCGGACTAAAAGCCACTACTCACAATTATATGTGTCTGTTCAATGCACTTCATGTACTCCTCAACCCAGAAGAGAGAGGAATTATTTTCTACTCCTGTAGCTCAATTGCCATTCTATGTGTTTTGGGTTCTGCGTGTAATTCAGATGTAACAAAATCAAATAATTAACAACAGTACTGAAGACTTACTGCCTTTGGCTCAGTGTGCTGCAATGCTCAGCAGGCTGCAACGCTTCCCCATTATTAGGTCTTTTCTATGAAATATCTAAGCAACAACTTTTGTTTTTCATGTATTAAACATGCAACTAGGCAGACTCGCTTCTTAATTCTAGTACTAAAAGAGCTGCTCCAGGGACCTTCACACTTCGGGTCAGCAGCCATGCAGCTCTGTACTTCAGGGTCCTGCCAGAACATGAGACCTTCTCCTGCAAAATGAGCAATTCTTCTGGAAAAAGGAAGTTGGGAAATTTCACACATCATCTGAAATTAATACCACGACTCATTCTCATGAATAGTCCTCAAATTAGAACGTAGATTGCATAATTTCTGGGTTGCGAGAGGAACTGCTGAGCCCTGCCATTAGGCTCGGGTGGGAAAGGCTGCTTACACGCTCCTTGATGGAAATGGATGGCAAGACTTGAAAAACGGATCAGCTTTTGTGAGTAACAGCTGTTGATTTCTCTGCTAGCCTCTTGCCTCCATCTTCAACTGTGTGCGCTGAACCTAAGGCAGGACTAGTGAAGGGTTTCTCATGTGGATAAATGAACAGTGTCTGGAGGAAGCAAAAAACATTTCTTGAGACTTCTTCTCCAGACCATTTTGCTAGCAGCTAGCTGAGAATTCTTTCCTCAGCTTTGTTCTCCAGTACTGGAGGACACAGGCAATTATCAAAATTGCTTGACAAATAAAAACCATGAAAAATAGGTTTGGGCATGGTTTTCTCAAGTGACAAGGTCAGCTGACCAACTAAGTCCAATTTAAAAACCAAAAAGAATGAGTGCTTAATTTCTCTTTGTTTTAATAAAGAAAAAACCTCATTTTATAACTTACAGTGACCAACCTCAGAATCATTACCACTGCAGTTCTATTTGGGTAACTTGGGAACATTCTATATTTTCATTCCTTTCCTTTTTGTTTAAATAATAATGCTGCTAGTCATGGTGCACAGTCACTGTTTTAATCAAGAACTGTGCATTTTAAATATTTGTGTTCATTGTAGCCAAGAAGTCTGCAGAGTCAGTGTTTTGACCAATTAAGCTTTAATCAGGACAGAATGTTTCAATGTTAAAATATACAAATTGCATCTGATCCACTGGCATATGCTACCTTTCTCGTTATAGCACTGTCTTTCTTCTTAATCTGAATGGCTCAGCCACAGGCTTTCATTTCTAAGTAATGACATGAGCCTCTCATTGCCAACAGAGCTGTTACAAGAGCAGAGTGAATGCTGCCTTTATAGCCCATCAGCTGTGTACCAGCACATCTAGCAGGCAGTACCGTGCTTCCTTATTTATTTACTTGCCATCTCCCTTCGTACCCTGTATTTGAGATTTTCTGTCACTTATGTTCTGTAATGGAAGACACATGGGTATTGTTTTGGTACTCCAGGGAGAAGCTGGGTTGTCATAGCTCGAGGCACACAGAAAGGACACAGGAATTTTTGGATGGGTTTTTTTTTGTCTCAGGCTGAAAGGCATAATTCTTCAAAACCATCCACCCACTTCATCCTACGAAAGTTAAATTCACTGTACCTCTCCTGCCCTTTTGCTTATGAAAGGGGTTTGCACTAAATGCCAGAGGTAATTGATTAAGGCCAGCATAGAACCCCAGTGAAGTACAGTCATCTCAGATGCCATTTGTTTCTCAAAACCATGAATCCTTGCTAATCTTCCCATCAGTGGACATTTCAAAACACGTGCCATAACCAGTGTCATGAGCTCCATGCTCACCTTGCTGGCTTCAGCAGTTGTAGAGCCACTGGCTCTCACGTCAGGTTTTTTTCTTGGCGTTTCTGCTACCCAGTTTTCAGCTGCTGTGTGTTTCAGTTTACTTTCTCCTTTGCTTTCATAGCATTCATATTCCCAGGTCAGATCCTATTTTATCCTTTTAGGCCCAGTTGCTAATTTCCCTAGACTTAGAGAAATTCTGCTTATCTTGCCCATATCTGTAAGTATCCTAAGTTTGGCAGTGTCCTGAAATGTCCTTTAAAATGACCCTTGCTTTCATTTCTCTGTCAGTACAGTGCTGTACTACATCTGATCCTCAGATCACCCTATTAGAGAATTTCCCCTTACTTGATGTTTTGCCATTTAGGGTGATCCTAATATACAATGTAATATAAACAATCTTCAGTCCACTTTACAATTTTCCTTTTCAAGCTAATTTGGGTTAATTTTGATCCATATTATCCAACTCGAAAAAAAAATCCCTTTGAAAACAGCAGACCTCTTCACATGAGCAAGCACTTATCAGAGTGAGTAAAATTTCCACAGTCTGTCCCTCAGAGGCTACTCTTTTTATTTTGCATTTCATTCATTGAATAACTAATAGATATTCTTGCCAAAAAATTCTAACCAACCCACTTTTTTTATTTTAAAAAATTAAGTCGAGGTTATAGTATTTCCTACTACTTTTCCCTACCCTTCTGGCACCCATCCACAGCTACAAAGGAAGTGCCAATATAGCACAGGGATGACTGTTATCTGACTCTTAAGTTTCTGAATGGTTCAAATAAGGTTTTAATGGGACTCATCAAATTTTTTCTTAGGATTCACCTTTGATTTCTGTGTAGGCAGGTTAGAAGTCTCGATTTCCTGTATTACCCAGTTCTGAATGGATAACACAGTCATCTATTGCTACTTTTAAGGAAGGAGAAAAATAATTTATTGCTTTCACTGAAAAACTGAGACGCACTTCATAACACTCTAGCCTAAGAACAAAAGTATAGAACACCCTCCTATAAATCATATTTTGTGCATTCAAAGTTGTTGTGGTGAGGTGGACCAGAGGGAAACACAGAACAAAGCTTTGATCCCTTTGATCAAGCACAGACCACCTATCGGGCTCCTGGGTGCCACTGTGCATCAGGCACATTTTCAAATTTTTGTCATAATAGCTACCAGTCACTGTAGCTGAGCTAAAATAGTGGATGGTGATTAAACATGTGATTGAATCCAGACATTTTAATCATACCCCTTCTATCTATTTTTGCAAAGCAGGCTGCCTGCTTTCCCAGCAGTCCTCATGAATAGCCCAGGGATGACAATTTGCATGCTAACAGAATTAATGTACCACACTGATTGTATGGAACATCTGTTGTTGATTGTTTTGGTCCTCTGCTTTTCAAACTAATACATGAAAATGCAGAAGGTAAAAGGCAAATTATCATGCCAAGGGCAGAGAGCAATTTGTTCCTTCTCTTTTTGTTGGAACTCTAGGTTGTAGCTATTGATAAATATCACTACACCCCTGCTGTTCCCCTGGACTTGCACTAAAATATTGTGCTTTAAGTTGCTGCAATTTTCCAGATGCTTTTTTTCCTTCTCAATCTAATTTTGGCATAGCTTTGGCATAACCACATTAGATGTGGTTAGAGAAAACCCTTCCCCCATCGTCTTTCCCAGTACACATACTCACCACTGTGCATCTAGAACTGACATTTCTGTTCTTCTCTAGATAGGTGTAAAGGAAAAAGGCTCCCCAGAAGCTTCTCTTGTCCCCAAAGTCTCACTTTGCTCAAAAAAGGAAATGATTAATCTTCTCAGGAACGGGATTTTCTGTCTTCATGGCCGAAAATTGAGACACTTCCTAATATCGTCTGAGGAAGCTGCTACAGCATGAAGCAGGGTGCTGCCAGGATAGTCCTAAAATAAGAGCAAGTCTCAATACAGAGGAATAAATCTGTACTTCTAGATCCATGATACATCAGGTTTCAAAATAGTAAGTTGAATGGTGAGTGAGTGAGAAAATTCCTGAGGAATTACACAGCTTCAACGGTAAATTTACTTTCACCCTGCATGCACTTATGTTACTGTTTAGAGGGGGGCTATTAAAATTGCCAGCAAGGTTAGCTAGTTTTTGCTAGTGGTTTTGCCTAGTATGCAAGATGTAGGGTGCTTTTTTCACCACAGGAAGAAGAGTCAATATGTCTGCGCATGATGCAGTTTAGTATGTGAGCTATCTGAATGTTTTAGTTTTCAGTCTGCACAGAAAGAAGATAAATGGCTTGAAATAACCATTGAGAAAATATTCCATTAATCCATCAGCAGCTGTTGATTCAGAGTGCAACTGGCTACAAAGATTCGTTGCATATTCAGGATTGCTATAGGAACAGCTATGGATTACATCACTCCAACTCTCTTAAAGTCTGGCTGCACTGGATCTCACCTTCTGTACCCTGTGTGTGAATTTTGTATTTGCCCTTGCAAATTTGCAACGTGCAGGTTGATCCTGAGAAATACATTTGTGTCTAATTCCCCTGGTGATTCATTCTCGTGATTATTGTATGGCATCTTGGCTTTCATTTTTGCCTTTGTGCTCGTTTGTCCTTCAGAAGGGTTTGCTGTGAAAGAGAAATTGTTATTGTAGCGTATATGAACGTGCGTGGTCTTTGTGGGAAAGCAGGGTCAGACGTCTGCAGGATCCTTCACGCTGAATCTCTAGGCATCAGCCCACACAAAGAAGAGAAGAAAACAAACAGGAAAAAGATCTAGTAAAAAAGTGCAGCTGGGCTGAAGGCAATTCAAGCCACAGTGACCTGCACGCACTATCTCGGTCATGCCTTCACTTGCCAAAATGAGTTGATAGGCATCTTAACACTAATGAGAAATTTGGACAGAAAGCTCTGCTGCTCCGGAGATTGTTATACTTGATATACTTCACTAACTTTGGCATGAACTGAAAATTAATTTTCCATGGACTTTAGTGTTAACTAGAATGGTTACAAGAGTGAATATGAAGAGTGAGTGGAAAAAAACATTCAAGTGCTGTGAATCAAAATTCATTTCTAATTCACTGAAATTCACTTATTGCTATCCTGGCAATTCTTTTCAGCATTGAACTGAAGGGAAATGGGGGGGAGGGGTTTTATTGTTTTTTTCTTTCAAGTATTTATTTTCTCTGATCCAAATTATTAACTGAAAATTTGAGAGTTTAAGTGTCATCTTAAGAAAAATACCCTATGTTTTCAGTTAATTCCATCGTTCAGGTCTGTTTAAAGATGTCAGAATGACTTTCAGGTTTTTTGCAGACTTTCAGGAAAAATAGCACTGGGTCTAAACTACTCATGTGAAAAATAATGGAGGAAAAAGTGATTTCTGATAAAATCTTCAGGCCTCCTTTGCATATCACAAAGCAGGGAATCAAATAAATCTGTCTATACAGCATATGTAATTTCAGAAGTTTATTATACTTTGAATAACAATTTTTATTCTAAAACTGATTAAATGAGTGCATATAAATGGTAGGGAAATGAGGATGATAACATTTACTCTCAGGAAGGAAAAATATATTCGTTAAAATTCAAATAACAGATGCAGTCTCCTAGCACAGAACTCATTATAAAATTCAAAATATAACATGACAGAAGCCAAGATAGAACTGCCAAACAAACTGCTTCCTCATATTCTCTCTTTTCTTTGACTTTTTTCTTTTTATATATATGACAGAGAAGAGCAGCCAGACTTTTGGGTTGGCAAACTTTAATCTTCTCAGTTTTTCATTCTTCTCCTGAACTAACTCTAAAATAATACACGCAGTGGTATATCCCACAATCTTCAGTTTTTGTTGGGATTGTCCCACAAATCATGGCCTCTGCTTTCCAGACAGTACCACAAGATGTAGGATTTCTGCAACTTAAATGTCTGCTCTCTATAATCAGAAGTGACTAGTGGTGGTTTGCCATGGTTTACACCAACTTGTTCATGCTGTAGAGGCAGAGCCACAGCAAGAGCTGGAATCCCTGTTAATTTTCCATTAAGTTAGTTCGACAAGTCAAATGCATTATACTGTAAATATGCAAACAAAAGAACTTGATTCATGTGCCCCTGTGGTTGTAGGATAATTTAGTAAGGACAGCAAAAATAACTGTGCTTCTATAGTCACAAACTGCGCCTGCATAGCCGAAACTTTTTTGTCTTCAGCCTGGATCAAAAGAATGCCCCTCGGCAACATCCCATCTTTTTATTCTGCTGGTGGTGTGGAATGTCAGTGGTGGAATGTCAGTGTCAGACACTGATGAGGGGTGTGTTTGTTAACCAGCGGTGCTTCAGAGCTCCGGACAGGATTTTGCACCCAGAAAAGCAAACTTGACGTGACAGGTGAGCTGACTACACAGAGCTCAGAAACTCCCACTTTGACCCAGATATGTAAGACTCCCCTTTTTTTTAAAACCAGCTCTCTTCCAGAATCACCATTCATGATACTCAAGATGAGTGTTTTCAGTGCTTGAGAAAAATATTTGCTCATATTTCTGCTTTCTCTATTCTTAAGAAAAAAAAAAAGTATTAAAAAAACTACCAGATATTACTGGGAGGTTTAAGCTACCCAACATTAAGCATCTAAATGTAAGATTGCTTGCCCATAGAGTGAATGGAGACTAGACACTGGAAACCTTTCCCCAGTGCAAGGGTTAGGTAAACAGGACACTAATTTAGATTTACCAGTTAAATTCTTCAGTTTTGGCAAAGGTAAAATAATCCTGGACATCAATGAGGATTGCCACTCTGTCTACACAGGCTACTTGTGAGCTCCTTTTTCTTGTGGCTGGCTTTCCCACCAGTGTGTAACACTTTGGACAACCCAATCATCCCTGTAAAGGTGATGTGGTGAAAGATTGTGAGAAAGGATGCTTTCTGTTGGGCATCTAGCACACCTAGAACCTAGAATGCTAGAAATGGAGTGCTCTTGTGGAATTTTCTAGTTAGGCAGATGATAGCAGCTACAGAGTGTTAGTCACATCTGATCAAATGTTTCTACCCAAAGATGGGGTACAAAGTTCAATGATAAATTTTATCAGCTGTTTTGATCACTGATCAGGAAACTTCGAGAGTCAGTATGCCTGAATTCACCAAACCAGTCTGATTCGTGCTTGATTATAATGAGCTGAANCAAATGTTTCTACCCAAAGGTGGGGTACAAAGTTCAATGATAAATTTTATCAGCTGTTTTGATCATTGATCAAAATTTTATCAGCTGTGTCCCCTCCTGACTTCTTGCCCACCCGCAGGGTACTCACTGGCAGGGCTGTGTGAGGAGNAGCTGTCTGTGCAAGCAAAGCAAAACAAGGAATTTGCTATTTCCCATCAGCAAGCATGCATTTAATCATTTCTAAGAAAGCAGGGCTCCATCACTAGTAATGATTACTTGGGAAGACCATAACTCAATTTTCCCCTCTTCCTCATCCTTCCCCATCTTTTATTGCTGAGCACAACCTTATATACTGTGGGATATGCCTGTGGTCAGTGGGGTCAGCTGTCCCAGCTGTGTCCCCTCCTGACTTCTTGCCCACCCGCAGGGTACTCACTGGCAGGGCTGTGTGAGGAGTAGGAAAGGCTTTGATTCTGCATAAGAATTGCTCAGCAACAGCTAAAACATCCCTGTATAATCAACACTCTTTCCAGCACACAGCATAGCACCATACAAACCACAATGAAAAAAATCAACTCTATCTTAGCCAAAACTGGTACATGGTGTGATGATCACTGCTGACTGGGGGGCAGCATCTCTGGAGCCTCTCGTAGCCACCTCCACAAAATTTCTATTTCAGATTTGTCCTTCTGGCAGAACACCTTCCACTACAGACTCACCTGAATTCCTGCAGCTCACTCCTGCATACTCTGAGGTCCTAGGTTAGATATGAACCATTAGACACAATTAGCACTAAACTACTCTCTGGACATTCCTGCTGAAGATGAACATAGCCTGCCTTTCTTTATATGGGTCAAAAACTGAATCTGATATGGAATAGATCCTGAATACACTGAAGGCAGACATGGCCTAATGTCCACTCAAGTCATATGGCTATTAGACTCTACCAGTATTTCTCACTTCTTCACACAGCTTTCTAGAGTGACTTGGCACTGTAATAGCATGGCCCTGTGAGTTCAGTCATGTACACAGCAAACTCATTTTCGCCCACTATATCCTGTTTTGTGGCTATTTGCTTCCCACCTACTCTCCTTGTGCAAGGGAGCATGGAATAAACCAAGACAAAATCCATTTCCTTTGAGACCACGCAGTGTTTCCTGCACAGAAACAATTACAGACCTCAAGAAGAAGAAGTAATTACAGTTTGGATGCTGGGACAGCAGAACTGCTGATGTCAAATTTTTCAGATAGCATCACCACAGCTGAAAAGGGAAAAAGCTATGGAAACCATGCCCTAACTGATTATCTCACTTGATACCCTCAGCCATTCACCCTTCTCTCATGTGTACCGTCGATGAGTGATCTCAGTGAGGCTGTAACTGCATTTTTAATCTATGTTTCCTTCTTAGCCACGATTCTTCCTATGTTTTTTGTCTTGTTTGTGAGCAAGCAATGGACTAGTCTAGTCTTGTGATAATTAATGACTGAACCCTGAACTGAAATGGTTTGCATGTGCTGTGCTGCATCAGGACCCTTTGAACAGGACCTTTCAAACTTCACTCTTCTCTCACTTCTTATATAGCAATAAATAATGGTATGCAAAATTCAAAAAATGGAAATAAAAAAGTAGCAGAAAAAGATAATATTACTTTGCCAGAGAAAATTATCCTTATTGCCAAAAAGATGGACTACCTTGTAATCTCCTACTCTGACACACAGGATCCCTTTTTTCCAAAACAAGCACAAAATATTAGTGAAAATTTCTTTCCATTTCAGTGATGTTGAGTAGCTAAAGTTCTAGCTGTTTTTCAAAATCCACACTGTAGGAAGAGAGTCCTAATGAATAACAGAGGCCAGGTAACATTTCTCAAAATACTCAAAATCTAGTAGTTTCCAAGGAAGAATGCAGTTTTATACACACCAGTAAAACAGCCCCTGCTTAGAAATACAGTAATATATTTTGGTCTAGGACTTGAGTTTTGGTGGAATGATGCTGTGAGCCTACTCACACAAGAGCATGGCTTGCACGATGAGCAGAAGGAAGATACATGAATTACTGAACTTTTTGTAAGGGGCATACAGACAAGCAGCTCCGGTGTAGTTCATCGGTACCAAGGCTTAGAGTTTAGGACATCTGTGCTTTGCTTCCTCTTGCAAGTCCTTTTCCACAGAAGCAGCACATAACACTCCATGTGAACAAAGCAAAGTCAGCTGATTAACATCTGTTGCTTTGATTAAAGTCATATAGACTGCAAAATTTCAGGTTCCAGTAAGACAAGCTTGGTCTTGTAACAAAGCCAGGCATTGTGGAACAAGCTGCCTTTGCTATACCTGCTCATATGATTTAGAATCATGTTTCACACCTGAAAAGGGGGACCCAGGCTGCCTGAACTGGTTGTGTAAATTCCCTTTTATGTTCAACCACTAGAAGACATTAGTAAGCATGCCAGCTACTGTCCTTACTACACAATAATGCAATAGAAATTTTAAACTTCAGTTTATTTTGGGCGAGTGAGATTTAGGCGATGAGTACACTGGGATTGCTTTGCTGGTATTCAAGCAGCTCTTAATATGGATAAAATTGTGCTGGTAATTGCAGCATGAATGACCTTAGAGCAAATTTTGTATCAAAGTAGGTGTTAGAGTGCAGATGCCAGAGGACAAACACTTCAAACAGATTCTCATGTCGTCAGAGAGCAGTCTAGAAATTTGAAGGAGCAAAACAATGCTCTTGTCAGCAAGACTCTTGTCTGTGGCAGATGCTTTTTCCCCTGATGCCTAAGTACCAGTTAGGTTTAGTTTCGTCACTGATTACCTTGTACCACCACAGTTCAGGTTTAGAACAAAGAGAACTTCAAAAAAGGTCACATGTTTTACCTGAGCAGCACAGGATGTCTAAAAGCATGGCACATGAGTGGAAGGATCACAACTTACTCCAGGAACCATTTCCGTCACCAGAAGAAACTTTTTCTGGAAGGATATTGGTAATCTGTGAGTAAAAAATTAGGTTGACTGATGATCTGCCTCAGAAGCCTCGTCACCATACCTTGTGTAGGTGTCTGCAGGATGCAGTGGGCAAAATAAGCTCTCCACGGTGCTATGTTACCCCAGTGTTATGGTAGCACAGTGCTGTAATCAGCTGCATGTGGGACATACTAGGAGAGCAAAACAGCCCCATTGCTTTTGAATCAGCATTAGGTCATGTCTGCCTTCAGTTCAGTGTATGGGCACATGCTGTATCAGCTTCAGTGTTTCAGTATAGCCCCAGTGCTACAGCCACATTTCAAACATCTGTGCGTGCTCAGCCTCTGCTGTGCACTACATGGTTACTCAAGTAAACAGCACCATCTCAACACTTGAGGTTCCGGTGGGAATCCAGGTGTTGGGAACTATTGGCCCATGAGAAAGAGCCTCTTCTAGTTGCAATATAGAGGAGCAGACATCACTGGTAAATAAGAATTTCAAGACCTACCATTTTCTACCCAAGTGACAAAGAAATGTAAAGGCTGAAATGAATATGTTAAATCCCTGACACAGCATCAGAGATTTTGCTGGTCCTTCTCTTTGGACTAGAAGAAAAGTCAAGTCAAATACAGATACGTCTGGCTGAACAAAGCACAGTGTCAGTGATGCAGGCCAATTGACTAGTTTTTCAACTAAAAAAAAAAATAAGACATTTAATTTTCCTTCAAAACAGTGCAGGAGGGAACTGGGCTGACACCTGACCGATGTGAGTGACAGGATGCTATTTTCATTGTGAAGATACAAAGGTATTTTAGCTTTGTCTCTTAGCTGCTGAAAATAACCCTCTTAAAGTTTGCTCTACATGCTAGCACAGAACATCATGCAGCCCATGGCCAGGAGGACTCTGCAGGTAGGCATCATAGTCCAGAATAAAAAAAAGGTTCCAACTTAATTTTCTGATGCATCTTAAAGACACTTAAAGTCCCGTGCCTTTCCTTTGATGACACTCAGGGTAGCTAAGGTGCAATTGTCACTGCAATTCCATTTGCTGAAATCACTGGGTGATGGTGGCAAGAAATAACACCAGCTGATGAATGTGTTTCTCAGATACTTGAAATCTTTCAAAAAAATCCACCACTCCCTGTGAAGCACATTATCATCACCAGGCTAATTATACTCAAAGCTGATATTCTAAAGGAGTTCAGGGATTTCCTTTTATATAAGAAAGTGAGATGATTAAATGCCCTTGCAGTGTCTATTTCTTTCAACAAGTAGATTTTTGCAGAACTGTTACAGTCTGAAACGTCCCAGATGGTGCTTTCCAGTTGCACTGGAGCATGTATTTTCTGGTAATTGCACAGCTTACCTAATTCCCTTGATCCTGAAGTCTATTCTCTTGTAACAAACTTTTCTAAAGGGAAGCATCTGTTTTATGCAAAACCACACTTACCATTTTGAAGGGGTTGGGATGTGGAGTACATAAGAAGCACGATTTTGAAGACTTGGAGTGACTGTAGGGACCCATCTGGAAATTATAAATAAAATGTAAAACTTGAAAAAATTGCAAGTAAATGGTAAAACTTCAAAAATTGTAAGTAAAAGGTAAGTATTGAAAGACACTGAAAGCCAAGATTAGCCTAGGACATACAGAAATGATTTGTAAATCAGGCCTCTGTGTTCTGTGGCCTCTTGTCTCCCCCAGGTTACACATAACTTTGTTCACAAATCTTTGTTGCTTTTTGTCTTTTTTATCACAGTAAATTGCAATGTGCCATAGCAATCTATCTAACACTTCACTAAGGATTCTGCCTAGTGCAGCAATATGAACAATTACTGCACGTGGTTAAATGCTTAATCAGGTATGTGGAATGAAAATAAGATTTAGTGATACATCTGTGATAGCGCTGTGTTGATAAAAGAAATCACTAGAAGCAGAGGCATTTTGTTCAGTAGCTGAACACGAAATCTTTGGAAAAGGGACCATGTTAGGCCCTGTGAGTAAATTCGAAAGACTTTTTTCCCAAAAAAAGATTGTCAGAAGCTACTGAGGTCCATGCAGGGGAAAGGGAGTTTGCAGTTCCCTGGGAATGGGGGGCAGCTCTGAGGAATTATCCTAGGAAATGAACTTCACAGATAACTTCATCGAACAAATTCCTTTCCAGTAAGAACAGCCTGGTGCATTGACAAAACCCTCAGTGAATCTTGATCTCTTTCAAGAGTGCATGGTAGTTTTTAAAGCTTTTAAAGCTCTGGGATTTTTTGTACTAGAAGCTTTGGATTTGCTGTTGAGCGTGATGGGACTGTGTGTGGGAGAGAAGGGATTTGTGCCAGAGACATGGAGACAGCAGGGAGAGTGTGAGCCAGATATGTCTGCAATGAACAGCTATTTCTGGCTGCTCGGGACAAGGACACCTGGACTTCAGCATGAAAAAAAAAAGAAATTAATAAAGTTGAAGGGATGAAAACCCTCTAGGATACTGCAAATGACCTGATACATCCTATTTGTACTCTTCAGTGACTCATGAATAACACAAGATCGCACTGGTAGCTGACATTAGAACAAGCTATAAATTAATGAACTGACATTGCAATTTTTAGTTTTGAAGACAAAATGAGTTGAGTGGCAAATAGCCACTGCAACATTTTGTCCGTACATTTTATTACTTTCCTCTGGGTAAGGTAGAGGGGAGGTATAAAGTTTTATTCGAAAATGTATATGCATTGTCTGGCAAGAAATTATTCAATTAATACTTTGATCTCACTAACGATGCAACAAGTACTGATGAATATTTTCATTATTAGTGAAATGGCTAACTTTAATGAAAAAGACAGCACCATAAAGTGAAGTGTCACATGCTTATCTTTATTTGGTTGTCGCTCTAATTTATTTTTTTTAATTAAAAAAAAAAGGTATCAAGCTAACTAAAATAAGAAATCAAAGCCCAGTTTTCCTGCAACCACACAAATGCCATATTGTGCATTTCCTTTAGCAGAACCAAACTGGACAAGGCTGCTTTTGTCCATCCATCAAGATACTCGGTGACAAGAGACACAGAGATCAGTTTAAGAATCAGGTCACAGTTCTGTGTTTCTTTTGTGTCGTTTACCCTGTGTTCCCCACCATCACAAATGAGGTATTAAGGAGTTACATGGTCTTCATCACATAACCCATAATTCAGAAAAGTTTCTCCCAAAACTGCCCTGAGGACTCCAAGCCAAATGTCAGATCCAGGACACCACAAATACCTTCCTTCATCCTCAAAAAAAATCAGGTTCATTGTACAAGAAGCCCATATGTATGAGCACAGAGAAACAGCAAGCCAGCGCCTCACTGGAGTTGTGTGATTCCTGTAATTCCTATCAGCTCACCTTATTGGGCACTTTTGACCTGACACACTTTATGTGGCCCACAACTTGTCCTCCTGCCTGGCAGCCCAGAGCACAGTGTCCACACATCTGCACAGCAGCCACTTTTCCAGTGCCTGCAGAAATTGTAAGTGGACGTCTCAGTCCATGCCTCTGTAACTTCACAGAAATAAAGATGGGTCTGGCAGCAACTTGACCAGCTGCTGGACTCTGTGCGTCAGGCTGCTCATGGAGAACGATGTTCTCATGTCTTAAAAGTGTGCCAAAACCTGCAGCAATGTGGGCAAGGTAACACCTTCAGCACTTATTTGACTGGTGTATGGATAAATAATAGCGCTAGCCTGTGGCTTTCACATGTTGGGGAAGATCTGGCTGCTTTCACAGTACACAGACGTGCATCCAAATTCCCTCAGCACCACTGAGGGAGGCCCTTTTTCTGATTTCATCTGTTTTTGAATACCTCAAGTGCAAAGACATTGCTCCTTGTGTAAACATCCATTAACTCTAATGCATGCCTGGACCTGCCCCAGCTTCCTGAATGACCAGCTCAGAAAGCATGAAAAAGGAAAACATGACAAATGCCACTGCAAAGTGAACTGAGTCCGTAACTGTGTCACACAGAAACAGAAGGGTCTCAAAATATTGTCCAGCCTTTACTCTCAGGTAGGTTCAATTTTACATCTAGGCCATCCCCAGCAGGACTTTCGTAGGTGTAGTTAATCTTTTCCTATCTCCCTGATGAATCTTTATTAATTAAACTAATGTCTCCTGTGAGTTTTACTTTATAAAGCTCTTTTGCTGTTGCCATTTTGGACTAATTTATCTGCACCTTTTTTGAAAGGAGGTATGCCAATAGGGAAACGTTGGTCCAGATAAAGCCAAATAAACACATATAAAGTATTTTTTCTTGAATTCTAGCTAAAATGTTTTTGACTAAAAGCCAGAATCGTGTTTCTCTTAGGTTCTCATTTTTTCACTCATTTATTGCTACCTTATTTTTTAAACTTGTTTATTACTACTTCAACTAATTATCCTGTACATTGAAAAGATCTTTTTTTTCTTTCCTTTGAATTTTTCTCTATTGAATTCAATTAATTCGATTAACTGATTTCTGGCTTCTCAACTTTTCAAAGGTATTTTAAATGCTGATCCTTTCTTCTAGTCTACAACTCAGCCTTCACAGACTTCTGCTATTTGCATATTTTGTAAACATGTTCTCCAGCCTCTAATCAGCCAAGTCAATATTGAAAGTGTTGAGTGATACTGGCTGAAGTCATCCTTCCAGGATCCCACTTACACGCATAACAGAAAATCGGAAATAACTGCTGTTTGGGTGCAGGTTTTCAAGCAATTCTGCATCTACTGATCTTGACCTAACTTTGACCTAGGAAAGCCAAAACACTTTTTTCCCATTCTTTATGGATATGGCACACTGAGCTTGCATTTAAAAAAAACCTTCCTAGAGGCAAAATATGTCACTATTATTGTTTCCTGCCTATCCATCACACTACTTATTCAGAAAGGAAGAAAATTAGATTTGGAACTAGCTTTGGCTCAAGCTGCTTTTGGCAATCTGTTCTGACTGGTTTTCATCATATTATTACTTACTATATTTTTATTAATGTTTCTCATTCCTTTATTCCTTACAATTTTGTTTTGTATAAGAGAGTGTTTCTGTATCTTCCTGGAGCCCTAAGGTCAAGCTTGACTGATTCATAATTCTTCAGAATGTTGCACATAAAACATCCATTTAGTCCAGTGAAATCTCTCTGGCTGAACAGCAGTGATAGGCGCAACCAGAGAAATCACTTCTGTGATTTATGTTATGTTAGTGAGTTATGGTAAAAGCAGTCCAATATATGATGGCAATCCATGCTGATGTTCAAACAGGTATACGTTTCAGGACACAGAGGAAAATAGGGATTTCTACCCCAAGACTGATAACCTTTTTCATATTGAGAGTACTCAATTGCATATTCTAGGTATAACAGGTTTTCTGAAGCCCTTTAGCTGCAAGAGGTAAACTTCCAGCTCAGATATGCAAAATATCCTTTTACTTTCCTGACTGCAGTCATGCTTTTCTCTTTGAAACTTCTGTCGTAGTTGCACATGCCCAGAGCCGTGCACAGCTTCTGCCCTTCAGTCCCCAAGATCCAACACACTTCTTGAGTGATTTATACAAAGCTTCTACAGGCTGTTAAGGGAAACCTTACACACAAGACTAGCATCTGAAACTATAATCACACATCTTCAAATACCCTAGCATTTAACCTCACCCATCCTCTCCCGCTGCCTTTCCAAATAAATCTGTGGAAACAGATAACCTTGAAGGAACTGTACGACAATATCTAGACTATGAGGAACCCCCTGGAAAAAAAGGCTCTTTCCAATTATTTTTTTTGTTTTGTCTCTCAAGGCAATTATTTTTGGGAAAGATTTTATGGTCGATCAGAAAGCACAGTTCTGCTAGGGAATTCCTCATTCATACCAGCACTAAATCCACCATCTTTATCACCAGAAAAGCTGTGATAATCCAACACATCATGAATGAAAGGAGGAATGAAGAAGCAGCTCAATGTCCAGGATACTTTAGGAAAAAGCAAATCAGAAACATGAAGAAAGGGTTGCATAAGAGTTCAAAGCTAATAAGCCAAATATAAGCACGCAATCAGATTTTTTTTTTCCAACCAGTTATATAATACATAGGGAATCTATTTTCTTCAGTGAACTGCACATCTGAAATGGACTGCAGACTTCCCAATTGGGCAAACTTTTCCACAGAAATTATATGGATAGGGAGAAGATTCTTGGATTTTTCTGTGTGTGCAGTTTCTTCTATGACAATTCATGTGAAATAATTAGGAGCAGCAGCAGCAGGTGTGAATGTCACTTGTACAGAAGCCAGGTCTCATCCATGTTATACCTTTGAGATGACAAGAATCCTGAGAGGCAACAGAGAAACTGAAAATCATTACAATAACTTCTAGAAGCATGAGCTCATATTTACAACATTATGAAAGGGTTTTTTTCTCTTTGAAAGAAGGCTGAATTTCTTAATATAAAAAGATTCATAACTACCTAGACTGAGGAAATTGCTGAAGGGGACATGAGGATACAACCAAGGGAAATCCCAAGGACCAGGGGCACAGTGGAAAGGTAAATGGTGTGAGTGAGAGAGCCTAGGAGGTTCTGAAAGGAAATATGGTGCTAGATCAAACAGGGATCAGATGGGACCATGAGATTTGGATCATAGCAAGGAAGGATGTGAAGAGAAGCAGAAGAATCTAAAGGAAAATTGATAGATTACAGGAGTTGTGTATCTCATCTCAGAGTCTCAGGGTACAAAAATGAAGTCTTCTATTGAATGGGAAGAGCACATTTTTATATATGTACCAAAGTCTGAATTTTTCAGACTCAGAAACAGAAAATCAGTAATAAGACCATATAGGAAATCTCAAAGTCAGAAAACCATCTGAATGTTTTTGATAATTTTCATATAACTGGTTTGTGAATAACATCCTTGAATTTTTTAAAACAATTGACATTCAAAATTATAGTGCATTGTAAAACAGAAATAACTAATGCTGTAAAGTGTTTTCAACAACCTGACTCAAGCAGAGGTCAGGTTGGAAATGTAAACTTTTAATCAGGAGATCAATCTGTAGGGATATGGGGAATTAACTATGTCCTTTTCTTGATTACTACATTCTGGCACAGGCCCTTCAGTAGAAGGAATGTAAATGAACAGGACAAGTAGATTAATTACAATGTATGACTTCCAGACACATTATTATTTAATCTTTGCACTTTTCAGTTGGCTTTCATCATCAGTCAACAAAAAAATTTCTTCATCATCATCTGTTTGCTATTTACAAATCTAACTCAGTTATCATCTCAGACTCCAGAATTTCAGGTCTCCCTGCACTCCTTCCTTTTCTGCCAACAATCTTTATGGAACACAGGAAAAAATTGGAAAGCTTTGGCTGGTGAACGGGGCATAGCCATAATATTTTCTGTTTCTACACACAACTGAACATCCCACACTACGCCTACTGAGACTTGCATGATGACATCATCAGGGATGATGGCTCTTCTTATGCAGTGTTTCAGCATAATATTCATTGCACTGATGGCTCTAGAATCCCTGTGTAAGAGAGGCATTGTATCCACAGGGAAAGTACTGAAGATGGATTAGAAAAATATATTTTCAAATTTACTATTTATCCTAAGGGAAAAAAAATTGTATTTGTGCCCAAAATGGATTTGCAGTCTTCCACTGGACAGAGACTGCAAGACAAGTTTTGTTGTCCCAGGCAGCACCAAAGAAGAGTAAGGCAGGCATCAGCTTTCCTTTGTCCTCTCTCCTTTGTATGGAATTCTTTAGAAATGGTACTTTGATGTCATTTCAGCGCCTGTGATGAGACCACCTTTTCCACAGAGAGTACGAAAAGAAAAAGCAGGAACTACAAGACAATGTACTTCATCCAAATAGCTAAAATTCCTTGAAACAATAGATGCACAGACCTCTTGATTTCTTTGTGTATCACGTTCAAGAGCTGAAGTTCATGAGTGTGGAACAAGGCAAAGTAGATCTATAATGTTAATTTAGACCCTAATCTATTTGTTTGAATGTAGTCCATATGCTCCTATTCTGTGTTTTCTAATGAGCTTACCTTAATAGGAACAAACCATGCTGATTTCTATACAGCAGATTTTTGCCTTTAATCATTGGAAGAAGTTATTACCGTGATCTGGTACAACATGGTGAATTTCGTTGCTGTCTTATTGTGCAAATAAAAGTGTTCTCAAGTGTACAACATTTTCTTCAGTGACTCCATATAATCTATTTTTCCTAATTTTTAATTACCTATACAAAGCAGAAAATAGATAAATTCCCATTTATAGTTTTCTATGCAAAGGCACTTCATATCAAGAAAAATGAATTATTATTCACTGCGTAAACTGAAAATGAATGGAAAGCAAACTAAAGTAATAACTTAATCATCTCAGCCTAACATGGTTCTTTTTTGGTGAGCAGGACAATGAAGAAAAAAATAGTTCAACTTTACTTATACTTCTTCTGAAGTCACTGAAAAGCTTTCCAGGAAATGCGCAGTACTTAAGTCCTACCGCTTTCGTATTCAGCATCTCACAGGATATACTTAATATGTCAGAAAACTGGACTCAAAATACTAAAAATGGAACTACTTAAGATGAAATTTTGTTGACTATGAAACACTTTGTTTTGAGAGATATAGAGAAAAGCATAGGAGAGGAAATTGTGGGTTCTTTTCCCTCTCAGTTCAACTACCTCTATACATGACTGACTACCCCAGGGAGCATTTTTAGCTCACCATATGCAGATTTCTGTGCATATTCAGCTAAAGTATCTGTTTCTATGAAGTGAATAGGAGGGTTTTTTTCCTAAATTGTTCAGTCCTTCCATGTGTGGCTCTCAGCACACTCACAGAGTTTGGAAATGCACTCTTCTATGAATAGTTAATAAATATTCTCTGTGCTTTTCTTACAAGCTGAACCTGGAGAGGAGTGAATGAGTAGAAATAGTGAAACACAAAGTCCAATGAAACTGAAATAGTGAAGGGAAAAAAAAAGCCTAACGGCTTTATCCAAGAGCAATGTAAAAAAAAGAGAGTAGAGAGTTTTGTGAGCTTGCTGTTGAAAAGTCTGTCAAGAGCAGATGAAGCCGAGTAGGTCAAGTACAGGTCAGAAACTGTTCAGCTTGCACTGCTTTTAAGTTTTATAGAAAGCAGCTCTCATTTGTCAGAAAGTCAATGGGACAAAAATATCCTCTGTGAGTAGCTTAGGATCAGTCAGTCTTCTTTCAGTACGCAGATAGTCTCACAAACAAAAGCAAAGACAAAATTCTCTGTTATTGTGAAAAAGGATGGTGTAAGAAAAACAGAGGTATGGAATGAAAATGTTCTGTTACATGATCTGCAAAACCAGTCATTTTTGTCTTGTACCTAATGCACCCATGCAATGAAAAGTTCCTGAGTTCAGTCAAAAACCTCGGGCGCAAGCGAGCCAATTTCATCAAGTCACTTCAGCCAAGACACACAAGAAATGCCCCACTCTTCTCACTGAAACACAGCCTGTCTCACCTATTAGCCAGAGGAATTCCAGTTTCTCTCAAAAGTCTTCTGTCTGGGCTTGTAGACCAAGCTGGGGAAGTTAACTAACACTTCAACATCAGCAAACTTTGAACAAGAGTCTAAAACAAGACTTAAAGACTTATTTTTTGCATCTCAGTTGATCCCCACGAAAAAACATTTCTGTAGATCCCTTGGAGGGAATCCTTCATATGAGAGGCAATGAAAAACCAAAACCCAAAGGGAAAGTGTGAACAAAAATAATAGGATGCAAAATTTTAGACAAAATGGGTAAGTCATTTTGTGTAAGCACATACAACAAACACCATTTATGGATTCGGAGATTATGGGGGTTTTTTACACCAATAGCATACACAGGCATAAGTATTATTCTAAGGCAACAGGCTTCTCTTGTACAGGCTCGTGTAGATATAAATTGGGGCGCATGCAACTGATAATTAAGTGTCACTGGCAACTCTGGAGAGACTGACTATGCAAAAGCTTCCTGAGGCTGTGAATGTGGTGTCTGAGACCTGTGGAAGCTGTGACCTGGGGGACTGTGGTGGAAATCTTTCTCAACTCTTTCTCTACTACATGTGCCTTGCACATAAGTGATTTTAGACTTTTAATATAATTCATTGGTACCATTGTCCTTTCTTCCTCCACGGGGTCATCCTGTCCCTTTTAATTTAGAATGTATGAAGAAGTGTGCACGTGCTTCCACACAAGGAAGTCACAAGACATGCTCAGGTTCCCAGGGCCCTGCGTGGGGTGAGTTGCTCCGCTTTCTGCAGCACGTGCAACAGAAATATCACCCAGAGAGGCACTGAAGAATGTATCAGTGTGATGCACAGAATGACGATATTAAGGAACATTTTGTGTAGGAGAAGCCACATCATGCCAAAAGAGCTTGGCATGCGTGCTGGCTGGTGCGGCAGTAGACAGGCAGCTGCAGGTCCACTGGAATCTGCAGAATTACAACTGCATTGTTAATTTTAATGAGATTACTCTCAGAGTGAAAGTTAAACTTGAAGAACTTTGGTGACCTTTACTGAGAGCACTGCTTGAGTTAGTAGGTCTACAGCATGCCAGCAAAGCTTAAATATGGGTGCTGCACAGTCAGACATGCCGACCCTAAGTCCTTTGAGTATTTACAGAGCACTTACTTTATAAACACAATGTTCTTACAGGCACTTGAGGCTGTGAAGTGTCAACAAATATTTATACTGCTGTGGAAAGAGGTCCTTCACACAAGTGTAAGGGGAAGCTTTGGAGTGCAAAGTAAATTAAAAACCAACTGTGTGTGTGTTGTGTTGCTTCTGTGTGCTGCACTCTCTTTGCTTTGGCTCCAATCCAGACTGAAATCCCAACACTCTCCACAAAGGTGGAAAAAAGCTGTCTATGGGACTCAGTCTTTTACCTCCCAGACTACAGCTGAACATAAAACAGGAATGTGTTTCCATTTTTTTAATGGAAAACTGTTTTGCAAACAAAGTCATATAAATAAACAACTCTGGCGTTCGGAGAAAAGAGTTGTGAAGAATGGCTCCTTGCCACCTAATGGGAAATCCCTTCAGCTGCAACAATGCACCGGATATGGTGAAAATGGTAATTTCACACAGTGCTTGCTATTGATCCATAATTATCCACCAAAATACAAGACAAAGGAGGGTTGCACTTAGTGTGCAAAACAAAGAAAGGAAAGCATGAGCCAAAACCACTCAAACACTGAGTAGCTGCACCTCCCAGGAAATCAGCTAAAACTAAAACAAACAAAACAAAACAGTAAAGCAAACCTGCATCCTCACCTCAAAAAAATTAAAATGAAAATCAAAAAAACTGGAGGCTGGTGGTGTCTGAAACCCTGCCAGGGTGCTCTGTAGACTGGACAACATGTGCAAAGCATGGACACAACACGCTGGCTAGACAGGCTCTCTGTGCTGCAATCTCCATGAGGTGGTGAACCATGACAATGTTGTCATGATTCTTTTTTTCCCTGCAGTGCACAGCCCACTAAGACAAATAAAACAACAGAAATATAATCCTCATGGGTCTCTGAGGCAATATGAGGCAAATAAATAAGTCCTGTTTTTCAGAAATTTCATTTTTCAACCCCAAGAAACAAAATTTTTTACAGAAAGCAGAGGCTTTTTAATGAAAAATCACGTTTCATCCACAATCCAACTTTTTGTCAACAGACTTAATATGAAAAATCTCTCTGGCTGATGAATTTCAGGCCCATTTTCTTAAGAGCCCAGAACCAGTCATGGTATAAATCATTGCAGTCCTATTGAGCTCATCGCTGTGTTTACACCAGCTCTGGCCTTACATCGATTATAACTGAGTAGACACAAACATCAGTTTTAATTGTCTGTGATACAAGAGAGATCTCTGCTGCTGAAGTACAGCTCTTTAGCAATAGCTCGTTTTATAGGAGTTAAAAAAAAAGAATAAAAGGACTAAAATGCCAGCTTCAGATGAGTATTTCTTAATTTTATCAACAAACATCTGAAATCCCAAAGTGTTTCTTCTTCAGGTGCTTTCAAGGGAGGAGAAAAAGAAAGAGCAAATTAAAAGGAAATAATAAAACCACCTCAGAGAGTGCAGCCTGAGGCTGTAATTCCGCTTTCAAGAAGAGACATTAAAAAGAAACCTCAGAAAAGCCTTCAAATATCAGGTAAAAGAGTATAAAAGTCATTCATGCTGTGTTTGATGTGGTGCCCTGACGTGGATCTTGGAATCGGTTTTATCAGCTGCAACTGAACTGAGATGAAGGAGATGATTCACACGCCCTCCCCATCTCAGGCTGGAGAGCATCAGCACAGGGCAGCCCACAGTCCATAGCTGATCTGCCATCGACAGGGGAGAAGCCTGGTTCAGAGCCTCTGGCTTGTGCAGTTTTGCAGCTCTCGTAGAGTGCCCATAAACATATGTATCTTTGGAAAACTATCATGTGTTTTCAACTTCCTGAAGAATTCTTGTAAAATATAACTGAACCACATTACCCTTTGTCCTGCGCTTTTATTCCACTAATGGACAAATTGGGAGGAGGCTGAGAACAAATGTGCTATTAATTACCCAGATGGCTTTTTAATAGAACCTTGGATGATTGCGCAGCCACTAAACATTGTCCAGAAATTTCTTAATAACGCTGGTGAGCGAAGCATTCCTTGGGAGAGAATAAAGATGCCATTGACCGGGAGGCTAAGTTATGTCAGGTTAGTTTAAGAGATAGCGGACAAAGGGTGTGTATTGTATGGAAGGAATGACGGGCTGTATCCTGGCTGTCCGGCTCCTCCAGCAATGACAGATTTTCTAATTCACTGCAGATTCTCATAAAAGTGGGTGGTCAGTTCTGGTGAACCAAACAGTGGACCTATTGATAGTGGGTGGGAGAGACGTAATTTCGAATTAACCTGGGTTGATTTAATACAGCAGAGAGTCTTAGTATCAGCATAAAATTAGGATTAATACATTAAATGTTAGGTCAGAATGTTAAATCCCATTGTTGAAAGACCTACATGCAGTCAGTCAAGGCTCAATATGAGGATTCCAGTCAATCAGGGCTACAGGCTGGAGCGTGCCATGCTTCCACGGCAGGAACGAGGCATGTAGAAATCAGAAACTGAAGATATTTTCCTGTTTCTCTGCAAGCAGAAACTTTAAAAATTCACATTTTTAATGTATCTATGTCCATATTAGTCTTTCCTTTATCTGACATCATAATGGATAAGAAAATAACCAGCTCAGGCTTGTCCCAGCATTCAGAGAATGATCTCATATAAGAAAAGAGCAGTTCATCATGTTTGCTGTCCACTTCTGCATTCGCTTTCACAGAAGATTTTTGATACGCCGAAAGCTGTATGGAAAATTATTCTATCCAGTATCATTATAGTTCCTCAGGCAATAAGAATTGAACTGAGGAGGAAAAGAACTGATCTGGCTTGGAGTTTTTCCTGCCAGTAATGTATTAAAAAAAACCAAACAAACAGCCCTAAACAAACAAAACAAACAACAAAACCCCAGCCTAAGAGCTGGGTAGATTATGATAACTGCAATGAAGAACATGTAGCATTAAACAAACCAGAGTTGGTAGTGGAAAACAAAATACAATAAGTCAATTATCTGGGGTTGAGAATAAAACAGAAGCCAGTAAGATCACATATAAGACAAGCACTATATAAAAACAGATAATCTGTGAGCATTTAGTGATGTTTGCTTTTTTGCTTCAAAAATTAGAATTAGTGGGAACTCCATCCACGTGTACGTTACAAGGACATGATAAGAAGTCAGAGAAATTTCTTTTAGCAGCACTCCCACTCTTTCGGGCCAGCTGACAGTCCCTAAGCACTCAGCACATATCAGAGACCACCAAGGGAAGGTTAGAGACCAACAACTGCAAATCCAGCATGCTGAAGTCAATCTACTGTTGCAAAAGGCTGCATTCTCTAAGCTAGTCAAGGTCCTGCGACTGCTCTCCCACCTGAACTTTTGATAGCTTGGGCTGCTTCTGACTTGACTACACCATCTTCTGCTTGCCCCTATTAATTTTACAGCCTCCTGGATGTTGGCCTTCCTATGCTTATGTTTGTGGGCAATGATTTCGTGATCTCGTTCTAAGGAAAAAAGTTTCTTAATCACATAATTTCGTTGTGGAAAACTAGCAGTGAAAAGAGTTACTAATCCAGACATGGACAACGGCAGGGTTTTATAAGGCCATCCTGTGTAGGAATCATTAGTGGTTAAAATAACTGGCCCATAACTAGGGTCAAAATTGTGGTTTAATTTTCACATATTTTAGCCTTTATGAATGCTTTTCCCACTATTTTAATTTATTTGTCATTAAGTCTTTTTGCCTCGTTTAGGTATGTCGCTTTCAGCACCACACAATTAACCCAGTTCTTAGGCAGGTTTTGTAGTGTAAGTTAAGGTGTCACTTGTGAAAATAGATTTATGCTTTCTTTCTTTCTTTCTTTCTTTCTTCCTCCTTTTTTTCTTTCATCACGTAGTGAGCCCATCCAGTATAGCCTTTACAGGTCAGGAGAAAATCTCCTAAATTTTGTGACCATAGCAGAAAAGCTATTATTTCTTTTGCATTCAAGAAGCTGATGTATCCCCACGTGCTTGCTGTACTTTCAAAGATTAGTAACCTTCACTCTCAGATTCTAGCAGTGCCACTGCAGGGCACTTGTCTGAAACAAAAAACCTCACCCATTGAAACTAAAGATAGTTTTACTACCCATGATCCTTGTTTCCCTGGAGTACATCAAGTGCAGGCTATGCTTTTACTTAAGGAACTCTCGTTGAATAAAAATATTTAATGCACTTTTACTCGTTATGCTTTTGCTCATCCTGGTTTGTTATGCTATAACAGAAATTATTCAACACACCTTTACTTTCCATTGAGTTCCAGCCTTTTTGCATCTGTTTCACTCACCACTAAAACTGCTTTGATGTCAAAATAGGCTGTGCTCACCTGGTCCAGTATGAACAGCATTTTCCTATACATCTACAATAGGCTATATTACACCTACCTCTGGGCATGGAACAGCACCTTCTCCACAGGAGAGACTTCCTAGCACTGTTCAATGAAGAATCTCAGACTTAATGAAATACGGGTCTCTAAGGAATGTGCTTATGCAGGTTCCCAGGTGAGCTCTCAAAATCAGTAAAACCCCATTTGCTTATTGGGAAAATGACAAAATTCAGTAATTTTACATAGATTAGACATGTAAGCTAAAATGACCATGGTGTTGAGGAACTGGACAGGGAAACCAAGCGCATCACGGCTAATTCCAGATAAATCCCATATTTTCAGGCAAGCTGTAGGATCACCCTTTAACTTTTGGGAATAGATCCAATGACATTACAAGCTGACCCAGCGGTCTCACAGGAGTCTCTGTGGTACCATGGTTCCAACAAGGCCAGATGCAAAGGCTGTGCATGTCAAGTGGTCTACCTGACAGTCACAAAGGTGATCCCATGGGCATCTGCACTGCCCTTCCCCAGATGATGTGCCAAGGTCAGAACTGTGGAAAAGAGTCTCCAGTCGGCTGGATTTCATAGGTTTAACTCTGATTCCCCACAATATTTTGGCATCGGTATTTCCATTTATTTGCAATATATCAGTGGGATAAATGGAGAAGAACAATCAGTCCACATCGCACTGTCGGTGCACTTATCAGAGAAACAGGAAGCTCTTTGGTTTGCAATCTCTCTCAAAGACTGCAACAAACAGTCTATCAAATGGTGAATGCTTTGTTCAGTATTTAGAGAGTATTTAAGATTTAGGCAATTTTACAGATTTTGCCTTAAGTCTCTTAGTGAAGCCCAAAGTAAACCTTGTGAAAAATTCCTCCATGAGAAAAAAAAAAAAAATAGGAAAGAAAATAAGAATTGATAAGCGCGAAATAGTTTCCAGAAATATATATATTGTTCTCAGTCCTCAAGTGTTAGCTTTGCGTAGAACTACCTCTCAAAAAAGGTACTAGCACAGAAATGGTAACTTAAGCATAATGAAGCATTGAGGAAAATATCTGCATGGTGTGAGTTTGTCTTGCAAAGACAACATTGCTACTAATGTACAACACAAAACGTGATCCATGGGGTCAAGACAGAAGTTGCCTTAGCTCTAAATATCCTGGCAGTGTAACAAGCTAAGCTTGCTTTCTGCCAAGAAATACCTGGCCAATACAGTCTAATATCCTTTCTTGTTTTCTTTTGGACATATTTTTGTAATTGCTTGTCCTCAGGTACAAAGATGCTTACAGGAAGTCATTAATCTTTCATGAGACTATTCTACCATTTCTTAATTCAGAACAATAAAAGCTTGGAAAGGCATGCATTCTCATGTCACTGTCTACTTCAAGGGAAAGGAAGTTTTAATGGAAGATAAATCTGATCAAATGATAGCAAGAGATAATGAAATAACTGTGTTAAAAAGAGTAGTGTAACAGAGCAAAAGAAAAAGCTCTTGAACTTCGCTCTTTTTTTCTCTGGTACAAGACCAGATGGGCTTCACAAAATATTACAACTGAAGATGTGATTAGCCCAGGATTTTTCATTCTCCTCTTCCTCATGCCCCCTCCCCCATCTCATCTCACATGCCCCCCCTTTTCCTCCAGATACAGGAGATAAAAACACTTCTTGTTTGCTATCTGAAGCAGGTGTGGTTGAGCTAAATGTAGAGAAGATGTCCAGCTGGAGGGACCCATCAGCCAGCTGCCCAGTGCAGGCTGCTTAGATAAATACCACCTGTTTCTAAAGAGCAGGGGGAGAGAGGGGAAGAAAAGCAAAACAAACCTAATGGTCATAGAGCTGAAACCTGCTGATCCTCTGGTTATTGTGTAGGTGCTTTTGGAGCTGGTTAGTCCCCAAGCTCAGCACAGGACTCACAGAAATGAGCATATGCAATGTGCTTAATTTGAGTCTGAACTATTATGAGACAGTTTCAGACAATCAGGGGAAATAATTCAACTGATGCTCATAGCACACACGTGCAGAATGACAAGCACCATCCAGGAGGAACAGAAGAGGATCCACAAAACACAGTTTTACAGGTGCCTTCTAAATCAAGACCATGTTGAAGGAAAGTTTAGCTAATAATATTAAAATCATGAGAGCACTGAGATTATTTATATTCCTCTTGTGCTAAAAATGTAGATTCCACCTCACTGTGCATCAGCAATAACACACAAAAAATATCCCTAGAAATAACAGCTTGCTTTTCTAAATCAGTCTGTACAAAACGTCCTGTTCTTTTATTTAGAGCATCTTACAGATGCGGTAATCCCTTGAACATTATTTGATCTGAAAGCAATTATTAGGCAGTGATTACAACACATCTGTACTGCTTATGGCCGTATATGATTCATTTGACTAAGACAGACTGTTTCCTAAAACTGTGAGACATTTCTCTTTCTGCTCAAATAGCCCCGAGGCAAACAACTTTTTTTTGGTTCTTAGCAGCAGTGAAGCCCTGTGAATGTTCACAATCACTAGATTGTGCTCACAAAGCTAGTTTGAATAGGACTGGAGAGGAATAATTACCCTTTTGAAATGTCTTTGTCCCCTTTGTTACCAATATTGTAGATGAAATTAGCCCTAACTTAGGAGAGCAGCATGGTCCTGTGCTGAGCATTAACCTGAGCCTGAAAATGTGAACCCTCTTCCACGCCTGCTGCTCTGCATGGCCCGCCTGACCTTCAGTAATTCACTTGCTCTTTTTCTGCCTCAGTTCCTCACGTATGAAATAGATATCCAGCTACGGCAAAGGGAACTTCATTCATAGTCTGGGTCTCATCTTAGAAAACTGAGAGAAAATAAATGAAAACAAATACAAAGTCCAAGGGTTTAAAGGAAAAGGAAAGTATAGATTTTTCAGGCTCATGGTTTCAACTGCACTTCCTCAACTATTTGTAACACAGAGGTTTCACAGAAGTGGTTGACATTTTTTTGTATATATTGTTTAGATAGAGAGCATATATAAACAAAAAGTTTTGTGTGTAACAACAGCTACATATCTAAGGTGTAATTTATTTAAAGTAAATGTCTTTAGACTTTATTTAGTAAATTTTGCAACAGCCAATTTTTGGAAAATTCACCTCTTTACACTCTTTCAAGTATTACCTTCTGTGGAGAGTTAAAACCCATCTCCACCTTAGCCTGTGTATGATGCAAATGTTCTGCATCTGTGCAAGATGCTTTTGGGCACATTCCTGGGAGGTGTCACCTGTAGCTTTCTGTGCTCAGTCAGCATCAGAAAATCACAGAATGAGAGGTGCCAGAGAAGAGTGAGCACAGTTTTTGTAAAGGGATGTCATGGATCAAAAAAACTATTAACAGCATTTCAAATGAATGCCCTAGCATTCGCATAAGCAAGAGTAATAGAAGCAGAAATTAGTACTAAAAAGTCATTTTCACAGCAAAGAAGTCACCAGGGCTGTTCCCAGGGCTCTGTTCAAAGACAGGTGTCACTCAGTGTCACTCCTAGACAATGAGGAGGAAGAGAGGAGGCAAGGTCTGCTCGCCATCATACAGCTGCATGAAGAGTTTGCCCACGTCTTTCCCTTTCTCAGACAGGATACTGTAGAATGGAAAAAGATTCAGAGAAAAGCAACAAAGGTACTCACAGGGAGAGGAGAGTACCTGGGCAGGAATCAGTAAGGACTCTTCTCCCCGGAAAAGGCATCTGAGGCAGACTGTGATCAAGGCCTGCAAAACAAAGAGTGGCCTGACACAGATACAGATCAGCTGCTCATTGATTCTTCCTAACCCCAGTCTAAAAGGCATCAAATGAAATTAGTAGGTGGCAGCTTTAAAGCAGACAAAAGGTTTATATGTGTACACACACAACAAGTAGCTAAACTTTGGAAGTTCCTCCTATCACATGTAGTGAAAGGTAAGAGCTTGCTCAGGATTTAAGTGAAGCCTTTGGACCGCAAGGTCTCTTGCACAAATCTGGCAGAATATTTGTAACAGTTTCTTGGTTTTCTTTTCCCTTTTTGCAAGCTTTTATGTAATTACATTAAACAATGCTTTAGCTATTAGCTGCACTGCTGAGCCATGCCATTTTGGTAGCGTAGTGTAGTACCTTTTCTTCCACCCCAAAAATTGAGTTAATGGGGAAGATCTTGATTCTGCTAATTATTATTAATAATAAGAGTGAATGGCATGTATTTTCTGAATACAAAATACCCATAAATTCTTTCGGCATTGCAAATACCTTGACCTGCTAAACTGTCCATGTCAGCTTTTTTTTTAAAAATGAGTTATTCCTTTCCCCTGTCACTGTAAGAAAATATTCTGTAGGATGCATTTGTAGTGGAGACTATCAATGTTTTCATTTCTCTGTGAGGAGAGTCATCCATTCCCCATTATTCATTATGTGTGTGTGTATGTATATATATATGCAGTAAAAATACAGCTTTTACTCTCCTAACTCCTTTTCAAGTCATTGACTTAACCACTAATTCTGATTGTATGAAAGCTAGTGACCAAGATTCTGGTCTAATTCTTAACATCCAAATAAATAATGCACTTCCACTTGGATAGTGCATTTTCCTTTCTGTTTTACCTGTGGCGTGGCATAAAGGGAATTCTTTATACGCTAATTGTGGCTTCGTCTTTCTGAATTGTAAAAAAAATATTTCCTAGAACTATGGCCCAATAGTCTGAGGCCTTCTTGCATGTCACTTTATCTGTGTAATCTGACCACGTACTTCAGTTAATGTCTGTCCCATTTCTGTGACGCACTTACTTTACTAATGTTTGTAAAATAATGACTTTAGGTAACAATCAGCAGCAGTTGCATATAAATGACTTTTTTAAAAAAAAAAAAGAAAACCCTATAGAAGTTTACTATTGGCTTTTTTTTTCCTAAGGGCCAAGGGCTATATGTTGTGATACCATATATCCTGAAGGAATTTGTTTTGCATTTGAGAGATCTTTCAATGACATCCTTTGTCCTGCCCTTTAAAATACAGGTTTTGTTTTAATACACACAAAAAATAAATAGGTCAAAAAATGCACAGAAAAAGGTTATTTTATTTTATTAGAAAATACAGGAATGTAAAAGATCTAATATACTACTACACTGCTTTCTAATTACTGTTATTCCAACGTTTTTATTGTTTTTATTCACTTTCCCATGTGGCATCCTTGGTTCCTTTTAACCACGCGTGCCCAGAAAAAAAATCCCCAAACTCTGAACACGTGATTGGCTTTCTTGACCATCTCCACTGTAGCCCAGTTGTTGTCTGTCTTTCAGTGAACTCTGAGTCTGGCCAGTATCTTACAGATTAAACAGAAATAAAAACAACGGCAAAATAATGTGGAAAAAAAATTATTATCATTATTATAGCTATTAATATTAATATATTCAAATTCATTGTCTTAAGGGGAAAATAAGTTGGTCTGTTTTATTATTTTTACACATGCCAGAGAATCTTATAAAATACTGTAGCTGATTTCACAACATGGTATGTGCCAACTTCTGCACTTGCAGTGTACATATGACATCAGACTTAAATCTTTCCAGTTCAGAGACAGCTTACAGCACAAGTAAAATGGGTATTTTATTTTGTTCCTTAAGGTACCACTCCCCAGCACAAGAAAGACATGGACTTAGTGGAGAAAGTCCAACACAAGGCCACAAAAATGATGAAGGGGCTGGACCATCTCTCCTGAGAGGAGACAGAGAGCTGGGACTGCTCAGCCTGGAGAAGAGAAAGCCTCAGGGAATCTCACTGATGTATATAAATACCTGAAGGGAGGGTGCAAAGAGGGCTCTTTCCAGTCCAGTGCCAGGACGGGAGGCAATGGGCACAAACCAAAATCTCTCTGACCTTCAGGAAACACATTTTCAGAGTGAAAACAACCAAGAATTTGCACAGGTTGCCCAAGGAGATTGCGGAGTCTCCATCCTTAGAGATATTCAAAAGTCTTCTGAACATGGTGCTGGGCACCTGGCTCTAAGTGGCCCTGACTGAGCAGGGGGTTGGACCAGGTGACCTCCAGGGGCCCCTTTCTACATCAGCCATTCTGTGATTCTGTAAAAGTTGGCAGAATTACAGACCTTTGTAAGGATTTTCATCAATTCTTCCCTTATGATGTAGTAAATGTACAGTTTTTCCTTGAATCTATAGGTTGGAAAACAGTGATCTATAACGATAAAATACCAGCCAACCTGCAGAAAAGTCAGGAATAGCATCCATCTCCTCTGAGTCCAAGGACAATGCCTTGTCCGTCAGGTCAAACTGGTGTGAACACCAGCCAGAGCAACGGAGGATGGTGCTTGCCAACCATGCATATCTACAGCATGGATGATGAAAAAAGCCTCAGCCTAACAAGAGGTGAAGCTCAGTCGAAGAAGAGCTGATCTGTTTTCAAAGAGGATATTGTGTTCCCTATGTGTTCGAAGAATGCCTGTGCTGATATTTATGCACTGTAAAGCCACAAGAGCACGAGTGAAAATAGTTTGGTTTTCATTTCAGTGTCCTGTCATTTAAATGTCCCACTCCATTCCTGTGGGATCTACCAAATTAAGACAAAACACCACAACGTAAAGAAATGGAACAGAAATGTGTGTTAATCACAGTAGGCTAAATGTATTCATAAAGCAAAACTTGAAATACAATAAAGAAGGAAATTTTTTTTTATTTTGTTCATGTAAATCACTTCCTAAAACGAAGCAGTAGCTAATTACAAACATGTAGAAGTCTGTGACAGGTGACAACACCATGTAGCAGAAAAAATGTAAATTATTAGAAATTCCATTAGGTTATTTGCTTCGATGCTTCTCAAGAAAATAATGTGACACTCATGATCCATTCATTGTGAAGTTCTTTGTGCTTGGTTTATGTCTTTTCATTGCTGACTTCACGCAAAAGCTGTGTTACTAACTGGCACGTCAGCCCCCACATTTGGTACATGACACACACTTGGACTATTTGTTCTGAACGTTCTTTGTAAATTTAGCCTGTTTTCTTAGAAAACCATTTCTGAATTGACACTGGCTTTCTCTGAAGAGATCTTCCTGGTTTCTGAATGGTTTCAACTATAATTGAGACCCTCAAACCCAGTCTTCTCACCAGCTCCCTACCAAAAATATATTTTTGATACGAGCTTCTAGACAAAAGAGCCGTAATTCCTGGCTGATAATTCTGCACTATAATCACTGAAAAAAACCCTGCGCATGCATCAAGCTGCCTGATCCTAGCAGCTTGCTCCCATCTGATATGGAAATTGTGCCTGTATTGCAAGAGGGGGCAGATGGCAGCATAGCCAGACATACCTGGTGCAGTTTAGATTTAACTTGTTCGGGTAACCCAGAAGCCAAGTCCAAGAAAATTGTGCTGCTGTGAGATTTATGGTCGCCCCTTAAGGAAAGGATCTGAACAGCTTCATCTTTATTTCTGTTGGTGCTGGATTGGTTTGATCAGAAAGTCCTCTGTGCTACACGTCTGACTACAAAGTGTTCAGAGTTCCTTTACAAATACTATGGAAAGAAGAAGAGGTAACGCTAATTCATGGGAGGTCTAGTCCAGGCCTGTTTCTGGATTTAAGTGGTCAGGGTAATGTCTGATTGTATGGCTTGCAGTCAATACCTGATTTCTGCAGAGAAGAAGCAATAACTTCTTGTTTAAGCTTATATGTTCTTTTTAAATCACCGTAGCAATTGAAATCTTTCACCAAGGAGAAAACAGGCAACAAATTGTCCCATTCTTTTTCCTGGTCCTTACGGTAAAGTGAGTTGCCTGATCTTTAGCAGAGATGTTGCTGGAGTATATCACAGCGTGGAAAGGTGAAATGTGTCTAGCACAAGGCAGGGTAATCCATTCCAGACTCATGTGTAATGCAGGGGAAACAGGTGCAAACAATTGAGCCCGCTGTCAGTAAGCCACGGTGATCGCTTTTGATATCTTAATCGTTAGTTGATCCATGTGCAACATTGGCAACATCACTGTCATAGCTGACTGCCTTCTGCACATCTGTAAACCTTTTCTGGGTGCTTCTTGATGTGTGTGTGAGTCCACGAAGTCCTGACATCATGAGAAACTAAATTGGGCATGATTGCTGTCATTTCCGTTTTCCTGCTAGAAAACCAGAGAGTTGACAAATGTCAATAACTGCTAATAGCTCACTACTGTTTGTCAGATGCCACACAGGACAGGTGTGAAGAGAGAGCAGTGTGTTTGTCTGAGCACCACGCAGCAACCAAGTCATTTGTGAGACGGCTATCTGATTGCTTCTGCAGATAAAGAAGTGGCTGTTTCTTCACTTCATGACCCCCTGGTAAACATTCAGCATTGAATATGTTCCCACTGTATCTACAGACCTCCAGCAAACCGTGCTGCATGTTTCCTTACAGGTAATAACAATAGTTTGAAAATAAGTTTAGCCCATAGAATAGCTTTATGTGTAATGCTATCAGCCAGCAAATTAGCCACTTCCTCTCTATTTTCCTGTAGAAAACATTAACAGAATTATATACACCTAATTTATGATCTTCCCACAAAACATGACACTGAAACTAATGGCACAGGCTGCTGTGGTGGGTGCTTCTGTTTCTACCTCCACGAGGTTACTCCAGCTTGAGGACAGAAGGTTTTTATGGAGTTCAATAACATCTGTGTATTCTGCCTATTTTAAATTTCAGTTTAATTTTGAAACAATAAAATGGGGGGTGTATCTGCACAAGGGGGTTTTTAATCTCTTGTTTGTGTTCACAGAAGGTTTTCAAGTGAAAATTGTGTTGTCTCAGAAGGAAGGCTTGTTCATGCAAAAATGTAGTCATTGCTCTACATGTTTCATTAATTTCATCAAGTATTGTTTTGGATCTCTATTTTACATTATGAGAGTGAATATTTTGCCTGGCTATGAGACACATTTCAGTCACCATTGAGTCAGTTAATTCTTAAATGGTTTTGAAGCATTTTTTTGAGAATAATACCATTTCAGGTCTGACATGCAATCTTTTATTTCATACTATTATGTGGCTGCAACATGTTTAGCCAAGCTTCTCCTACATTCACTGCATGTTTCTTCTCACACACTTATTAACTTCCCCAAGAAACCAGACTAAAGTAGTTAATTGAAGCATTTGATTTTCACCACTGTTTGGTCCTCTATGACTCACATCTGATTTGTCTGAGGTAGGTAGTCCCAGGCACCTATCTTCTAAAAAACACCACAGTGAAGGGTTCCATGAAGATCTCGTATTTTCTGACAGGAAATCCTTTCAGAAGACTGGGCTTTCTTTAAATGTCTAGAGAGTTTCTGTGTCCTGGACAGTATAGCAAAGTTATGGCAAATATGGTTTGTAGATCAGATTCAAAAATAAAATTTCCTTCTCTATCTATTCACCAACAAAAGAAGTAGATGGGCAGATAAAATCTGCAATGGTTTTCCCCTGTCATCAAAAGTAATCAGAAAATACAGAGAAATGGTCCAGTCTAACTCTTTGTTAAAACTGGCAAAATCAAAAAAGGATACATTTCACCTTGCCAGGCCTTTGTTCATCTCAGTACCCACTGCATCCTCATTTCAAAGGTGTCACACAAAGTTCATTCTGTTTATGATTACACAGGATATTTAATTTCAGTTGTTTCAGGACCAATGTACTCTGATGATAAGGAACGCGTGTGCTTCACTTAGGAATTAATAACAGAACGAACTTAATTTTAATAAGGTTGAATTTTAATAAGTCTAAGTAAGAAGAAAGAGCCAGTGTGGGTTGTTGCCTCACCTTCTCTGTCCATGTAATACCATAGCAAAGAATGACCAAAATTCCTATGGCCATACATAATCTATCTAGTGCCTTCTCCATAGTATTACATCAGTTTTGGGGAAGAGCAGTCAGACTTTATGGAAGAATATCCAACACAGTACTGGTGTTCTTCTCGTAGAGTTTGAAATCAGAGCAGAATGTGACTATAAGCCATTATTTAGTCTGCCCTCTTTCTCCTGCTCAAAGGAGGATCACCTAAACAAGGCTTGAGCCATGTTTTCTAGATTGTCCTAAAACCTTCCCATAAGGAAAACGTCTCTCATTTCTTTTCCTGGTAGAGACTGATTAGGAAGAGAATTACCTCATGACGGCACTCAGATTCAAATAGAGGGTTAATTATAGCCCCTCATTAGACTATATTTCTTCCCAACCTATAAAACCATATGGGATACCTTTGAGTTTTAGAATTGATAACCCTTAGAATTTTAGGTTGCAAGAGGTGGGTATTTCAGTTTCCATATATGTTATAAGACACTTATTTTTATACATATGTATATGTAGACAAAATACATATATATTCATTTAATATATATATGTTTACAGGTATGTATAATGAAATTTATTTACATGTGATCAGAAGTAACATCCAATGCCTTTCTAAAGTCACTCTTCCTGTAAATACCTGTAGTTAGTGCTTCTACTTCTTCCATCTCACCCTAAATAGATAACTTGTCAGGACTGAGGATATATGTAATGTTTATGATTGACAAGTGACTAGCTCTTTTCATATGCCAAAGGCAAGCAAGTCATATCTCTGGGATAAGGAATTACAGCACCTTCTTTCATCTAGATTTCACTATCAACCAAATGTGGGAGTGTTATAGGAGAGCATGGCTGCACCCTCATTAATACCCACAATGATCAGATGATCTCAGTAATGAAGTAAATGTTGCTATTTTCCTTCCAAAATATGCTCTTCCATTTCTAGTTTTTCCTACTTTCTATTCAGGAATTGTTCAGATATCCTCTGTCTTGACTAGGAATCTGCAAAGTGGCCTCTGTGGTCCCAGGAAGCCCACAGCTTACAGTTTGAATGAAAAGCATTAACTCTGGTTTTGTTTGACAAGTTTTCAAAGGCACAAATCTCGACACACTCTCTCTTTTTGTAAGTTATATGTTTTTATGTAGTGCTATTTTTTCCCATTGGAAAGATTTAGCTCCTAGTGGTAACCCTTTGGAGCACCTGGCTCAGGAGAGTAAAAGAAAGGAAAGCTTGATTTATAGAGGATGCCAGTGATTTTCATCTCGCTGTGAAACTTGGCTCTGTCCATCTGATGCCTTTTAAAGCACAACCATGTGTGAAAAATAATGAATCTTTATAGCTTCCTTTACCTTTTAAAACAAAAAGGTAATGTATTTCTTTCAAAAGCTGATTGCTTTTCTTAGTCTTATATTTCCTTTCAAAATATATTGCTTTATACAGTATGGATCATTTAGGATGGATGTTGAGAGGTAATCCGGTAGTACATCCTTCGTGGTTCTATAATATCATAATTAAATACTAAAGCATTAGAAAAACATATCTGGACAGCATGATTGACCTCTGAAAGAAAAGTCTTGTAAGACCAGAAAGAACTTATGTAATTATATGCAAAATTATGACCCTGTAGTCAAGCCCAGCTGTTCGCAGTGACATAATGCCACGTGTGTATTCCACCTATCCGGTCACATCCGTCCTCTCCGAACCGTGCTGCGGTTTGCACCTCATCACATCTGCACTTTAGATCACCCACAGCCTCCCAGTCTGTGTCTGCCAGTAGCTCTCACCAGTGTGGAAATGATTCAGGAGGAGCCCCAAGGAAGCGGAGCTGAGGGAGCCCCAGCCTGCTGCTGAACGGGGGGTTCCTCACAAGCGTGGGGCCAGCGGAGTGTTCCTGGAGCCTGTGCTCTCTGCCAGCCCAGCGGCTGCTGGGACAGGGCAGGAGAGAATTTGCATTCTGCAGACAGGCAGGTGCAAAGTTATGTTTGCTCTTATTTTGGCTGAAAATGTGTGGCAGAGCGTATGAAGAGACTGCCAGCACAATGTGTGGGACCATTGAGAGCCTGGTATAGAGAGAGCCAGCATGGGCTGCACTGCACTACTCGGATGCTGTGGAGAGGCTGGGAGCATTGCAGGCTGGAGGATCCACAGTCAGATCTACAAATCTGACAAATAAGTTTTTGGTTTGGCAGCCAGCTTTATTAAACCAAATAACTCAAACTTACAGAGTAAAGTTTTTTTGGCACATTCAGCTACATGCACCAGTAATGAGACACAATGTCTATATTAGAAGTTGAGATGGAAAGATATAAATGATAAATCAGATATCTTCAACATAGATTAAAATGCTTAGTCTGAAAAGGAGGCAATCAAGGCAATAAAATGGCAATCTGCAAAATCTTGTGTGATATGACGTTGAATGGGAAGCAAATGCTTGCTGTTACACACTATCGTAAAATTCTGTGGCATCAATTAAAAATATCTGGAATTATACTTAAAATGAATAAAAGAAGCTTAGCCCCATCCCTAGTAAATTCCTAGAACATAATGGATGCTGAGAGGTTGCAGGGGTTTAAGCACTGACTGTACAACTCACAAGAAAAAGCTCCATTGAGGGGTATCAGAAAACCAGATAGTTAGTCTAAGTAAGACCCTGAGCTGCAAACAGGCACTGAACTATCTATTTGCTCTATTCTCTTACATCTCTGTAAGCATCTGCCTTTAGATGCTACTGAAAACAGAATAATGGACTAAATTAGCCTCTGATCTCACTGATATCTATATATTGATAGATATTCTTAATTGCACTGCAGGGAAAATGGAGGGACCAAGTAGTTTAGCAGTTAAGTGACATTTCCACCATTCTGCAGTGACATCTGGCATGTATTCAGAACAACAAAAGATTTTTCAACATAACCAAATGTGGAGAAATTAATTTCCAATTCTCTTTCAGGCAATCCAATCCTTTACCCAACTTCTTGACCACAGCCTTAGCATTTGGCCTATTTATATAAAGAACTTCCTCTCTACTTTATCAGCTTGCTCAACCAGGACCACCACAACTCTCTAGAAACTCCTGTGCAGACAGAAAATGCCGAATACTCCAAAATTAAGGAAGCTCCACTGTTGAACCAATAGAAAGGCTACTCTTGAAAATTCATCTGCAGGCCAGGCTACCACAGCCAGCTAGGTTTCTGCAAGCCCATAAGGAATGAGAAATGATCCAAAACCTGCAAAAAGGTTGTCTCTGACTGCTATAGCCAGACTAGCCTTTACATCTGTAACTCACATTGAGGAGACTCTGGAAAGAATTAATTGTTCTGGAAGAAGCTGGATAAATCATGTTTTAAATTATTTTTGTGGGAAGGGAGCCCTTTAGTCTATTAACAAATGGCTTGCAAACTGACCCTGTATTCTATTTATGTATTAACTGAATAGTTTAATGCATTTCAGCTTTTTGTGAGTTGTTCCAAAACAGTCTGTCAATGGTTACATGAGTCATAGGTCATTGTTTCTGAGAGCCCATTGGATGACTGCAGATTTTAACAAGAAGACAAAATGTGAAAAATAGCACCCAGAGAATAAAGCACTTAAAAAGGTCTGTGCCAAAAGATTAATCAATTATGGTGAACTGCTTTAGTTTTGAGAGTTACAGCCTTTTATGCTGTCTGAGCACTCAGAACACATGGGTGACATGACCTGAAAATAACAGTTAACTGGATTCACCACTTCAGCTTGGACTGTGTCATACTCCACATCTATTTTATGTGATTTGGGTCAACACATAAAGCGTGTTTCTTACAAAACAAATTTTTCATTTGCTCTAAACTGTTAAAGGCAGACAGTAAATGCGTGGCCTTGACCGCAGTTGATCCAAGCCGTTTCTTCTTGCTTCTCATTCAATGAAGAGCAGCTGCACAAGCAGACTAAATTTAAGAAACGCAGAAGTCCTGCTGCAGAACCACACTCCTGCATCTGCATGCCTCGGGTTTCCCTCTGACGAGCCCCAGAGGTACTCAAACACCACACAACAGGTGACTCGGCTCAGGAATCTCCCTCCCAGGGCCTGCTTTATGAAGCCAGTGCAAACGAAACTACTCCTTTTCATCCCAGTAGGGACAAAACAGCTCTTCAGGAGCCTCATCTCCTTTGCATTACCACATCGAGCTTGTTGTTGCTGTACTTTCCCCATCCTTGCCAGCTTTGGGTCTTCCTGCCCTTGATACAGAATATGGTTTTGCAATTTTTAAAGTGACTGCTCCTTGGAGCAGTTGTGATGTCAGTGCAGGCAGTGAATTCCCTAGCCCATCTGCAGGCCCTGCCCTCAGGACCACAGCCTCCCCAAACACGCACCCTTGCCACAGTTTGCCCCCAGGACTCTCCCATGAGCCGTGTGCCCACCTTGGAAGTTTGCAGCCACGATACCCGAGCCATTCTTCCCGTCAGCCCCTTTGACCCTACTCTCTCAGCATCCTACCTTAACTGCTTTCTGTCCTCGTGTCAGGGCTTCGGCTTGCAGGTGGCTGTTACGAGCCTTTTCCTCTTGTACACAATGAGGACACTTTTCCAACAGGTCTTTCCCACCCTGCAGAAGGCTGCAGTCACTCAATAGTTATTCAGGTTGACAACTACAATGGGGACATCTATGTTACACACAGACATCTATCTAATCACCAAAGTCAGAGGAGATGAAACCATTCTGAGTCTCTAAACTCTTGAGTAAAAATGTGTTTCCTGAAGGCCAAAGCAAGCACAGAGTATATACAGCCTCAGGGCCCAGGGCTTTGTTCAACATCACCAAAGAAATCCTTCATAAATCATTATCTTAAAAGCAGCAGCAAGGGGTTTTAAATCCTCGTTCGAATGCTAAACATTCAGTTCCTTGGCTTAAATATTTGGTTCTTTGGCTTCTAAGCCATTAAAAAGCCTCTCTATTAACGTTTCCTTCACAATTTTTGAGGACCTATAAATTTGTTGGGGTTTCGTTTAAATTTAAAGTAACTGGATTCTCATGAAACTCTCCCTGGGACTTTTAAGGAAAACACCAAACATCACAACAGCAATCAGTCTTGAGAAGCAGTTGCTCTGCCTTTCAGAGGCATTTAACTCTCACATAAATCATGGCATTTGAACCGATTCCTTGACTCACTATTAGTGATTCCAGAACAAAAACCAGAAATGTAGTTGAAATTTAGGCCAAATCCACCACAGACTGAAGGAAATGGTTGTGAGATCACTTGCACCACAGTGAGGATCCCTGGGGCAGGCAGTGGGAAGGATGCGTGTAAGTGCAGTTAGAAACCAGGTCAGTCATACCGACTGTCAAATTTATCACTTTATTTACAGTCATAGCTAGACTAAATAGACTTTCTGTCTTTTAAGTTGATTTTTAGTACCTGTGCTGTTGGGAGTTGAATTTGAAACACAGGGAAAGAAAATTGTCAGCACTTTCTGAAATAAGACTATTTTTGTACAAAAGCTCAAGTAAACAGCCTCACTAACTGTTCAGACCATTCATCTTGCACAAAATCATAGAATCATAGAATGATTTAGGTTGGAAGGGACCTTAAAGATCACCTAGTCCTAAACCCCCTGCCATGGGCAGTGACACCTTTCACTAGAGCAGGCTGCACAGAGTCCATCCCGCCTGGCCTTGAAGGGATGGGGCATCCACAATTTCTCTGGGTAACTTGTTCCAGTGCCTCACCACTGTCCCATTAAAGATTTTTTTCCTAGTGTCTAATCTATGCCTACTCTCTTTTAGTCTGAATCCATTCCCCCTTGTCCTGTCACTACATGCTCTTGTAAAATGTCCTTCTCCATATTTCTTGCAGGCTCCCTACAGGTACTAGAAAGCCACAATTAGGTCACACCTAAGTCATCTTTTCCAGGCTGAACAAATCCAATTCTCTCAGCCTTTCCTCATGGGAGAGGTGCTCCATCCCTGTAATCATTTTGGTGGCCCCCCTTTGGACTCCAACAGGTCAATGGCCTTCCTGTGCTGGGAACCCCAGAATTGAACACTGCAAGATCCTGGGCTCTTGCCAGATTCTTGCCAGTTGTACATAAAACTCTTGAGACTAACCTCACCTTTTGATGTGAAAAAGAAAACAAACGCCGAGGAGGACTGTCCTCCAATCTCTTCCCATTCCATTTCACACTGAAAGACTTCATATTTTTTACATTATCCGGGATGTGTGTGAGACAGATAATGCTGTGTGGCTTTTTGTGTTCCTTGCTTTCAGAATATTGTGTGCGTCTATGAAACACGTGCACCAAAGTGACTTTAACTTTTAAAGGGCCTTTTATTTACAGCCATTAAGTCACCCAATGTCTGAATGAAAGAGCAGATCACCTAGTCCCTCAAACAGTTGATATTTAATTAGACAGCAGTTGTCCACATCCATTAGATTGAGGGACAATTTGGATCTCCATTTGCTCTGAAAGCATCTGCTAGGTGAGAGAGCTGAGAGGAGGGGCTGACCTGACTTCCTGCTCTTTAGATCAAGAGCTACCAACAGGTCAAAAAGACAAAACTTCAGAGCAAATTAGTTGAAGGAATCTGTAGCTGCTCCTTAGAGCAGCTTGCCAGTGGTTTTGCACTGGCACAGAAAGATAAGGAAGCTACAGCTAACACCAGTGCAGATGCAGTACTCAAGTGAGTAGGCAGAGTAGGCATGCCTAAGGGTAATATTGCTGGGAAGTTATTCTACTCAGAGGATTCCTAGATCAAATATATCACAGATCAGTGCTCCTTGGGATTGATGGGGCACAGACCAAAAGAGCTGAGTGTTATGCTTAAAGCTGCTTTGGACAACTAGAATGGCTTTAGAAGGACTTGTGATCACATCACCATCTACTTCACCTTTGCTCTATATTTAAGTAGAAGAAATGTGTGGCTTAGTTTAGCAACCTTTGTAGGAATGCTTGGAAATTTCCACGTTTTCTCCTTAAATCATTTACCTATTGTACCTTTGTATTCATTTTTATTTAGATTTTTGGGGTTTTTTTTGAGTCAACAGACCGTATCCCTGGAGGTAGATTGCATAATTGTGAAATCATAGAGACCAGAGAAACAATCCCAGAAGTACTCCCCAGGGCATAACCAACATGGAAATGGAAAAAAATGTTCTCCCAAGGCTGGTGCCTCCCAGGCAGTTATAGTCTTTAATGTTCTGTCAGCTTCTGTCTTGTACATAAACCAAAAGACACATGGCCTCTTCGCATCATTATTTTGCAGCTGCTTTTATTGCTCCATCATTGACACTAGAACGGGAAAAGCAGGCTGGAAGTAAAAACATTCACAGTTGCTGGAAACATGATGGTTGACCTGCCTTTTTCAGGTTCATAATTTTCTTTATTCTGTAACTGGTCTTCAACCTGTTCAAAATTTTAAAGAAGTAAAAACTTCTCTGCCACGATGCAGGGAGAGCAGGAGCAACTTGAACAGTGCCAAGGAGTTGGGTAATCTTCTGTTTTCAAAAGGATTGCACCTTTTTTATGGTGTGGTCCAATCTAACACAGGCATGAGAAAGGGGAGGGGGGCACCTGCCTAAAAGGATGACTATACCTCATCTAGGTCTGTTCCTCCCCCTCAAGACATTCTATTTATTATGAGATTTTCCACGTATGTAACAGAAACCAGCAGAATGACTCTGTTGAGACTTCTTTGTCCTAAGTCTGTTGGTAGTGAACACGCAGGGGGCAGTGAGAAGGCTCAGGTGATGTAGGTCAAGTCAGGTCAGGTGAGCCATTAGAAATAAGTCTATAGGTGAGGAGAGTCTCTCCAGGCCCCAAAACTGCTTAGACCTTGCTGGCCTTCTTCACTGTTGCATCCTTCTGCCACGCCTTGTGCTGGGGAGGGACACGAGGGCTGGTCAGCGCGGCAGGTGGCAGCCACCTCAGCGGGAGGTGCATCGTGGAAATTACTCTGGCTGCTATGTAAAAATCCCTGAGACATAAATGCCTTTCTCCCAGCAGCAAAACACATTTTCAAAAAAAAAAAAAAA